>JAOXNX010000001.1:16932694-16945834 GCA_028566075.1 Solidago caesia | reverse complement strand
AATTTTTAAAAACCCCCCCCCCCCCCCCCCCTATTTTTTTTTTTTAACGGGCGCCTTTTAAGTTCTCTGTAAGCTTAATTTTCTGCATTTTCGCTAAACAAAAAATGTCATCTTTTTTAATCAATTATGCAGGATATACCAGCAGCTCAGCGTTACTTGGTGATGGTACTTTAAGCTTCTTGCCTAGCAGATTCTTAATACGGTAACTTTCATTTAGGCTTCTTGACAAGCAGATTTCTAATATGGTAACTTTCAGTAGGTGTGTTTTCTATATCTTTGGCTAAAACATTGAAGATTCTGTTTCAAAATTCTGTAGGTGTTTCCATGCAAGTCCAGAACTACTGGCCAGAAGAAGAGATGAGGACGTTGTTGGTCTAAAGACACCTAAAAGAGGGACACCTAAGAATAAGTTCAAAAAGAAATCCGAAAATGAAAAGCCGCCAGTTGAAACTCCTTATGTGCCTCCCAAACTTCAAAAGAACGCGAAGTCATATTCAGCTAAAACCATTGAAATATTTGAGGGCATGACAACTTCAGAGCTTGCTAAGCGGTGTGGACAATCAGTAGCCACGTTGCAAAATATTCTTCTAAATGTGGGGGAAAAAGTTGGATCAGAATTTGACCCTTTGAGCATTGACATCGCCGAGCTTATTGCAATGGTATTTTCCTTTTTGGTGTCCGTTATAAGTTTTTCTTCCTATTATTTGGTTACGGGTGAAATGTAGGCGGGTTGGGTAGCAGGTCAAATTTGATAATCTTTTAGCACGTGACGAAGTGGGTCAGGTCAGGCTGACCTGTGAACCATTGTTTCCTTATTATTTTGTTTAAGAGTTTAACATGTCAAATATGATAATGAAAAAAATAAATATTATTACTATGATAATCTAAATTGTCAATAAAGCGATTTAGGAGGTATGCATTAGAAAATTTGCTTTGGGTGAATTTCTACCCGTTTGGCTTGTGTTGTTCCGAGCTACATTATTTTTGGTCTGGCCTGTTTGAGATAAAACAAACCGAATTCGACCCATTTATCAGGAAATGAGTCTAAATTGCCACCTATGATTTTGAGCTATATATATTGTTTCTTAATGTATTGTTCAACCCAAATTATTGCAGGAAGTCGGAATTAATGTGAAGAGGCTCCATTCATATGAAGGTTCCACAGTTCTTCCTCGTGCACCTGTTGTAACAGTCATGGGTCATGTTGACCATGGAAAAACGTCCCTTTTGGACGCCCTACGCCAAACCTCAGTGGCAGCCAAAGAAGCTGGAGGCATAACCCAACATCTCGGTGCATTCGTTGTTCGCATGCCTTCAGGTGCATCTATAACCTTCCTCGATACTCCTGGACATGCTGCTTTTAGTGCCATGAGAGCTAGAGGTGCAGCGGTCACAGACATAGTCGTGCTAGTGGTAGCCGCCGATGACGGCGTGATGCCACAGACCATTGAAGCCATGTCACATGCCAAGTCAGCTGATGTGCCCATAGTGGTTGCCGTCAACAAATGTGATAAACCTGCATCTGACCCGGAAAGAGTCAAAGTGCAACTAGCTTCAGAAGGGTTACCACTTGAAGAAATGGGCGGTGATGTTCAAGTAGTTGAAGTATCCGCTGTTACTAAAAAGGGACTTGATAAATTAGAGGAGGCGTTGCTTCTTCAAGCAGAATTAATGGAACTTAAAGCCCGTGTAGATGGGGCGGCTCAAGCTTATGTGGTTGAGGCGAGACTTGACCGTGGGCGGGGCCCGCTAGTTACAGCTTTAGTCAAGGCCGGAACTATAGTTTGTGGTCAACATGTTGCTGTGGGTGCTGAGTGGGGAAAGATAAGGGCGATTAGGGATACAGCTGGGAAATTAACAGATCGGGCTACGCCGGCCATGCCGGTGGAGATTGAGGGGCTTAAAGGGCTGCCAATGGCGGGTGACGATATTACTGTTGTGGATTCTGAAGAGAGAGCTAGGATGCTCAGTTCAGGAAGAAAAAAGAAATTGGAACAGGACAGGCTTATTAAAATGAACGAAGAGAAGATTTCTGCTCCCAAATCCACAGAAGAGGAGGAAGAGGATGTGGAGGAGTTTAAGAGGGTTGAAATGCCGATCATAGTGAAAGCTGATGTTCAAGGCACCGTTCAAGCTGTCACAGATTCACTTAAAACTTTGAATAGTCCACAGGTATGTCTTTTGTAATTAAAAGTTTAAGACTTCCTTTTAGAGTTCTTGTGGGTGTTTCCAGTTGTCAACGTTTTTTTGTGCTTTTTTTAAAGTTAACTTGAATTATGTACTCTTCTTTTGAACACATAACATATAGTACCCAACTCTAAAGGTATTTTGAATGTGCCATTTGCAATTGATCATTTGATATTAATTAACCAAAACCAGATAATCAACTGTAATAGAAATGAGCAGTAGAATCTAGTGTTTGGATGTGCTTTTGCTGCTTTAAGCTGTAATAATCACATAAGTAGATGTTTGGATTTGGCAATTATTCGATAAAACTACCAAGAAGACGTTTTTGCAACCAAGAGTATTATTTTGAATTTTTGATATTGCAGTGAAATCATTTTAAATTAGGTGTTTAGGTTAAACGAAGGGGTAAATAGGTAATGTTAGTTTACCTTCATTAATCAGTTGTGCTGACTTGTAAGAAACTAATTATTGACCCCGAAATATTTAGAAGCAGAATATGTATTTCCAAACATTATTAACTGATTTTTGCAACTTCAAAGCGTGATAGTTAGATAAGCACCTTAAAACGCAAATCCAAACACCCCTAAGTATAGTTTACCAACTATATTTTAAGTTAACAGATGCTCCTTTCTTCAACTGTATGCAGGAATCCGACAGTTTCATGTGTTCATTTGCATGTCAAAGCATATTTTTTACCTCAAATTAACCATTTCTCCTTTTATCAGGTTTTTGTGAATGTTATCCATGTTGGAGTTGGACCAATTTGTCAGTCTGATCTTGACTTGGCACAAGCTACTGGTGCATGTATTGTAGGATTTAATGTGCGGACTCCACCACCGGCTATCAGTTTGGCTGCTGCTCAAGCCAATATAAAGGTATGCATCTTTGGTTAGCTCATTTGTTAAATATGCACAGTTTTATGAAAGGCGTAGTTTAGATGTGTGTATCGTAAGTGACATTATCTGTATCATATAATCAGAATCTGTGATAAAATGGACTGAACAAAAAGCTTTTAAAACATGCTTCTCTTGTCTGAAGTTGTTGTAATCAAGATTATAGGATGCATGTGAATTTGAGCATGTGGAACTTTCTGAATTTCCATATTCAAGATATTAGCGAGTTAAAACAATCAATAGGGACATTGTGGAAAGCATTTAGACAAGTAGCGATGGGAAATAAAAGTCTCCCATATATTAGGTTAAAAGGAGTAAATAAGCAGTTTTATGTTGGACTTGGATCGTAAGTTTTGCCACAGATGGTATGGAACTCGTTGTCTAAAGTTGATTATTTGACCCTCAAAAAGGTAGAAGCATAATCTATTTCAAAACATTAACCATTGGAGGATCTACACAATGACAACAAGCCATTTTATTTCTTGACTAGTTGGGGTGAACTGAAAATGAAACGAAAATAAACAATAAAATGTTCCCATTGTATATTGGGAAACAAACATAAACAAGTGATTCATGTTACATGGAAAATGATATCGTGATCTTCTTGTAGATCAAAGTGCATAAAGTGATTTACCATCTTTTGGAGGATATTGGCAACTTCATAGTGGAAAAGGCCCCTGGAACATTCGAAACAGAGGTGGCTGGTGAGGCACAAGTGCTTAATATCTTTGAACTCAAAGGAAGAAGCAAAGCAAAAGGAGCCGATGTCAAGATTGCTGGTTGCAGAGTCATAGACGGCCAGGTAACTAGGTCATGCACCATGAGACTCTTGAGAAGTGGTGAAAAGCTTTTTGAAGGGTGTTGTGTTTCATTGAAAAGAGAGACTCAGGATGTCGAGACAGTTCAGAAAGGAAACGAGTGCGGGCTTGTTCTTCGTGATTGTTTAGATTTTCAGATTGGTGATGTTATTCAGTGCTTGCATCAAGTTAACAAGAAACCGAAGTTTATTTCTTCAGAAAGTGGAGCTGTTCGTATTGAATGCTAGTATGAATTCTTAAGTTATATATAAAGAAACTGGGCAGGGTCTGGAAATGAAACCTGTAAGAATTTTGTGATTTATTGAGGGTCTATTTTTATCCAAGTTAACCGTGAAGTTGAGGGAGTATTTAATGATAGAGAAGGGTGATCATAATTTGATTGTTCAATGTACACAAACTGTAACCATATAATCGGGATTTAACTGCAATTTAAATTCCTACTTGGATTAAAACACATGTTTTATCCTTGTGTTTATTAATTATTGGTATGTCCATCCTTGTATACTACCTATTAAAACACCTTCCCCCCCTTTTTTTTTCCTTCCGAATTTGTATTTTTCATCTTTTTAACTATTTTAAACATATTCACTTGATACCTCTATTAATTTACATCATTTATCCCTTAACTTCTAAAATAACTACACTACCCTCTTTACATCAATTACCTACACTGCTCGCTACCGCCACCCCACACCGCCGCCGCCATTGCATTACGCGGGTACCCCTCTAGTGTGTATATATATTGAACGACGAGTTAGTTGTTAGCAATCGAGTGCTCACAGTGACATTCAAGCGAGCGGTATATAGACCTCAATACACGATCCACTTACTCTATGTATTGTTTTGCATATTTATTTTATCGTTTTGCACAGTTATTGAAATATGTTCATTCAGTGTATCACATTTTCTAAAATATTTACTGAGACTAAACCTAGAATTCTCCATATACAATTCAGAACCCAACTTATGGGTTTTACTGTTCATTGAACAGTGAAATTCCCTGGCTGGCAGGCTACTTGCTTATTTTTTTTATATTTTTTTTGTTTTAGTTATTATTTTTTGGTCAAGCTTTTACCTAATGTTTATTTCTTATTTGTATTTTGTTTTGCACAATTAGTTATATCTAACTTTTAACGATTATACCGGTTTTTGTTTTCTTCTTTTTGGGGTCATGCTTTTACTTAATGTTTGATATTTTTTTAAAAAATTTTTTGGTTCATGCTTTAAGCTAATGTTTATTTTTTTTTCTTTTACAATTAGATATACCTAACTTTGGGTTTTAACTTTTCTTTTTTGGATTATTTTTTTTGTATTAGTTTTTCCTTTTTAAATCATACTTTTAACTAATGTTTACTTTTCATTTGTTATTTGATTTGTATAATTAACTATATTTAACTTTGAGTTCGCCTTCTCTTTATGAGGTTTTTCCCCCCATAATTTCGGCTTTGTCAATTATTATATGTTATGTTGTTATTTCACATATAAGGATATATTATATAACTATTATTAAAGTGATATTGTTTTGGTTAATATAACTGTTGGTAAAACATTATATTATTATTATCGAAGTGTTGTTATTTCCATTAATAAAATTATTATTATATTATGTTTATAAGTAACATTATATCAATGTTATCAAATTATCTTTTTTTTGCTTTAATATGATTAATATATTGCGATCAACTACCTCTTAGGTTAAGAAACAAAAACCGTTGCAACGCGATATAATTTTTATCAAAGTATCATTGTATACTTTAATATAAACATTATATTACAATCAACTGCTGCTTTTTAGGTTAAAAAAAACCTGCCAGCAGCAATGCGCGGGCATACCTCCTCGTGTACAAACCCAAGTGTTTCTAGCAGAACATAAAATTTGTATTGGTACACTATCAAACATTGGATGTTCAACAATAGACATCCCATGTGGAGATGTGGGCTATTTCGTAGGTGAAGAAACAAAGTTTATCCACAAGCAAAGGGAGAAAATATGGAGTCTTGGAGTCTTGGATGCTTGACACGAGAACTGTGGTCACTGGTCACTAATGATAATAATCATTCGGCAGGGTTTTATTCTATTTTTATTATAAAAAAATTTTATAATAGTAAAGATAATTGTTGTATCTGTTTTTCTAAAACTAAATAAATAACATAATACTGACGTATTTGGTACAGTGGCATTCTGGTCCTGCATCATCTCCTGTTCTTGTAAAATAAAATAAAAAACAGGTATTGTTTGTAAAAGTTTCAAGGTTATTTTTATCATTCAACACAGCTTAACAAAAGCTTGTAACACAGTTTCACGATGCTTAATTGGTGAGACTATGAGTTTAATGAAATAAAGGATATGATAAATATGTTTAATGAAATAAAGGATAGTCATAAAAATCAAGAAACATTCTTTCATGACGAGGAACCGAGGTTATCTACTCCGTATTATTTTATTTATATAAAAAAAAAACTCAAATAAACGTGCATAAAAATCATAACATGTCTATATAAAACATACTTTTAACAAAATCATGAAAAACAATATCGACTAGTACATACCATAAGTGTTGAGAGATTTATGATAGAAGGGCGAGACGCGATGGGCGATATCGTGTGTTAGACTCATGGGTTTGGACTTGGCTTCGGTCATCATCTGAACCAACTCTTTCAAGTCTCCGAACATGAACTTATAAGGGCTACCTTTGAGGCCTTGGTCTCTTAGAAACCTCTCAATCTTCTTCGGTTTAAACCACAACCAGTTCAAAATTCTCCATATACATAACACCAAGATTGCTGCTACTCCTAGAACACCATAAACTACAGTTGTTTCCATAGCTCGTGTGTAGTAGAAAAAAGTGAGATTATGATAAGAATTGAAAGAGATCTAGGTGATATTTATTGATGACTAATATTCAGTTTGCCACCTTATGGTTTGAATATACTTGTTGATTGTTGATATGATATGATCGACATATTTCTAGCTTTTGTCTTGGCGAGTCCTCTACTTTTACACTCTTATCTAATATCTATCTATCAATATATTAAAATATGATGATTGGAACATTCTTTGATCAAGTAGCTTTATTTAGACAACACGTGTCACTTGAAATCTATATTTGGAATCCTATTATTTAGATATCATAAATAATTAA
The DNA here is from genome assembly GCA_028566075.1 of Solidago caesia. NCBI lineage: Eukaryota > Viridiplantae > Streptophyta > Magnoliopsida > Asterales > Asteraceae > Solidago > Solidago caesia. Next base: position 16,938,793 of record JAOXNX010000001.1, on the reverse strand, counting down.
AACTTATAACTATTAATATATAAATATAGATACCTAATATAATTAAAACTCGAGTTAATTGCAAGATTGGTCCCCATGGTTTGTTCTTTTTTTGCAGTTGTGAGTCCCTTTTCGAGTTCACTAGCAATGCATGGGGTCCCTAAATCAAGAATTTTTTGCAACCTTGGTCCAAAATTAACGGATCCGTTAGTAATGGGTATTATCTTCATGCAATATTGGTACATGTACGTGAGGGGCACGTAGGCACTTGACAACCCTTATTAGCGGATTCGATAATTTTGGACCAAGGATGCAAAAAATTCTTGATTTAGGGACCCTCATTGCTAGTGAAATTGAAAAGGGACCCCATTACAAAAATGAACAAACCACATGGACCAATATATCTTGTATTTAACTCTAAAACTCTTATGTTAAAAATTCTATTATATTCATTGTTACCACAATTATCTATTTACTTTGTCATTCCTATTTTTTATGGTAATTTATAAGTTGCAACATATTGTTATTTATAATATATAAAAATAAAACTAATTATTATAATCCATATGACATGTTAAATTAATTGTAATAAATAATAATAATATATCTATATTTCTAACTTATAATTTAATATTGTTTATTAATGAACTATTTATTCATCTATTAACCTAATTAAACGTGGTTAAAATTTTAAAATGACACGAACTATATTTCATTATCATGATTTTAGATTAAGTGATACTAGTTATTATAGATATCAAATATAATATTAGATCTTGATCAATATTTTTATGATGCATGTATTTCAGTATTACGCTACCATTGGAGAGACTAAATGTATGTGATGGATTATGTTCAAGTTTTATTTTCTTTACAAAAAAATCAATCGTACGACATATATAATCAATCCGTACATCGTACGTGTATTAAGACGATTATATAATTAAAACAAGAGTTTAGAAAAATATTTGAGACCACCAAAACCCCAATAAAACTATATATTCTGGCTTCTCTCTTTTAATTACATTCACTTTTTAACTATTTTTAACATTATACAATATACAATATAAGAATGGTGAGTATAATAAAAGGTGTGGGACTGTGGGTTGTACAAAAACATTAAACATATTCTAGAAGACTAGTGAGTAGTGACTTTAGTCTTTTTAGGGGACATCACGTCCTTACTCATTTATTTGTCTTTACTCATTTATTTGTGATTGTGTTCCAATTGTGTTTTACTTCCTCCTTTTTCTTTGTGTTGTATTTTGGTTTTTTCTTCCTTCCTTCCTTTTTGTATGGTTTAAAATTTTTGAAGTTAATTGCATCAATAGTCCTTATGGTTTGGTCATTTATTTCCATCCCTCTCGTTAAATTTTACTAATTAATAAATAGGTGGTGAAGTCATTCAAAAATTCCAAAATTTGATCAAAGAGGTCTATTGCAATGTGATGGATCTCGAAGATGTCCGGAACGGCTGAACCACCCAAAAGAAAATGTAGTTGCATAGTTGTTGACTGGTGAAGAGACTATTGAGAACGTTATACAATCTGATAAAGATGATAAAGTTAATGATGAAAGTTCTGCCATGAAACTCCCTTCGCAAAATGTGGCGACCGTTCAAAAAAAAAGGTGATAATCACATTGGATAGTTTCTTGTTGAGCTATATGAGTTATTTTGCAACTCCCAGGTTTTTGAGAATGGTTTTGGAACTCAGATTCATGATTATAAGTATTATTATTCATGCGCAAAGCACCAGGATTAAAGATTTTTCGTTGGCGGTGTTCAATAAATGTTCGTTATATCAAAAAAGGTTTATATTTTATAAGTAATTTTTGAAAATAATATTTTTACAATTAAAAGTTATAAAATATATGTTATATAAATTAAGTTGGCGGTTAAATAAAGTAAAAAAAAAGGGTAATTAGATAGGGACCCTCTGACTCCATGTACCCGTAGGTACCTACAACGACCCCCACCGGAGCCGTATTTGCATCCAAGGTTAATCAACCACTTAAATCCAATCCTGCCTTAGGCAGGGATCGAACCCGGGAATCACCCAGAAAGTGGCGGGTGGTGGCCAGTCCTTCTAAAGGAGCTGGTTAAATAAAGTATTTAAATGATATTTAAATGATAAAGTTTGACTAAATATTTAAGAAAAATATAAATTAATCATTAATGGTTATATGGTAGGGGTATTATGGGTAATCAAGTTCTTAATTTTTGAAAGAAAAAAAAAAGAGTTGAAGGGAGGGGGTAAATGCTTTACATTAATAACCACACCGTCGCCGCCGCCACCTCTGCCACCACCACTCGTCGCGGCCACCACCACACCACCGCCGCTACCACCAACGCCACCGCCGCTACCACCAACCCGCTGCGTCGCGCGGACATGCGTTTAGTAAAATTTTATTTGTACAAGATACAACAAAAATAAACTAAATTTTACTATACCTTAACAACGGTTTTTAATATATTTTTCATAATCATTATGATCATCAATATAAATTAACAACCGACTTTTATTGCTACTCATCTAACTAAAACATGGTTGACAACTTTAAAATTATACGAACCATGTTTCATTATCATGATTTTATACTTTAGGTCATACAATTACCAATAGCAAAATATATATATCAGACAATACTCTTATAATACATGTCTGTCATTATTAGACTACTATCGCGGAGACCAAATGCAAAATGAAACATATTCAAATTTCATGTTTTTAAAAATAAATAAAAATCATACAATATATATGATCAATCCATATATCGTACGGGTATTAAGACTAGTATTGAAATAAGATGGTCATATGTTAGTTACATAATAATTTTAACTCTTTTAAAAAAAAACATAATAATTTTAACTTAATAAAAATAATAATGATAGACATATAGGCACTAGGCAGGGATAGTGATGGGCCTCTGGAGGCTGCTCACCTGCACTGCACGGAACCCACACCTTTGCAAGAGCCCAAAAATTTTCCAGTCTAATGATTTTTATGCAGACATGATTTGGACCTATTGATTGTTTGAGCCCACTGCAAAGCAGCGAAATATTGAAACTTTTGCCTTCATTTTAACCAGACAAGATTTTATTTGTCGATTTGTCCATTTCCAAAATTATAGGGACATAATTAACTTTCATAGTTTATGTGCTTTCTTTTTCATTGTTCATCGTTCACACCTTGAATTTTGATTAAAACTTTCATAAGCGGGTATCCTTTTTCAAGTATTAGATAATGCTAGATTTATTCTTGTTATTATTTGATATTTTGATATTTATAACAATTATTGACTGACTTACATAAATATGAAATTTTCATGTTTAAAGGGCATACTGCTTATAGGCTACCTAACTTTCATAGGGTTTTTTTATTTTTTTAAAAGATTTTCATAAGTTGAAATCACATGATTGTTCCATTGGCCTCACTTGGTATAGGCTAGGGATGAATTTAAAGTAAGGATTTACAGGTAAATTGATGATGTTTTTTTCTGTTGGAGTTACCTAGAGAGGACGTTTAAAGAAAAGATTAGGATCATAATAGCGGACCTCTTCCTGGCAATTCAAAACTACTCTTTTCATTAGCTATCAAATCGGTGTCAAAAGCTGTGCTCGAAATGGAATTGGAGCAAATGGATTCATGATCCTCTGTTTCACAGGTTGTACTTAAACACTTTTTCTTCGATTTTACTTGTGTCCAGGCTTATTCGGCTGATTCCTTTGCATATAACATGCCCCTTATTATTATTTACCCTTGACTATATGTCTATATATATATAGGTTTGAATAATGCTTCTCAAGGCTCTTCAAACAATAAATAAATAAATAAAAATTGTTTCTCAGGGCTATTTCTGTTGGCGTATCTTCCGCTTTCACAGATTTTGGTATGTGGTGTTTTAATTCAAGTTGGCTTGTGAAGGAAAAAAATATGTAGTATAGAGAATAAAGAAATAGGATATAAGATTATTGAAAATACTAAATCCCTAGTCTGGGATATAATAAAAGTAAACATAAAAGAAGATATATTTAGCTAGGCTACTGATAAGTAACATACTAGAAAACCACAACCAATTGGTAATACCAACAGAATTAAGAAGTAATCACAGAGAAGACAATGAATGACACAAACAAAAACCAACTGAAGTCAGCCGTTAAATTAAAGATAATCTGGATTAAAGCTCCAGTCGCTCCTTAGTCTGGATTATAGCCCCAGCAGCCCCGAATTCCTTAGAACAATAACTATAATCTCCAATATCTAAACACGGTGGCTACAAGTTTTATTTAAATAGGTCACAACCCTAACTTGGATAATACACAATTAACTAATAATGATAACAATTATTAAAAATTGACACTTAACCCCCTGACTTCTTCCTGTTGTATGCGGCCCAACCAATTACACCTCTTCATCCGTATCATTGATCCCCGCCGCAAAACACACCTTGTCCTCAAGGTGTGGAAACCTGACTTTGCGTGGAGACCTTCCGGGGTTCAAATATCGACATGATTTGGTTAGGGATGTTCTCTTTGACATTTTCAAGCGTGCTGGGATTTCTGCTAAGAAAGAAGCGCCAGTGAATTTCTTGACTGACCGTCGGAAGGAAGATCGACACTTAGACCAGTTGACATTTTGGTTAAGAGGGGCCGAAGATGTTCAAAGCATTCATTGATTTCCTTAAGAACATTGTACAACCATGATGAATTTTTGTTTTTCTTAAACATAAATGAAATAAAATTTGGGGGTCTAGACAAAGAGAAGGGTAATGAAGGGTTTATAAGGGTGTATCTGGGAGGGTAGAGCATGTTAGATGTAAAAGGACCAATATACCCTCACGCGCACTCACGCGGTATGCGCGTGAGGGTCTTAATGGAGGCCAACAAGCGATAGTTAGACGTAGGGATAGGCAGTGATACAAAAATAAATTTTAGGGATGTTCAAGTGGAAAAAAAAAAAAGCACAGGCATTGTTTTTGAAAAAATGACGAACCATGAGAACTATTTGTAATAATAACCCTATTTTAATAAAGGAAATGATAAACATAACCCCCGGAGTTATGTTTAACATGTTTTTACATGCATAAATGACTTGTACATTAAATATAACCACTTCCTATATTTATGGGTTATGATTCAAAGTACAATCTTATATCTATATAATAACATCTTAAATATAGCCCCGAAGGCTATGTTTATCATTTCCTTATAAATAAACCCAAATTTATGTACTCCATGTTGGTACCTTTCATTAAACAAAGCGTTTAGTCGTCAAAACTTCTTTATCTTTTCTGGATTTTGTTTCTTGCTTTTCTTTTGCAATTTTTTTATTATTTACTTTGTTGTTCACTTTTTTTACCAAATTTTTCTTTTTGTCTTCATTTTCCTTTATGTTGTATTTACTTTTCTTCGATGTTTGTTTTTAAATAAAACAAAATAAATGTTACATATGTTACAACCAATTTATTTGTTTCAAGTAACCATAGTTATATAAGACACATCATATCATATCATACTATGATGAGTTAAAACTAGAGTATATTGCCTAAAGTTTCTCTAGAATCAAGTGGGCACCAAACTGAGGTTGTAGAGTAAGAATAGGAGCCGGAGCATGTGAGTATGATGGAGATAACTCAAAAGAAAAGCGTTGTAGAATCATTGCAAGAGCCATTTTTGCTTCTAACATAGCGAAATTTTGTCCAATGCATATACGTGGGCCACCGCTAAAAGGGAGATACGAGGCTTGTCCCTTGATCGCCTTTGAGATACCCTTAGAAAATCTTTCGGGCTTAAACTCGTTTGCGTCTTCACCCCACGCATCCTTGTCATGGTGTAAATCTAATACATTTAGTTGGATGAAGGCCCCCGACGGTAAGGTTAAGTGATTGCCTAATTTGGTTTCTTTGTGTACCATTCGTCTTAGTGATACCACTGGAGGATATAATCTAAGAACCTCATTGAAAATAATGTTGATCTACAAAATGAGACAGAATAAATTCAAAGCAAATAAGAACATCAACATATTCATCAAGGTTTTATAATTTTTTAGTAGTAAAAAACTTACAACTTTTAGATGATTAAGGCCATCAATATCTGGTTCTTTATCTCCAAAGACATGT
>JAOXNX010000001.1:16878458-16893770 GCA_028566075.1 Solidago caesia | reverse complement strand
GAGAAATGTTAGATCAACAAACTAATTACAAACAAAAGTTTACAAACACATATGACATATGATGTGGACCAATCAACAAAGAAAGAGAAAGAAGAAAAGGAAAAAATGACTTGATTTTATTAGTGGAAGATTTGTTTGTAAACTTTTGTTTGTAATTAGTTTGTCAACCTATCATTTTTTTTTTTCCCTTCATAATTCATAATAAAAATTAAAAATATGGTTTTAAATTTCTTAACTCGCTCAATATTTTAAACCTTAAAAACCACAAAATTTGTCATGATAGGAATACCACAAATAAACTATAAACTAAACAACAATAATGTATTTTCTATTTACAATACTTTTAAATTTATACGCTTTCAAATAAAACTAAAATAAGGAATAAATAGGCATAGTTTTGAATGGAAGAAAATGCTTTTTGTGATGGCATATTGGCAATTTGGCATTGGCATTTATGATATATTTGAATTGAATTGAATTGAATAATATCTTTTGATTCAATTGATGAGTCATGACCCAACTAACACACGTATGGGTTAGCACGTGAGTGTATTGGTCTTAGATCTTGACACCTGGCTTGAACCAACGATTAGCAGAAGAAACACAAAGGGAAACACATTGTCTGTCTATGAAACCTCAAGAGCACACGGATCGACTATGTGGCATCTAACCTATATTTTATTATTTATTGTAACCATGTGTGCTATATATATAGAAATAATTTTATTATAATATTTCGTTTATTCAATAGTTAATATATAGAAAAAGTGAATATAAGGTTGTTCCATACCTAAGTTTAGGTATGGAATCCCTCGCATTCTAATTTTTTAATATTTGTTATATAATAAATAAATGACGTAGGCCCCATGAATTTTATGGATTAAAAAACAAAAATGTGAGGGTTCCATACCTAACCTTAGGTATGGAACAACCTTATATTCACCTCCCCTATATATATATATATTATTGCTTATTTTTTTTAGAACGGCAAACTATTTTACTCTTACTCCTAAATTACACGAATGCCTAAGATAAAAACCAGGACTTCCAAAAAACCCCTCAATAATTAACCTAAAAAAATGTGAGAAGTGAGACTCGAACCGAAGTGGAATCTCCTAAGGTCAAAGACCTTACCAATGGGCCACTAGCCTCATTGGCATGTATATATATATATATATATATATATAATTACACGCAATTTAAATTGTCCCCCAAGTCTGGTCTATTTAAGGTAATCATTTTCAGTTTAAACTTTTGGTTTAAAACTTTTTAGGTGTTACGCTTTGTTTATCAATTAATTAACATAAATATTATTTTGTATATAGAATCATATTCGTACTTTATAAATGAAAAAGGTTGGACTACACATTCTCTTAGTTAGCTTATACTTTAAAAGTATATATGTGCATCAAGTCTATTTAAGTGAATTTATGTTTGTTCAAAAATCATATCCCCAATTACCCGATGGGGATGAGTATGGGAATGTAACTTAATTCCCCGACGGGGATGGGGCCAGGGATGGGGATTGAAAGTCGGAACCAGTAGTGGCGGAACATCCATAGGGCGGGAAGGGGTCCTAGTACCTCTAGAATTTTGGGTTGTAATTAGCAAATATTCAATATTTAAGGGTAAAAAAAAATATTTTTATGTATTTACTCCCTTCAAAAAATTGGGAAACAAAATATGTAGAAACACATTTTATGCCAAAAAAATTTTGACCTCCCTTGTAATGATGTTCAAATTCCGTCGCTGGGAACCAGGTATGGGGAAGGGGATTAGGATCCCCGATAATCCCCGTCCCATTGTCATTCCTACTAGGCTCCCCAACCATTGAAAATTTTAATTCGAGGCCAATTTTGCACTTGACAAGGATTGAACTTCTGACCTAAATAATAAAAATATGGTGACTCACCATTGGACCAATGTTTTATTTCAAATGTTTTATTTATTACTTCTTAACATGGTTGTGGCCGAGATTTGTCAAGATTTTAGAGGCTTTGTACAAATCTCAAAATGAGGCCCTAAAGTAGAAAGTTAATGGCCCAAACCCGGTGATAGTCTAAAGTTGTGTACAATACTAACTTAATTTTCAAACAATCCAACTCAATTGTTCTTGAATTTTTATTGTTTAGTTCTCTTAATTTTTCATATTTATGAAACGTAAAGAGTATTATATTATAATATATATATATATATATATAACAAATTTTGGAGGCCTCTAAATCTTGAAGACCATGTACGGTTGCATACCTCACATTACCCTTATCGATGGCCTTGCTTCTTAATTCTTTTGTTATTATTTTTTGCATTTGACATGAAAACTCAAGGGATAGATTACTAGATAAGAGCAAAACAAGAATGTATTCATTACTTAAGGATAGATCTTTGGCCTACTACTTTTGTTTCAAATGCACAAGTCCCTTTTGCTTTGACTCCTTTTGGACCAAAGTTTGTTGGTTGTCTCCATGGAGCATGCATGAACAAGAAGATAGCGGAAGGAAATAGGAATGGTAAGAGAAGATACCACTTTGTGGGTATATTCTTTTTGTATTAAAATACTCCAATATTTATTCAACATGATCTAAAAAGATATTTAAGTAATAAAAGAGGTTGAAATTGGTTCTTTCTCAAAGTAAAGAAAACATAAATACGACTATCAATACAACTTCTATATTGTACATATATTATAGTCTATATCTATAATGTTATATTAAGTATTTCCCACCACCCTCATTTCTCAAAATATGATTTGATCTACCTAAAATGCATCTCGCCCTTATTTACTATTTTAAATATCTACACCTGATATAACTATAATACCTCTATTAATTTACATTATCTATATCTTAACTTCTAAAATAACTACATTACCCCATTCACCACCGCATTGCGCGGGCATCCATTTATACTATATAAATCAAATGATCTTTCCCTTTTTTTCTCAAAAAATGAACCTTTCTATTTAAATTATCCAAATACATTCAACAAATGACCCCACCCCCTTCCTTTTTTTCTCAAAAGATGAACCCTTCTACGTAAATTGCCCACTATACATTCAACACACCTATCACATAACATACATGGTCTACCAAAAATACCCTTAATGAAATAAATTACAACATCTATCCTTCAACTCCTAAAATAGTTACACTACCCCTTTTACATCAATAACCACACCGCCGCTACCACCACCAGTCTACACTACCGTCACTCGTCGCCGCCACCACCACACCGCTGCCGCTACCACTATCGTCGCGTATCGTGTGGGCATGTGTCTAGTTGATTCCTAACTAGAAATCTATCAACGCGATACACGACGGTGAATAATTTCAAATATTCGGCAAGGAGACTCAGTTAGAGGTGGCGGCAACTGGTTTTACCAACCACCGGTTAAGATGATGATTAACGATAGTGGTGTATTTTTGTTTTTTCTTTTTTTTTTAACAGCTGAATTTTATTAAACTTAACTGGTAAAAAGAAAAAAAATTAAATGTAAATAATAGAGGTGTTCATCGAACCGTCAAACTGGTCAAACCGGACCAAACCGGGGTATTTGGGTTGGTTTGGGCGGATCGAATTGTTAAAGTTTGGTCCGATGGTTTAAGTTTTGAGAAAACCGAATTATTTGGTCCGGTTACGGTTTGAGCAAAGATAAAACCATAAAAACCGGACCGGACTTTCACAACTCGAAAAGACCACATATCACTCGTTATCTCAAGTAAGTTCTCAAATGTATTTCTGGTCTACATATAAAGCCATTAGACATTGAATATCATGTTTCTGTTAATGCAACATTTAAGTTTACAATGATCATGGTCAATGAATTGGAAAATTTGGTGCAGATAGATTATGATGGAAATGTAGAAGCCTTGAAGTTGAATGTAAAAAACTATACTCTTGTACAAATGCATAGGCATTCTCCTTATGCGCATCACATTTATGGCGTTTAGTACTCTATTTAACTATATATTTTTACTCTAGTATTTAAACCATAAATTTAACACAAACCAAGTATTTACTCTAGTATTTTTACACACATGCTATTTGAGTCATGTAACAAAATTATTCTAGTAAACATAGTTTTTTAAAACAAATCAAGACAAATATACACAAAGTTATATGAAAATTAAAAAAAAAACAAAAGAACTCGAAACCATCAAACCGGCCAAACCGAACCGGGTTACATGGTTTGGTCTGGTCCGGTCAAACAAAATACTTGATTTGGTTTGGTTTGATATATGTTGAAACCGGGTATGCCGGTTTGGTCTGAGATTTAGTCAAAAACCGGACTAAACCGGTCCATGAACACCCGTAGTAAATAATACTAAAATAAATATATATAATATTTCTGTACTTAAAATTTTAAAAATTAAGAGAACGCTTTAAGCCTTTAAACAACAAATAGGTAAACTAGAAATGAAATGTCATTCAATTCAGACTATACTTTTAATTAAAACGTTAAAATAATACGAGTAGCAAAGAGCTTTTCTGAAAGTGAAAAGGCACCACAATTTTATAAGTTTTTTTATTATTAATTTTTTGAAATAGATATATTACCTAATATGGGCAAGTTCAAGGTTTCGAATTAGTATATTATATCATATCGTAATAATAACTAATAAGTCTGAATATTGTTGTGAAGAATGGGCTTCTCGGCCCTCAGGTTGCTATCAATAATTTTTTGCTTTATTTTCATTTTTATTCACTTTTAATTAATGCATGGAGAATATAATATTGTTGATCTATAAGGCATTCCTACCAAAACAAGATACGATTTACACGCACTTCTTCCTATATTGTTTAGGAAAATATGTTTATTTTATCAAGTTTTTAATGTTTACAATCACGTAACAGTTATTCACATTTATAATTAACTGTGCACAATTACCAAAATTATTAAAAATTTTAACACTAAGAACATCAGGTATGGGGATGACGATATAATTATTGTATCCTATCATGGACAGTTGGACACACCATTTTTATCTATGCTACTCCATCAACACCTCGAACAACCTCAGACCCACTATTTAATTGTGTTTGTGTGGGAAAAAAATCCAACATTTCTCCTCCTCAAATGGATTCCCGGAAAATCTCACACCCCAAACACTCCCTCAGTCCCTCCCCGGGCAATGCAATACCCCCGACAAAATCCTCCCCTCAGTAGCCGATCATGGACGACGCTATACACCATATCATGTGCTCTTGTAATTATTTTAAAAAAAAAGTTATTAGTCAAGTAGTCATAAGCATCCAAAAACATAAATTTGTTGGTAAGAATCATGAAATGTTACAACCTGAGTGGCTGAGTCATAAACACCTAAGATTTAAAAAAATAGTTTAACTAGACAAACCAATATATTAAATACATATATAAAGGTAATAAAACCATTTTAAAAGGCCTAAAATGATTCCAAAGTTCTCGTACCATAAAGTGGCTACTAAATCAATTGATCAAAATGATGTTAATGCTAGAAAGCTTGAGTCAACCCCAAATGCCTCAAAAATATTTGCAAATAGTCTGCTTATTACAAAAATTAATCTTTGCGATATGTGTGTATAAATATATATATATGATCAGATAAAAATTAAATCTTTGCAAAGAAAGAAAAGAATCGGAATAATAATGATAGTACAATATTTTTTTTGGTAGCGATCAGTCCACTTGCAATGAGTCGGTCATGGTGTGTTTGCGACCATCATCCTTTGCAGATCATTCTTCAAACCTAACCAACCAACACTAACATTTTTGCATCGAATGCCCTTCTTGTTTAGTCATTCAATTCTTTTGATGTGCATGTCTCTATAAATGTACTTTTAATTTAAGCTTGATGGTTCACTGGCCTTGTAAAAATTGTTTGCCAATGTAACATCCATGTTTGTACTCATGGAATGTTCAATTCCGATTTTTTTTTTATTTGCAAAGATTTAATTTTTTATATTATCATATACACACACATATATCGCAAACATTAATCTTACTATACCTATAAGTGATGATAGGTGAGTCTTTCATGGCACTCACTGAGCCTATCCACATCAAAAAGCGTTTGGCGTGTAAAAGGTAAAGATTCCACCCAAGAGACCAATGATAAGTTGGTGTTAGATTTATATTCATTTTAAATATATTTCTTAACTACCAATATCAAATTTAATACATTACTTTTTCATGGTCAAACACAAATTAGAATTCAAATTTTCAAATTTATTTTTAACAGGTTGTATAATCAAGCACAACTACGAGAATTACTAAAATTAAGGCACCAAATAATACTGAGAAACCATTTGAATTTAATATGACTATCAAATCAAATCTTTATTTTGTGAAACAAATTCAAAAGAGAGTAATTTAAGAAAACTGATTGCCTTTTTATGACTTTTGATGGTGGAGAATTTATAGAATATTCTTAATAATTTATGAACACTTTGATACAATGGGGACTTTATCATGTAGCTTTACACATATTATTTTGATCAAGTAATACGAGATATAACCATGTTTCATTTACGCCTTTTTGAAATTTTCATGTCGCCACTCGATCAAAACTATAATAAAAGGTTCTTATAATTTTGATTCGAACCGTGCATCGCACGACCAATGAACCATCAAGGCATCAAGCTTAAATTAAAAGTACATTTATAGAGACACGTCCATCAAAAGAATTGAATGACTAAACAAGAAGGGCCTTCGATGCAAAAATGTTAGTGTTGGTTGGTTAGGTTTGAAGAATGATCTGCAAAGGATGATGGTCGCAAGCAAAGACCGACTCATCACAAGTGGACCGGCCGCTTGTACTACCTTTATTATTGTTTTGTGATAGCTAAACACAAAACTAACAAAAAGAGCCTCTTGGAATATCACTGAACCCATCGGTGCAACCAATGTCGAAATACCTGACCAAAAGATCGATCATCATATAATACCAATTTAATGATTAATAAAAACACTATCGATACAAAGCTCGTTGTAACGGATGATATTACATTACACTAATAATAAGTATGGTGGCAATTAGACCGGATACAGGACGCATTCTAGTCGTTAAAAACTAAACAGCTGACGCTCTTTTGACCATTTGTTTACTAACCAACAATTTTTATATTTCATTTTTTTCATAATCTTTTGTATTTCAATCATGGGTTTGTTTATTATGTGCGACATAATTCCAAGTTATGTTATTTAGATAACACACATCATGTCTGTTTGACTAAATGATTAGGGGTCATTTAATTGTTTTCTTATTAGTATTTGGCAAGTCGCACCCACCAAATTTTAGTTTTGTTCCGACAAGAACTATAATGCCAATTTTCATTTCATTATTAAGAATAACAACGTGTGCTTTTTTCATTTTTATATCGTATTTTTTTAAAAACATAATTGATTTTGATTTGTACATATATTGTTTCAAAATTTCACATAACTTAATAACAATTTATCCGAAAGATTTTTCAGGAAAATAATAAATAATATAAAATGAAATTATTGGAATTTGGAATTACATGTATTAGTAACATATACTTGGGTTAGCTAAATTAATTTTTATTTCATTACTTTGAAATCTCTACCACATTGTATGAGTATTGTGCTATTTTTTTGGCTACACTTAACCTATATTCATAAACCATCTGTGCTCTCTTCTTTTTGAATTTACATACATTCCATCAAAAACCATACAAATGTTGTTCACATTTTTGTAAAGCTACTTCTCCTGTGTTATTCGATCAAATACTTGATTGTTCGGTCGTTCATTTTGTAGGTATACACATGCTGCGACGGGTAGTTACTTTGTTTGTCTACCGTTTTAAAATACTGGTGCCAGACCTCCAATTTGACCAATGGTGAACTATTCTCTGTCAACTGTAAAGCTCACTACAAGTTGGGGGATTTCATCTGGTTCAACCAGATTAGACTGAATAAGAATCAGTCCGGGGTAATTTGGTTCGGCCCAATTCCGTTTTAGAATCTCTTCTGTCCAGACTAGATCAAGAACCAAATAGAAACCAGGTTGGTCATGGAAAGGATCAAACGTTTTGAAGAGCTTTAGGACCAAGAAGAAGTCTGGTCCTGGTCCTGGTCTTCATTCTTGTGTCAATCCATACCCAACTCATCACAGTACAAGAAGTTACTTTGTCATACGATCCATACAAATGAGGTACTAAAAGCTAAGGTTGATAAATAATACGTACACTGTACATGAAAACGCAACAAATTTCATTAAGAACACGTTTGGATTTAAATTCTATGATTCTATAGTAATACCGAAAAGACACCCTTATAGAAAGACACGGCAAATCACATTGCGACCCTATGTTTTATCTAAGTCACTAATCTATGAAGCATGATCAAGAACCTTGCTACAAAATTTAGACAACACTATAAGACAAAATTACTTTGCTACATAGACCTTGAAGCATGCTGAGCCTTGGCCATTTCCTTCAACACAGCACCCACAATCGCAGCCTGCTCAAGACATTCAGCCTTATGCAAAGAATCCATCAGCACAACACAAGTATTCGGATACACATGACACCCTTTCAATCTAGTATCCTCAAATAACGAGTAAGCTTCCATAGCCCTATTCGATACACTTAATCCTTCAATCATAGTATTATAACAAGCCGAGTCTGGAATACCTCCACTTTTCTTGAATCTGTCAAAAAGACGAGTAGCCTCTAACACATTCCCAGCCCTTGCAAGCCCACAAATCATTGTAGTATAAGTAATCACATTCGGTTGCAGCCCTAGCTTCTGCATCTCTTGCCAAAACACAAATGCCTTGTTAAACTTTCTAACTCTACATAGCCCGTTTATGATTATACTATAAGTAATGGCATTTGGTGTGCACTTCAAATCCTTCATGGAGTTAAAGCATACTAAGGCTTCATCAATTTCCTCTGCTTTCACTAGTGCATCAAGCATGCAATTCCATGTGTATACATTCGGTGTCAACCCGTTCTGCATCAACTCTTCCATAATTAAATATGCTTCATCGATTCTACCCACTTTCCCAAACCCGTCAACTAGACTACTATACACAATTACATTTAGCTGAACACCTATACATTTAGCTTCTTCAAAAAGCATGTAAGCTTCATCAAGCCGGTCAATTTTCGCAAGCCCGTCAATAACTGACCCATAAGTAACTACAGTAGGTGGATGTCCCTTTACCTTCATTTCTTCCAATAGCTGATAAGCTTTGTTTACTTGACCAGTTTTGCAAAATCCATCAATAACTGTGTTATAAGCAAGTGTATCCATAACACATCCTTGTTTCTTCATTTCATTGAATAACTTATTGGTTTCACGAGCAAAACCTGCTTTTATTAATCCGTGAATTAGTATCGAGTAGCTTCTAGCATCCGGTACAATACCATTATTCTTGATTTCTTCAAATAAAGCTCGACCTTTATCCGTTTCACCAGCTTTAAAAACACAATCCATGTACGTGTTTAAAAGGGTTAGATCTGGAACAATTCCACCACGAACCATTTGTTTATAAATCTTATGACCATCTTCCTTTCTTCCTAACTTAAAAAAGCTTCTAATGAGAGAAGTGTAGACAACAGCGTTTGGAATCACACCAGCTTCCAACATTTGTTCATATAGTTTGTAAGCATCGTCAACTCTGTTGTGTCTACCTAATCCCTCTATAAGAGAGCAATAAGTGTAATCAGTTGGGGGGCAAACTTTATGATCTATATTTTCAAATATCGAACATGCTTCATCAAGTTGTTGAAACTTGCACAGTCGATCAATCATTATGTTCACGGTTAAAATATTAGGATATAAACCGGCTTCTTTCATGGATTCTTGTATCTTTAAAGCAACGTCAAGCTTATGAGACTTGCAAAGATTATCTATAAGAATATTATATGTGGATAGATTAGGTGTCGCGTCTTTTTTCATATCCTCGAATAACTTCAAAGCTTCATCTACTTTCCCTTTCTTTCCAAGACAAGTTAGAATGCAGTTGTATGCAACCACACTTGGAATTGAACCCTTTAGTCTTTGCTTCTCAAGTAATTGAAATGCTTCATCAAATTTTCCGGCCATTCCATAACCCATGATCATGGTGTTATAAGCATATGCACATGGGACTTTCTTGTGACGCTCCATTTGGTCAAATAGATCAACAGCTTCACTGAGTTTATTAGCTTTGCAGAGAACACCTATCATGCTAGTATATGTAACATCATCGGGCATGATACCATGAGATCGCATTTCATGAAAGAATTTCCAAGCCATGTCCACCTTTCCTGCCTTACCAAAACAGTCTATACAGACATTATACAGAACAATATCACCATCAACAGAGTTGCTTCTCATTTCATCCAATAAAGAAAGAGCAGCATCAACCCGACCCTCTCTAGAAAATACACGGATCACAGTCGTGAATAGATGCACATGTACTTCATAACCGAGTTCCTGCATCTGGTGAAAAAGTGTGAGAATGAGATCAGGTTCATGAACTGTAGAAAGAGCACCTATCAGAGTTGTGTAAGCTGAGAACGCAGGCCGAAACTTAAACCTTCTCATTAGTTGAATCATATCATAAGCTTCTTTTAGTTTATGACTTTTAACACAGCTTACAACTAACTCGATACATGCTGTATTAGACGGACCGAAACCCACAAGACTCATTTCTTCAAAAACTTGCTCAATCTGATCAAACTTTTTACTTTTTGCCATCACCATAAGAAGGGAATTGTATGCTTCAGGGCAATGCGGTTGATTGGTTTTCCTCTCGGCCCATTTAAAATAATTTACCGCAAGATTCGCATCCTTTAACTTCCTTAAAACAGAAATGACGAGATCACTTTGTGCACTTTCATTGCATTTAGACAATGCATCCTCTAACGACGTCCCCCATTGACCACCCTCTAAAATCTGGCACACAGAGTCAAATGCTTTCCTTCTTTCATCGAATCTAATAACATGTTCTTGATCACTTCCACCGATAGAAGAAACAGAAACAGATCTACAATGGAGATCGAACGGCCCATTATATGAAGATAGTAACTTCACACACACAGCGGCAATATCTGAGCACTTTGAACTATTGTGGCATAACTTCCCTGCAGTAAGGCATCAATAGTAATTAGATCAATTCAAAGAGATACTCCCTCCATTGAAAATAAATGTCTACTTTTCTCTTTTAATTTGTCACACACTCACACAATAAGTTGTCTGCTCCCGATAGTAATATATTTTAATTTTACTATTCCACCCTTAATACTTTTTTCACGATACTTGTCTGAAAGTCTGTGTGAAAAGCAATGGTAAACTCGCCATGTAACTATTATCCAATGCAATGATTATGACTTTCTAAAATTGTGTCTCTTTTTCATTGTCAAGACTTATTTTAGGAGGGAGTATAACAATAAGGAGCATTTGAGATCGCTTATTTAAAAGTTCTGATATTTGCTTAAAAAATTATACCTCGGCCGGTAACAAGAGCTCTCATCCTTGAATTCGGTTTCTTCTACATATCCTCCTCTACAATAGCCTGATTCCAATTCCAAGCAGTCATAATACTAGAACTGCTAACAAATAACATATAAGATATATAATGCACAATAAACATTTCCAACTTACAAAAAGATGTAAAATAGTATAATTATACACGATCATAATCATAACTACCTTACAAAGAAATCTACGTTCGATGTAAACATTTTCAACAATGTTGCAATACAGAATCAGCATTCCACAAGTATATAAGGTACCCGATAAATGCAAAAAAAAAGTTAGCAAAACACTCAAATTTAACAACTTAGGTTACCTAAAACTTTATCGCTCGTAAGACAGGAATAAAATTGAAGTTCTAGTTTAATACATATAGAGAATTATTTCACATAAATTATATGCGGTTCATTAAATTTGTCAAAAATTAAAACTTTCACTCTCAAATTTGTCAAAATTTGAACTTTCACTCCTAAATTTGTCAAAAATTAAACCTTCACACTTAAATTTGTTAAATATTTAAACTTTCACTTCTATTGATAAACAATTCTTGGTACCCACATTATCAAATTTAATTTTGGGCTATTTAATTACATTTCTTGGCAAATTTTATAACAAAAGACACATGACAAAAATATTAATCATCAAAAAATATTTTATTTAAAAAAAAATTACAAATTAAGATCAATTAGTGCCAGCTAAATATATCCCAAAAAGTGAACATAAAATTAAAAAGGCAAAGCTTAGTGCTTTTTGACAAGATAACAACTTCATAATCAAAAAACTTAAAAATGCAAAAAGCTTACATGGGCTTGTTAAGCAGATGATGATATTGAGATTTAAGATGGCCGGGAATGTGACGGTGATGTTTTAGCTACGGCGGAGTTCAAGAAATCCGGTGCTCGTTGTGATTTTGTATCCAAAGAATGTTGTGGAGATTGGGCTGAAAAATGTTTAGTGTGTGGTTTAGGGTTCATTTTTCAAGTTTGGGAAAGTAGACTCAAAAGCCCACTTTGGGAGTTTGGGTCCAAAGGCTTGTTGTTGAGTTGAGTATCTAAAAATCATTTGATGTTTTGAACTTTGAAGTTTATTGTTAACATTGTTGTTGATTTAGCTTCATTTATTACTACAGTAGTAACCAACTCACTTAGGTGAGTTGGTAGGGATATCTTCCAAATCTATTATGTGAGCCCTGGAGGTGAGTTTTCCTCAGGTCTCACGTTCTAGCCTGGGGTTTCTCATCTCAAAGGAATTTTTCATGAGGAGGGGGTTGGAGGTCCAGAAAATCTCTGGTTAAAATTGCCTCCAACACGTCTGAATCGAAACTAACTTTGGAAAAGAAAAAAAAAATTCATCCCCTTATCGATATACCAAAAATACTCTTAATGAAATATTTTACAATATGTATCTCTCAACTTCTAAAATAACTACATTACCTCTATTTTACATCAATTACATTTTACATCAATAACCTGTACTACTCAACACTAGTCACGGTCGCCGCCACCTTTTTTTTTTTAGAACAGCAGAGGGCCGGATCACAGGATATCCGGACTGGATACCGTGGGCCTACCCATTCCCCTCCCCCCGCCCGCCCCACCCGGTAAATTCTACTCGAAACCCACAAAGGGGTGTGTAGCAAGCAGCGTCCGAAAGGATTCGAACCTGTGCCTCGCGTACCAACGTCCTACGTTGCCGCATTGCGCGGGCATCATCTAGTATAAATAAAATACTAGAGGGGAACTCGCGCAATGCAACGGCAGTGGTGGTGGCTGTGGCGGTGACTGGTGGTGGCGGAGGCGACTGGTGGTGGTGGCAACAAGTAGTGTAGGTTATTGATGTAAATGTAATTTGATGTAAAAGGGGATAGTGTAATAAATATTGTAAATTAATTCATTAACAATATTATAGGTATATCAAATGGAGATGTTGAAAATCTTATTGTTGAAAGACGGGGGTTAAATGCTTTATAATATAGTATTAGAGGGGTTTCCGCGTAATGCAGTGATGGTGTTGTGGTGGCGGCGACAGGTGGCGGAGGCGGCGACGGGTGGTAGAGGCGGCGACGAGTAGTGTAGGTTATTGATGTATAAGGGGGTAGTGTAGTTATTTTAGGAGTTAAGGTAAATATTGTAAATTAATTCATTGGGTTGTTTAGGTACACCAATGTTGAGTTGTTAAGGGTAGTATAGATATGGAAAGGTATTTTAAGGATATCAATTCATGATTTGAGATTTAAAGGAATAGTCATATTTATTTATATATATAACTAAAGGAGGATAATTTAGGGTTTATGTGCCACTCCTCTTTGTTTGCCAAATAAGATTTTTTTCTATGTGGCGTTTTGTTGTTAATTCTTTCATTAGTGTGAGCCACCTCATATTTTTTTAAATGAAAAAAGAATCTTAGCTATCATTAAATCATAATTTAAATTGTTACCTAAAGTTTTGCCATTATTTTTGGAAGGTAATTTCAAAAGATTTTTTACAAGTTTTAGATGCTAAAAGAAATTATCTAAGATTTAAAATTGAAATATCACGTGTACTTTTCGGTCCGTTCTTGCAAGTTAACATCAATAACTTGAATGCAAGTTTAAAGAATGCATTATGATTATAGCTATATTGTGTTTATTTTTTGTTTATCGCAAAATATTTTCTATTAAGTTCATTAGTAAATAGATTATTTAGCTTATTCTAAATAATAAAACATGTTAAATTTATATGCGATCATACGTATGATATGAAATTAAAAATATATATAGTTATCGATCTACAAATATTTTTTAATAAATTAATTATATTTTAGCTTTAAAGGTCCACAAGTATTAAAAATAACATATATGAGTTATTCTTGACTTATTATTATGTCACCGTTCAACGGACGAGTTTAATCAAGTTTTTTGCTTTATATAAAAATATATATAGATAGATATAAGTCATATAACAGGTTAGTAAGTACTTATAGTAAGGTCACGTTGTAGCTTGGCTTGCTTATGTATCAATATTTATTTTTGCGTATTCTTTTAATGTCCGTTTTTATTATTATTTTTATTATTGTTATATGCGGGGATGGTTCTAGCATGCAATATACATTTTTTTTAATAAAAAATATGCAATTTATTTTTCAAAGAACTGCCTTAAAATTGAACCATGACTTACCTAGCTTGGAAATACTCTTTAGATACTTACGATTTATAATTGAATTTTTGGTAAATGGAGGAAAGTTCAGATCTCAACTTGAAGAAGAAGATAACGTATTGTTGTATTATTGTGGTTTGTGTATTTACAATTTTTTAAAAATGATCTTGTTATTTTACAAAAAACTTAATTTAGTCCTACTTTTTAGCTTCCCAAATTAGTCAGCTTACAACTTACACCCTAAACGCACAGTTTTTTTAATTTTCATAGTTATATCAAATATTGATGTTGTTAGTGTCGACCGGACCCGAACCGACCAACTAACACACTCATTTTTACGATTTAAATAAGCCAAGGACCTACTTGGTTTAGAATCCTGGATTCGTCACTCGTTATAAGTTATGCTAGTATAACACTTATAGTATGATATATAGTACATCATTGTTATCGAAGTGTCATTAATAAAGACTCGTTATCAACTACTTTTTAGACACGGAAAAAAGTTTCCCGTGACAATGCGCCTCATTACTGACATAGCTAGATAATGGATGTTGTCATCTAGACTAGTACCATGTCCAATGTGTGATGATATAGTTGAAACGGTCGATCACATTTTTGTGGTATGCAAGGTCGCGAGTGAAATTTGGAAGTCAATCTTTCAATGGTGGGGTATCGAAAAGGATTTCAAAGGGAAAACTGGAGCTGCAAAGT
>JAOXNX010000001.1:16867115-16878358 GCA_028566075.1 Solidago caesia | reverse complement strand
TTCATATAGTTCCTCTGTATAATTCCATTGCGCATTTTCTTAATGTTGCATCTCGCGTTTCCGCCTCCGGCGGGGTGTTACACATACCCCCTCCCATTCCGGTTTTTCAAACAATTTAGGTGGGTATATACCCACTATCCATTAAAGCTCCAACTAATTTAATCTCTTTTCTCAAAATAGAATACTAGGAAGTTATTTTAAAGGTAAAACTACAAAAGTAGATTATTTTATTACCTTAAATTATTTGGGGTGTTACACCTACATTGTGAAAGTTTGTAAAAATGGTCATTAGGGAAGTAGGGAACCTAGTTAAAATGTATATGAAGTAACTATTGGGTATGTATGATAAACATTTGTGTATACTAAAGGGGTATCCGTGCAATGCAGCATCCTCGGATATGTCGTGGAAGAACTCATTGATTTTGTTTCCTTAAATGTGTTTTTGTTTCCCAAATTCACTGTGGGGTAAAAAAAAAAAGTTATTTAGGTAATATTTGATGGGGTAATGTACACAGGAAGTTTGTTTCTGTTTCCGAAAATCATATTTAGTTGACATATCAACCTGATGCTGATTTGTCATTCCATACTAAACCTTATTAAATATGTGTCTTAATGTATTCCTTATGTGACATATCAACCTTATGTTGATTTGTCATTCCATGCTAAACCTTATTATTTTATTAAAATAAAAAAAAAGTCATGTCATTCATTACAAGATATTTTATGAAAGTTTTAAGGATTTAAGGAAGAATGGGGATTCTCTAAAGTTATCTCAATTTAACTAGTCAAGTTAAGGTAATCTCGGCCCTTGAATAACTAACCCTATTGTTTTATGGAAGTTTCATAGAAATCAAATCTTCAATCGTATTTATTTTGTGCAATAACACGTGCAGCAATTTCAATCTCAAAAATATATGGCTTTCTATTTCCACCCTTAGGTGGAAATAGACAAGCATTAAATCTTGTACAGTCTGCATTGTTTATTGTACAGTACAAGCGGTTAATGCATAAAAAAAGGTGGAAATAGCAATGCCCCAAAAATATATAAAGACGCTCTTATCCATGAAGAAAATCTCCAATTTCAATCATTGTGAGTCTATGACTTAAATATTAATCCCTTCGTCCCATTAGAAATGTCCTACTTTGAATTTTCAAAATCTTTGTTTTTCAACTTTGACTTTAAATACTTTTGTTTGTGTTATATAATACTTGATGAAAGTTATATAAATTGATTTAGTTTTAAATGTGTTTTCATTGGGTATACTTTTCATCAAATATTATATAACACAAAAAAATATATTTAAGGTCAAAGTTTAAAACAAGACACTTTTAATGGGACGGAGGGAGTACTAGTTTTGTCCTACTTCTTAAAAATTACTAGTTTGTCAAACTATTACTAGTTTCGTCTTTACTTTTAAAAAACTACATCAACTATACGCAAGGTATGCACTTTTTCACTCGGACCATCCTAATGTATATGCACACATTTGTTCATGATTTTTTGGACAAGGGACGGTCCGAGTAAAAAAAGTACATACCTTAAAGACGTTCGGCGTCATTTTTAAAGATATATGGATGGAACTAGTAAGTAATATTTGACAAACTATAGGAACCATCCGTGTAATTTTCTTTCAAAAATAAAACAAAAACACAGTCTTCTAATCTTCAATTATTTAGTCTTATAACAAGGAAAGCTAATCTATGGAAGAATTCGATACCACTTCCAACTGCCGGAGGTGTATGTACGTACTTGTAGATTACTTTTTTATGGGAAAAATACAATGAAAGATGTCAAAAAAGTATTTGCGAGTATACGCACAACTATTAGAGGTATGAATGGATTAAAATGAACCTCGTTATGTAAATGGGTTGAAATTGCCATCTTTAAAATAATTTATTTCTTAGCATTTTCGGTCCATCTCAAAATAGGTACCTAAGCTAAGAGTGCTTCCTTTCGTAGCTGGTCCAAACCATTGACAAAACTTCAACTTCAGTGGCAATAATTCCACTCGATGAATTAACCTTATTTCCATTTTATTTCTCTATCATATCAAATGAAGACGAAGCATCGTGGTTATGGAAATAATTGCGGCTTAGACTATTCGGAGTAAGGCAACTCTTTGGAGGGGCGTCTTTCGCCATGTGGCGATGGAGAATCTTAGGAGTTGCCCCTCCTTTTTGGTGGAGTGGGGCAATTCTTATAAGTGGGGTGACTTTCGACAAATGACAGTATATAATTGGTTGGATTGATATAAAAGTGTATAAGTGGAAAGAAATAATACATAGATGGGGCGGAAGTATATTGCCGGGGCGGCAAAATGAAAGCAAAGGGGCGGCAAAGGAGATTCCGCCTTCAATACCGCCTCACACCCAAGAGTCTAACCAAAGTAAAAGAAATAGTCATGATAACATCATTATTATAGTAATTACCCTTTTTTTGGTATTAAAGAACCGTCTATGTTTTTCGGGAAATCTTCATTTATACTTTTGTATTATTTGTGGTCCATAGCTGTTTCATTCGCACATCATTTTAGAAATGTAGAAAAAAAAATCATCATCAGACTTTGGAAAGGCTGCCTTTCCACCTCATATAAAATATTAAATTTGGTAAAGTTTTTTGGTAAAGTTTTTTTTCAAGTTTTTAATATTAAAACTTTGTGGTCGATTTAATCCCTCTTTTTGGTAGATTTAAAACATCTTTTTGGTAAAGTTTTTTTTCAAGTTTTTAATATTAAATTAAAATACATTATATTATATAAATATATAAAAAAGAACATAATTCATTACATAAACAAAAAAAAAAAACTACATAAAACTACATAAATATAGATCCATTACATAAATGGCTGTAGTTGGTTTCACTTGTTCGGCTAGTTCTTTCTCGGGTCCCGATAAATGACTGTAGTCGGTGACCAAAAGTTTTAAATCGGCCCGCATTTTTTTTGAAATCTTTTTTCAATTGAAGCTTTTCATTTAGTTAATGTAACTAAAGATTTGAGGATTTTGATGAACGTTAGGATCGTTCATCATGTCGGGTTGGTTGGGGTTATTTGGACGTAGGTAAAAATGAGTGAGAAAGATGTAGTGAGAAAGATGATAAAAGTGTAGAAGATGTAGTGAGAAAGATAGAAAAGTGTGAAGAAAGTGTATAAAAATGAGTGATTTATAGTTTGGAAAAATTAAAAAAGGTTAAGTTTGACCTTTTTTTTAAACCATCAAAATTTTTGGGCATCGTATTTATGCCGTTTGACCAATTTTTTAACGTTAGGCTCCCCCTTAAGCGGTGTTCATGGCGTCGGTGGGGCGGATTTGGGGCGTCCCGGCGAATTGAACGCCTCCCTCCCATCTTTTTACAAATACATCTTCCCGACGAATTGAACGTCTCGCTCCCATCGGTCTCACCATCGTTAACTAGCCGTTCAACGACTTTTTTTCTAAACCTTCAAATTTTTGGGTCTCGTATTTATGATGTTTGACCAATTTTTTAACGTTAGGCGCCCCCTTAAGCGGTGTTCATGGCTTCGGTGGGGCGGATTTGGGGAATCCTGGCAAATTGAACACCTCGCTCCCATCAGTCTCACCATCCTTTTTTTATATGTATATCTACCATTTTAATTTAATTAAACATAAAATGTATCAAAATAATTCTTTCATCCACCACCTTGACTCATAAGTGGTATTTTTTTGTGAATGATCTCTACAAATTTAAAACGTTTATTTTTGAAGCCAATTAAAATTTTACGTTTTTTATCGACCACCCGCGACCAACCTACCACACCCACGAACAAGTTAGATGGCTAACATATGTCAAGCCAACCAATTACCCGTGACACTCGTAACCACCTACCTCATTGGTGACACCTATGACACACCTATCACATCAACGAATGGGACAGATGACTGACACATATCCAGAGATGGAACTACATTGAAAGTATGGGTAGTCCTGGCTACGGGTCCGTTTAATCCATGTAGTGTACATTTTTTTGAAATGCGTTGTATTCTTAAATTATTAGTGCTACGCGTAAAAAAAATATGAGATGCCGATCAATGTAGTTAACTTTAAACTTTTAAAATATTTCCCTAGTAATGAAACTTATAGAGATGTATTTGTACAACTAGTGAAAAATGAAAACTACCAAAAGTGCTAAAACTTTTAAAAACCGCTAAAAAAAGCGAAAAATATTTCAAAACTGCTAAAAATCGTAACAATCTATTTGTTAACGTTACTTTGCATTGTTAGTGTGAAAAGTTTGTGCTACGGATCATTTGCAATCTTAATTCCGCCATTGCACATATCAAACCAACTACTCAACTATTCACCCAGACCATTCGCAACCCACCTACTATTTGGTATAACCATTAAAATGATTTTTATTTGATATATTCATTATAAGACCAGAACCCACAACTTTTTCATTAGTAGGTCACCTCAACAATTAAAACTAACTCTAAAATAGAAACGAACTTTGGTTACATTATCATTCATAGACATAATATATCAAAATTATCATTAATAGAAATCAACTCTAATTTATTGTTTTAAAATAGAATGAACTTTGAAAGAAAGTATAATGATATAAACAGTCAAGTCATCCATGTACCGGCCACATTAGCCATGTTTTTATTTTAAAATTTATTTATTTTAATTCTACGAATAATGATAAATATTTTCAGTAATATAGCTTTAAAAATGAACCTAATTGATTCAATATTTGTCACATATTGTTGTTTTCAACTTTCTTTCGTATTCCACCTTTAGGAATATCCTAGTCATATTTTTAGGTTATGTTATAACTAATGTATTATATAATTGTACAATACGATGGATAAAAAAATAATGTGATCACCTCCCTAGTCATATCCATAGATAGATACAGCATTAATTAAAATAATAAAAAAATAAAATAAAATGTAGTTATATACACCATCTGGTGTCTAGTCTCATGCATACTCTTTATTCTGCATTGAAGCTTCCATGGCACCCAAGAGACGAAAGGTGAAAACTTTCTCTCTTTTTTTCTATCTTTTAACTTGGTTTAATATTTATGATGAATCTTGTAGATGGGTTTGACCCGAATGGATGCTGCTCTTGATCAAATGAGCAACTATGGTTTCTCAAGACCACTTGTCAGAAAAACTGTCAAAAAACTTCTCAAGGTTTTGATTCTTATTATAACTAATAGTATTATATTTGATTTTATTATTATGTCTATTTATTTGGGTTTTAGCTAACTTTATTAAGAGGGTTTGGTTTATTTTTGTTAGTTTAGTCTTTCTTTATTTTTGTTAGTTTTATTTAGGTTTCAGGTAGAACAGGTAGATAGAAAACAGAGGAATATTGGTTGATTGGTGAAAGGGGGCGAACATCCCACTTTTTGTCGGAGGTCTTTCTGGAAATAAGTCTCTACCCTCGGGTATGGGGTTTGGGTATGATTGTCTATATCCCACCTCCTTTGAAGCGAGATGGGTATCGTTGGTATTGTGAAAAGGGGGTGAACGTTGGAAATGCATAAATTTTAAGTTTCAAATTGACATCAAAACTTTATTGTTAGAACTTTTCTGAAGTTTTTTTTTTTTCTAAAGAAAGGCAAGTATGCAATGTATATCTAAAAAAATTTACAGGTTGTCCATAATGGGACTAGAACCCATAATCTTTTGGTTGATGGTTACCTCACATACCTCTAAGCCGAGACCCTTTGGTAAATTCTCTAAGTTCTAACAGTAATAATAACGGTTAAAGTCAGCAAAGTATAACATACTTTTTTTCTGAAATATTCATTTTGTATCATCTACTATTTTTTCGTTCACTGGGGTCACTTTACGTTGTCAAAACATTATGAAATATACGTAATACACTTACACGGCTCCTAATACAACTCAAGTGCCGTTTTAAAGTCAATAAATAAAACATGGATCCTATACATATAAACTTATAGGTTGTTGATCACATCATATGAATGTTATTTGCTATAACATAAATGTGGATCTATACTTGGTTCAAATATTTCAGTTGTATGGGGAAGAATGGAAATTCATTGAAGAAGATGGGTACAGGGTCCTCATTGATGTCATGCTTGAAGAGCAAGAGACTGCACAAACAGACAATCTGTTAAAGGTACGATTGTTAATGCTGGAGGTGGCAAAATGGGTCAATTTGGGCTGTGTTTGATCTCAAACTGGTTAAATGGGAAAACTTCAAAAATTTAGGTAAAAGAGGAACGTGCTAAAAAACGATATGTTTCAACGCTAGCCTGTTTGAGCCGTTACCCAACTTGCTTGACCCGTCTGGTGCCCATCTTGCCAGCTCTATTAAATGCCGCAGCTAGACATTTCTTTTGTGGCTTTCTCTTTTAGTTTCTATATCTAACATCAAAGGTCAAATGGACTATGCTCAACATTTGAACTGAATAGCAATACAACAAATATGTTAATGCCAATGTCAAACTCAACTTTGAGTTTGATTTTGACAAACGATCCATGCTGACCATATAAGTCAATTATACCTCTAATCTTTTTGTCATGATTTTTGTTATGCAGGATGCATCATCACCGACCAAAAATGCAGATTCAAATGAACAACCCTTCCTTTCCATAGAAGGTACAGTTTTACTTTTGGAGTCGATCATAATACTTTTCAACCTCAGAGCGAGTATAAATTCTTTAGGTATTTTAGAAAAGATCTCAGAGCTACATTGTCGGTTTCCATTTTTTACTTTAATCTATGTGGCTGCAACAAGATATTTATTTTGTTGGAATATAATTCTTCAAAAGATCCACATTAAACTTGAGTTCAAAGTTAGACTGATTGACTAGAAAAGTAGTTTATAACTTTATATTATCTTGCACTTAATATTCAGAAACCCAATATTTTTACAGGAGCGACGAACAAAGAATGTGGGATGGATGAAGTTTTGGATAAAATTGTTGCGTATTCAAAATGTTCATGTGATGCAGCTGATAACCCTGTCAATGTCCCCAATCGTAAGCACAAGCCTTGTTATGGATGGATTAGTGATGATGACAGTGACAAGGAAACTTATTTCATAAAACTGAAACCTTCTACATAAAGGTATGTTAGACATAGTTGAACTTACTCTTAACTACATGTATAGTCAAATTATAAAATTTAATCAGAGGAAGTGCCATCAGTTTTATATCAGTTTATCTTAATCTAGTGAATAGTCTAACCGTACCTTCCTAAACATGTTATAATACCCTTTTGATACCAAACCACACTTGTTAGTAACGACTATAATTACATATAAACACTCACTATGAGTGACTCGAAGTTCTATGAAATCTTACCTAGATTTTTAGTCAAATTAAAATGAAAAAACAATAATGTTATTCTATTCTGAAAAAAGGAAGGGATTTTGAACCAATGTACTTGACATTTCTAAATCTAAACAACTAACATACATGCAAAACTGCAAAATTTCAAAAGAACGATTTAATTGACATGATAAGAAAAAAGATTTATTTACTTTTCAATCAGTTTAATTTGTTTTTGAATTGCACGGCATTGCAATTTGCTATAACTTGATTGAATTTACACATCAAAGCGCACAAGTTTTTCTTCATTCTGGCCTAAATGATCTTGAGAAAGAACACTCAAGTTGGATAAAAATGTGTTATTTTCTATACTCTCTACCATTTTATATCTTCATACATTTTATTTCCTTATATTCAGAATGATAAGCGCATTATCCAAATTGCTAGTTATGTTTTGTGTAAACCCTTTATAATTAATAAATTGCTTGTTCCTATTGAGAAAGTTGATATGTCATCATGCTATGCTGTCCAGATTTGGGTTCAGATAGGCAAAAAGAAGCGGGATCCTGTTGTTATGATGGACGAAGGCTAACTATCTAAACATCGCATGTGGTAAATGTACATGTTATTGGGTTTTCATACCTTCTAAACCTTAACTTCTTATATTAGTATAATACTGTGGCCAATGGGGCTTGTATAGCTAGCACAGCAGCTAAAAGAATCCTACAAGGTTAATGTGTGCATATTATTTTGACATGCTATGAGCCATTCACCTAAACTAGAAATAGTAAAATGGCAGGTCGAGCTAGTTGGGTAACAAGTTAAAGATACTATTTAAACATTACAACTGTGGTAAATGTGTAGGTTTTTGGTTACATATCTTACAAAATTTAACTTCTTGTATCAGTATAATTGCTAGGGGGCTAACGCTTGTATGGCACAGCACATATAATGAATCCTGTAACTGGACCAAGATTTATCTATGCATATTATGTTGACAGAGGCATTCACCTAGACTAGAGGTGGTAAAATGGGTGAGTCGGGTAAGTTGGTAACGAGTCAAACGAGTTCGGGCCAGAATGAGTCAAAAAAAAAAGTTGCAAGTCAAAAAAGGTCGGTTTGGGTTGACTACTTGACTGAAACATAGCTTTTCTTTAAACAGTTACTTTTTTTAATATGATTAAAAGTTATATTTATTTCAAACAACTTTTTTTTAATATAATAATTATAATATCTGGTGTTTTATACATCCACAGTACACTTTGGATGATGTTTGACCCGTTTGTCTCGTTTTTTCTAAACACATTATTTGATTTGACCCGTTAAGGATTTTGATCATAACCTACATTGGTTTAGTCATTAGTAAATGGTCGAAATTGCTAACTCTGTCTAGACAGTATCATTGTGCATTTTACAACCAAGTTTATAGCTTAGGGATGATTTGAGTTAAATCAGAGCTCGGTCTTATTTCACCTGAGCCTAGGCCGATCAATAACATGTAGCTTGGGTTTGACACTTTGAATTGTGGCTTGACAAGCCTAAAACAGTTTGGGCTTGGATTCAGTTTTTCTGGGCTCAAGTCCCAGTGGGTCATATAGGCCTGATGTGTTTGAATAAAGGTTCGAGTATTGTCTTGATTTATATGGACTCCTGCTTCTCAAAAAAAAAGAAAAAAAAAAAAGGTCTGCAAATAAAGTATGTTAAAAAGAAGATGACAAGAAGCTATAGAGTAATGGAATAAACAAGATTCTAATTGCATTTTGGTTTATTGATGAATCTGGACTCGATCGATGCTTGATTGAGTCGTCTCATTTTGGCTCGTTGAGTCCGAGCCATTACTTTTTACGAGTTGTAACGAAATTTATGGTAGCTAGCCCGTTTAAAAGTAACTTGTAGTTTATAAAATATATTTTCCATATGTTTTTGGGTATTCCCAAGATGAACATACTTCATGTGTATATGCCAAAATACTTAAACAACTTGTACTTTATTACTCGAATAATAGTTTTCCGAAGAGTCAAAAACAATGACATACTTATGTGCATATCATATGTCTTGTCCATATCATATGACAAAACCATGTACTCTCATTTAGGTGTTTCACATGTCATAACAACTCTTTATAAGACACAAACAAAAATCATACTATGGGCATATTTGTAAAATTATCCTTAACCGTTACCCTTTTCACCTATAATTTTTCTTGCCATGTTAGCATCATTTTCTCACCATCATTTTCTTTTCTTTTTTCCCTTAACCTTTCACCTACCATTTCGACCCCACCTTTATTTAACTTAATACCCTTGTTAAACTGTTAAAGAGCCATTACTCATTTTTGAATGCTTTTTTCTTTTTTTACCTTAAAATTAAATCCATTAAAACACAAAAAAAGAAAACGAAAAATCAGAACGGCCTCTTTAATATCAACATTGACCTAACGACATCGGGCCAATGACACTACAACGAAGCCAACCATATAATGGTGGACACCACAACACCGGCATCGAAGGGCTACGATGTAGTCCACACCATCACCACTACCAACGCTCTAACAATTGTCTAGTTAAAAATACATCCTGCTACACAAATCAAAGTTAATTGAATAAGCAAGCATAACTCCATTCATAACTATTCTCATACCTTACATATCTATGGACTTAAGTATCATTGTTTTTGGAATTAGGTATAATTGTTCTTGTTCTTTCTGATAACCATATATGTTATAAGTCTTTGGATCTTGTTTCCCTACATATCATGAGTGCACTATTAGTTTCAACAAACTTTCATATAAAGTGTTTATATCATTATATGTTTGAAACTCATATGTGATATTGGTACTATTATTCTTTTGGTGTCAATTGTTGTCATCAGCTAGACCCTAGAGCTATGATGAGGACCTAAAAAGCTGGTGTTTCTCTGAATTCTTTATATGGGTCAGTAACTTAACATTATTTGTTATACATGTTTCAGCATTGTCTAGTCAAATGATACTTCATAGTTCACACTTTTGGATTGTAGTTGATATTCATATTTTAGCATGCTCGATCAGGACCTTTCATTAGTCCCTAATGACCATGTGTTTACCAAAACCGGTCCTATCGTATTACGGCAATGAGACTTATACATGAATCTACAACAACAACAACAATAACAGTACCCAATCCCTACTGGAGCGGGGTATGAGGGAGGTAAGATATAAACAGTCTTGCCTCTACTCGAAGGTAAAGAGACTGCTTCCATAAGGACCTCCGGCCAAAGGGGGAAGAATAAATAAAGTGTGAGGGGTAGGAAAACATACCCGGCCTGTTTTGTTAAATGATTATGATGGTGAGACATCAACATTACTATCTTACTTACACTACTAAATTGTAATTTCATTCCCAAAAAAAAAAAAGAAATATATCTATATCTATACTCCTTACTAGCCGTGATCAAAAAAACCGGTTTCCTAAAAACCGGTTTCGAAAAACGGAAAACCAACCCGGTTTAAAACCGGTTTTGGAGAAACCGGTTTCTGTTTCGGGTTTCAAAATCGGGTCGGGTTCGGTTTTGGGCAAAAAAAACTGGAAAAAAAAACACGAAAAAAACTGGTCAAACTTTGACCAAAAACCGGGTTCAAACCGATTCGGGTTTCGTCAAACCTGTTTTTAATCTTGTTGACCAAACCCGGTCCGGTTTGGGTCGGCCCGAAACCGGTTTTTGCTCACGGTTGCTCCTTATTAAAGCATTTTACCCTTTTCCCTTTACAACTTTCAGCCTTTAAAATACCCAAAATGCCCTCTTTTTTCAAAAGCTTTCTTTTTATAACTAACTCATAAACCTAAAATACCTTTAATGAAATAATTTATAACATCTATCTCTCAAGTCTTAAAATAACTACACTACCCCTTTTATCTATACTCCTTATTAAAACATTTCACCCCTCCCCCTTTTCAAATTTTAGCCTTTGAAATACCCACATGCCCCTC
>JAOXNX010000001.1:16833339-16843643 GCA_028566075.1 Solidago caesia | reverse complement strand
AAGGGGTTGGTCGGTTGGTAGGTTGACGGGTTAAATGGGTTAATGGGTTGACTTCAAGCCATAAAGGTTGGTGGGTTGGTGGGTTAACCCGGTCAACGACCGGGTATTAATCTAGTTATACTAGGGGAAATGATAAATCCTTTTATAAATTAGCCTAAAGTAAGATGATAGACATGTAGATCTCACTAAATCTTTTTCCTAATCTTATCCTTTGATTTTTCCCGATGTCATCATTTTATGGTTACGAAGATTTTTAGGCTATTATATTAACTCTACTAATTCGTTTTTAAAAACAAATATATTTATTTAGATAGATGGCATCTTTTTCTTTGAAAAATAATTATATTAGATTAAGTGTTTTTTTAATTTTTTGGAACGGCAAAGATGAAACGTCATAAATAACGGTCAACCTAGTTACCTAGGTACAACCACCAATATCTAGAAAGACACCATTTATACAATCTAGATACAACCCGAGACTAAATTTGCTAAGTTCGCAAAAAGGGTTAAAAAACTTATGTAACTTACAGTTAAAACCAAGGCATAAGAAAAACCCTCCACCGACGGAGACCGAGTCACCGGTTTTCACTTGACGACGTTTTAGATCTGAACCTAAACAAGCCCCGAGGACACCTAATTAGCTAAACCAACCATAGTAACCAAACGCTAGTGGCACGCATGCTACAAATTCACAGACAAGACACCAGTTACAACAAAAATAAAATAGACAAAACAGATTAGGAGACGAAGAAAGGAGAAACCTCTTTTGAGCATGCATATTACCACAACTATGTAAACGCCTTGATCTCAACCATAATCTGATTAGGAGACGAACTTATGTTGTTGAAAACACGTTTGTTTCTTGCCAACCAAATGCACCAAGTGGCTGTAAGGATAACAATGTTTACCGCTTTCTTTCTCTTGCTATCCCCTGTGCTACCTTTATGAATCTCTAACAGATCTTGGAAGGAGGAGGCGAAAATAGGAGGTATATTGCATCACTCGCCGACTTTGCCCCATATCTCATTAGCCAAAGGACATGAAACAAAAAAATGCTCAGTAGTTTTCGTGCCTGAGTTACAACTCAAACATGAGTCGAGACTAGTATTTATACCCCTTTTTTGAAGCCCAACAGACGTCGCAATTCTGTCTAAATTTGCTTGCCAAACTAGGATGTTCATCGATTGTTGACGAAGATGAACTCTTCTAATCCCTCAATTCTACCCCTTAAATTGGAATAAGTGATTACATTTCTTTACCAAATTTACTAAATTTCTTTCCATCTATAGTAGAGATAGATATTTGAGTTAAATATATCATTGTAATTATTAGTTACTATGTGATATATTTCATTACAAATATGGAAAGTAAATGTTAATTAAATAGTATAGTTATTTTAAATAGAAAAAGAGAATGAGAATTAGAAAATGACTTTGATTACCATTTATATTGATTGGTTTTGTTATAAAAATTGAGAATCAAACCTATGCTCTTTGACATATTTAAAATCCATTATTCATTGTGGTTTAGAAAACTCATTCTCGTACCCAAATATATTAAACCCATAGTGATTTATAGCTTCCAACCGAACACCTAATAAGTTTTAGAAAATCAAAATAGACATAAAGAGAGGGTCAACGAATTGGATATTTGACACATGTATGACTTCTTCTCTTGATCTCAATTTTGATTTTTACCGTATTATTTATGTATGTCTAAAATCATTGTCCACTTTAATAGAAAGACATCTAATATTTTACTGTTTACTTATTATACCTTTAATTAATTATCATTATTATAATTTTTCAAGTCAAAAATGTATCTTAAATACAAAGGTAAACATGTTATTTTAGTGGCTAAAGAGTTCATTAATTAGACAAATCAGATTGTAACTTTTATGTTTGTAAACAAACATAATGTATTTACATAATCATTATCAAACTCTCTATTTCATCATGGGGTTTTAAAATTTTTATCTTCCACACACACATTACATTTCATCAATTTTTCTATTTTTCATCTCTTTTACATACATCATTATCAATCTTTCTCTGTCATTCTTATTAATATTAAGAACATATATAATTATAATTATTTTCTTTCAAACCTATATCTATTACCAAACTCATTATCAATCTCAGTTACAAATCAAACACCACCTTAGACATGTACAATTTGACGAGTTTGATTCCTATTTTCAAATCTAGCTTCATTAACCAAATATATCCATTGGGAATGAAAGTCATGTCCATACTCATACCCATATCCATAAATCAAACACTCCATTAGATACACATATAGAGATCCTTTGAAATTCTATTTCAACTTGATAGATCGACCAAATTGTATGATTTGTGAGGAGTAAAATTATTTTAAGAAAAATAAAAGACTCACAATAAAAATGTCACTCTTTTTTTCACTGACAAACTATCCAAGTTGAAAATCAACTTTAGAGGCGAAAACACAGTCAATTATTTCATGGGGAAGTTGTTTCAAGTGGATGCTGAGATTAGGAGTTCCGAGCATGGTACCAATGCAGTACACGAGGTTAAGATGTCCTCATCTACATACACTTTTTTTACCATCACAGCCAATTATTTCACTTTTCAACAAAGTAAAGTTAAAAATAAAATAAAAAGAAATGGTAAAAGTAAGTTTTAAAACCATTATCCCAACATCGAGTGTATGATTAGTAGAATGGTCTTTGGTACAAGCATTGATGCATAGAGTACAAGTTAAAATTATTGATGAAACGTGGGTACCCTAGATTGGAGGAGCATGTAAAGCGCGAGGTGATGTTCCATAAATACCCCTCTCACTCTATCCGGTCCAATTTCCAATATCAACAACAACAACAAACACCACCACCTATGACCAAAAAACCACACTCTCTCTCAAATGTCTTGTTTATGTTATGTGACTCAATAACTTACTAACCCAAAAACACACACAAACACACTGTGTGTACTTCATCAAAACATATACATATGGGAAGATCCACTAATTCTTGTTTCAAGATCATTTCTTGTGCTGGTAGTAATGATTCTGTTGATCTTGATGCACCTTCTTCTGAGGTATATATAAATACTATGTTTTGACTTTCTCTTTTTTTTTTTACTATTGTTGTATATGTATATATGTGTATATGTATGTATAGATTTGTTAGTTTGAGATCTTGATTTTGTGTTATATATGATTAGAAATTGATGGGGGTTTTTTTTTTGGGACTTGGAAACCCGGGTTCCTAAAAAGGTGAGATTTTGATTGAATATTTGTTAATTTTGATGGATTTTTTTTTTTTATAAATGTTATCTTGAATTTAAGAATGTACCCAAAAAAAAAGCAGAAAAAAAAAACTAGGAAGATTTTTTAAATCTGGGCAATGTGTGTGTGCGCGCATTGTATTGTGAGAATTGGAATGTTGGTTTGTATTTGTAATTGTTGAATTAATTACAAAGTTGATACATATAAGGATGTGTATGGATATTGATACAAATTTAGATAATGTAAGAGTAGAATGTAAAGTTTAGTAATTTACTTGAAATGATTACAGAGTAAAGGTTCGGATAAACGAGGATGGAGTTTTAGGAAAAGATCAGCTAGGCATCGAGTGTTGAGCAACACCGTTGTTACGGAACCAACGACTACTATAGAGAACAAAGAGAGATCGGAACCAGTTACTTACAGTTCTGAACCACAAGTTAATTCTAACATATCTGAAAAATCTCCTGATAATATATGGGCAGAAGAGATACCAAGTTTGGTTACGAAAAGCACTACAGTGTCGATTATGGTTAATGACTCGCCCATTAAAGATGTGATTAAATGTGAAGCTGTTCCGGATGAATCTGAAAGTGAATCTGAATCGGCTATCCTTGTGATCCAGGCTGCTGTTAGACGATTCTTGGTATGTATCTATTTGATTATTTCTGCTATTCGTTGCTGCTACTTGCTTATTAGTTTTGCTCAAGATTTGGGGTAAACGTAATTTTCAGGCTCAGAGGCAACTGGAAAAACATAAGAATGTAGTCAAGTTGCAAGCTGCTGTAAGAGGGCATTTGGTTCGGATTCATGCTGTTGGAACTTTACGTTGTGTTCAAGCGATTGTTAAAATGCAAGCTCTTGTCCGTGCTCGTCAAGAGAAGGTAAAAACAGCATATGAAAACATTTTAATGTAATGTTTTTTTCCTATTAAATCGTATGTTATGAAAAATCCTACTCTTATGTTGTTTTAGGGAGTACAAAACGCGGGTATTAATTCCCATCCAACATATATTTCCATGGAGAAGTTACTTAGTAACAGACTTGCTCGCCAGGTAAAGATGTTTACTTTCTTTTTCTTCTTCTCTGTAATCACAAATTATATTAAAATTTTTTTTAGAAAGGAAATTATAAACAGCACGTATTATAATTCACATATTTGTCCTCTATGGGACTTGAACCCACAGGCCACAATCTTTTGGTTGATGGGCCAACACACATACCGCTAGGCTATTAGCCCTTTGGTCACAAATCATTTTAATGGATGGTAACATTCTTTTTGTAGTTACTGGATTCTACTCCGAAGACCAAACAAATCAACATCAAATGTGATCCTTTAAAATCTGATTCAGCTTGGAGTTGGTTGGAGAGGTGGATGGCGGTTTCATCACCAGAAACTCTTGAGCCCCCTACGCAAGAACATGACCAGAGCAAAGTTATAGAAACTGAAAATGAGGTTCAAATCGCAAGTGCCTCTTATGCCGGGGAAGCAGCGTTGCCATCTGTAGAAAAAAAGAACTCCTTTGATATTGAAGAAACTTCCCATGTAAAGAACCATGAAGAGGAGCAGCCGATACTAGAATCAGTGGAGAAACCGACTTCTGGGCTAGATGAATCTGTGGATTTGGTTCCAGAAGCTCATATTGAGGTAAGCGCAATTTCTGAGGATGCTGTGTCAGTAACTGAACCCAAACCAATTCATGACAATCCTATATCAGAAACCGAGCCTAAACCAGTCCCCGAAAATCAGGTATCAGAAACCGAACCCAAACCAATTATTGAGAATCAGGTATTAGAAACCAAACCCAAACCAGTTATCGAGAATCAGGTATTAGAAACCGAACCCAAACCAATTATCGAGAATCAGGTATTAGAAACTGAACCCAAGCGATTGGGGAAAAGACTTGCCACTGACCCAGCAGATTCAGAGGGAAGGAAGTCTGTGTTTGGATTGAGGAAAGCAAGCAATCCAGCATTTATTGCTGCTCAGTCAAGGTTTGAGGAGTTGACTTCTAAGACCAACCAGTTGAAGTCACCCAATTCTTCTAATCAAGATAATGAAGCAGATTCATCTGCAGATATCTGTTCTTCTGACCCATCGAAACCAGTCGGTTCTTTTAGTCAAGATGAAGAGGCAGATTCGCCTACAGATGTTGGTTCTTCTGACCCTTTGAAACCGGTCAGTTCTTGTAATCAGGATAATGACATAAACCTGGTGGCAAAAGTTGAACCAGATGAATACT
The DNA here is from genome assembly GCA_028566075.1 of Solidago caesia. Lineage (NCBI taxonomy): Eukaryota > Viridiplantae > Streptophyta > Magnoliopsida > Asterales > Asteraceae > Solidago > Solidago caesia. The sequence continues at coordinate 16,838,139 of JAOXNX010000001.1, read as the reverse complement.
TGGCTCCCCGTAGCTCAAAAGCATTCCAGAACGGCTCAGAGTGTGGGACCGAGCTGTCCATCACATCCACACTTGACTCGCCAGATCAGTCACCTGAAGTTGAAAACAAGAAATTTGAGGACGAAGCTAAAGGCTTAGATGAAGCGGTTGGTGATATGAACAGTAAAGGTAATCAGAATATCGATATTGTTGTGCCTGAAAAACCTGACAGTATTGATGATTTCAAGACTGAGAAACTAAAACTTGGTGGTAATGTTGAACAAAAGATCGACGACTGTGCATCTGATGCAGACATTGTGCTGGAGCCCGTGTCTGGCCATCATGTTTTCAAGTCTAACTCACACATGGAGCACGAGCACGAGGAGCCTAAGCAGCATGAGCATGAGTCTAAGCATCAGGAAATGGTTTCACAAATGTCTGCAGAAGGATCTCCAAGAAGCCATATAACATTCCCTGAATCCCAAGGAACACCATCTAGCCAGGTTTCAACCAACACTAAGAAGTCTAGATCTGATAAAAAGGTATCTAGTCAAAAACGCAAGTCGTGGTCCTCTAGTAAGAAGTCTAGTGTCGATTCTGGTTTTAGAACTAGCTTGGAGAAGTTGCCTAAAGACCCACAACCTGGAAAACGAAGAAATTCTTATGGGTCACCAAAACCTGATCATAGTGATCAGGAAGGTAGAGATAGCAGTAATAGTTCTCTCCCAAGTTACATGCAGGCAACCGAATCTGCAAAATTAAAAGCTATAGCAAATATCTCCCCACGGTCAAGTCCAGATTTACATGATAAGGATCTGAAAAAGAGACACTCGTTACCTGGTGTGGTAAATGGTAGGCATGGTTCGCCTCGTATCCAGAGGTCAATGTCTCAAGCACTACAGACTGCAAAGGGAAGTGGCAATCAAGGTAATTTCTGACCTTAAGGTATTAAAATACCACAGAGCATAACATGGTCCAGTTATCGGAAAACAAACCTTATGGTAAAACAAATACAAAAGAATGAGATTTCAACATGTACTTAGTGTATAAAATTCTATATAAAAATGATGCACACGTGCACAGCTGCCCAAAAATTGTTGCGTGTCACCATCTTCTTTCTTACTTATTTTACCTGAAGGGTTGTTATACTCGAGTGATCCCTATATGCCTGTATGTGTATTTCGTTAACTTGGTTATATTTGTGTCGTTACACAGTTACAGAGAGGAAATGGCAGAGGTAAAGTTGCATACCTGCCAGTGCATCAAACACCCAAGTCAGAGATGGCCTAATATGTAACAAAACCGGAGTTTGATATGTTTGAAAGGTAGCAATCGGCTTTCTGGTCCTCGTGTTATGTTTATTTGATGGCATAAAATCGAGAGATCTACCATTTACTAGTCCATGGAGTGTGTTTATCTATTGGTTATTATTTTTACATAGAACTTCTTAACTTCAATGGTCTGCTTGTGTATTTGTTTTAAACAGCGTTTGTGCCATTTTATTGGGGGTTTTTTTTGTAATTTTTTTTTTTTTTTTTGATATTTGGTTTTATTTTAATTGATATGTATAATATATCGAGGTTTCAGATAAAAACACTTGCTTCTCCTTTTCGTTCGTATCATTCTTTTTGTCATGTTGATATCCAATGGTCGTTGAATATGTTTCCGAGATGGAATAAACCTTACTAATGATGTCGCTAAACTGATATAACAAACAAGTACCTCAACCACGACACGACCAATGTGGTCCTCAATCCAAATGAAGACCACTTTATTCAACAAAGTTAACACAATAATAGTGAACTCCATTATGATTGCTTAAATAAAAAGAAACAATAATTGTTCCATACCAACAAAAACATGAAGACAAAAAACTGTGTTAGGCCCCTTCCTATGGGGTATGTCGTGGGTGGTCATCTTGGATGACGAGCAAGACACCAAAAGCAGTAGCCCGTCTTCCTTCTCCGTCGTCTTTTTCCGTCGTTTTTTTGAAACCGATTGACGAGCATGTGGGGTCCAAAGGTGGTGTGTATGTGTGTGTTAATTTAGTGTTTTTTTTATTTGGGGATGAGGAGAGAGAGGGTATGTGTGTGTGAGTTTATAATTTTTTTAATTAAGGATGAGGTGAGGATGAATGTATGATAGGGAGGGGGTAGTTCTTGGATGTGTCTTGGAGAGAGAAAACTGATGTGGCAGTCAAGACGAGGTGATGACGGCGTCAGGATAGGAAGAGACCTTAGACCCAAAAGGCCATCATGCATCAAACATAAAAGTCAAACTTCAATGAAACAAACACATCAACTTTTTTTTTAAGGAAAATAAAAGATTTGTGGCCATTTCTTACTGGCAGTAAAGTTAAGATTAGCAATGTAACCAAGATTAACAAGTTAAGATTTACTAAAGCTCCGAAACGGACGAATTACGTACCCAAAATCCTCCCTCTATATGCACTTTGTGCCTCTGGCAAGCTAATCGTTGTGACTTTGAACCATACTCGTGTTTTCTGACTTAATAATACGATTCACTGACTCTGGTTCAATCAGATTCATATAACCAGTTTTCAGTTACATAATACTATAAGCATGTTGCTATAAACAATGAACATGGTTTCCTTTACAGTACTATTTTTTCTATTCTCGAGTATTTGACTTTGTTTTGGGAAATCATTCAAGGAAACTTAATTTTCTTTGCAGTGCCTATTAGACTATTCAATATCACGAGGATTAAAACATTTGACATTCCCAGTTGACTGTTCATAAACCTGCTATTTTGCTTCTAATTCTGCCTAATCCGAGATCTGCTTAATTAAGCAAGTTATTATTAATAGCTATTAGCTGATTCTGATAAATGCTTAGTGACGACAATTACATCCGATAAGAAAGAGATGGAACAAGAACAACTTGATGATCTGGTTAACGAGAATACTGTAGTTTTCGAACATGCAAAATGGAAGGTATTGTGATACTGTCTCTTAACTTGTTCTCTTAGTAGAACATAATTCATCTTATTTCAAAATATGTCATCATGTAATATCCTACTTTATGTCGTATATCATCAGGTTCTATACATCGATGATTTTAGAAGATCGTTCGGACAGCTGACATTATCTCACTCGAAAAAGCTGGTTTTAATTCTTGTATGAAACTTCCTGGTGGTTGGCGGCCCAGGAAGAGAAGCATTGACTTATTTTGCGAAAACTCTTCACAAATTCTGAAACAATTTAAGGTTGTAGATCTCTTTACTACTCGGCTAGACTCGGGGAGTTTTGCAACAGTGGCCACTGTAACGGCATATGGAACTATTACTAGATGCTGAGAACTAAATTGGGAAGTCCCTCCGTGAAATTACTACTATTAATCGATTCCCACTGTATCGGGATAGACTGTAAGTATTTATGGATAACGTTATTTGAGGACTACCGGATTCCTCCATCTGCAATGTTCACAATTCACATCATCATGAAGGCAGAAGTTATGTCGAAAACTGAAAAGTGAGTCAAAGGTTGTTGCTTATGAAGTTTTACTACGATCGAGTAGTTATCATTAGAGGCAGGGGTGGTGAAGCATTTACTTTCTGGTAAAGAACTTGATCTTCCCATACAAGTCACACATGGACATGATATTATTTTGCAAAAGTTCATTTTGCAAAGGGATTAAACATTGACGGTTATAATAAATTAATACTTTTTAAATTTAGAAAATATGTCAAAAAGGGTAGTATTGAAAAGTCCAAACCTTGTCCCCTAAATTAATTATGTAACTGGTCTCTCAAATTAATTTAATTATGTAACCGTTCGTTAATTATGTTTTTTTCGAACAGGTTTAAAATAAGACCAGTGAAAACGAAGGATAAAATAATAATATTTAGCATTGACACGGAGGTTTTATTTTTACCTCTTTTTATTACGTAGTAATTTAATAAAGTAACCACCTATACAAATGTAATTCCATGTTCTGCACGTTTACTTTGCAATTTTTGAATCCATGTCCAGAATGTATAATATCTAACCAAACATAGCATATTATTATTTATAACTTTTTATTATGTTTAATTTAAAATCTAGAGTTAATTGCAAGATTGGTCCCTGTGGTTTGTTCATTTTAGCAATGGGGTCCCTTTTTGAGAATGCTAGCAATGGGGGTCCCTATTTTGACTATTTTTAGCAAAATTGGTCTTTTTTTGACGGATCCGTTAAAAGGGGGCGTTAAGTGTACAAGTGGCAGGGGTATCTGAGTAATTTCCACCCCACCTTCCCCCATCTTCTTCATCAACAAAATCTATCTATCTGTATATATATCTTCCTTCATTTATTCCATCAGATCCAAATATATATATATATATATATATATATATATACCCAAAAATATATATCTTCCTCCATTTCTTCTTATATATATGTCTAATTCTATATCTATATCTATATCTATATTACAGTCTCACACACACACAAAACACTTACAGACATATACATACATATACATATAAATCTTCTTATATCTATATCTATATCTATATCTATATTACAGTCACATACAAATATCTCAGCCTTGAATCCAACAACCGAAGCACAGCAAATATCTCAGCCTTGAACCGCTTTCAGTCAAATGGGCAGGGAATTAAAGCATTTGAAAACAATCTGTGATTGGGTATAGATATAGATATAGATATAGATATAAGTAAAACCAAGGGTTAAACACTCAAATAGCTAGACAACAAATAGGAATATGATTGGAAACTTGTTTGATGGAAAATGAGGGTGTTCTTGGGTTTGCTTAGATCTGGCCGAAAAGCAAGAAGAGATGGGGATGGGTTTTTGTTTTT
>JAOXNX010000001.1:16823167-16833239 GCA_028566075.1 Solidago caesia | reverse complement strand
GATCAGCTCAATATCTATGAAGATGGGATATATATATATATATATATATAGATAGATATTGTTTATGATAATAATATAGATCTTGAGAGACATTCGTTCATTGGAAGATGGGGGATAAACAATGGGAGGGAATAAATATACAGATACATACAGATCTAAAAGGGTGGGGTTTTAATTGACGAAAATTACCTATCATGTGTTTGGCACATGATGGGTTTTTTAACGGACGTTATTGCTTTCGGAGCAAAAAAATTTGGACTAAAACTGTAATAAATGAAAGCTAGGGATGAAAGCTACAAATTGAGGACCACGACATGGACGAAAATTGTAATTAACTCTATTTTGTTTTTTGTTTACATGGTTCACAACCCAATTATATAATGCCACTAGAAAAAGCGAAATACGAGTAAATAATAGTAGAGTTTTTTAAGGATTTAATAAATTAATTTAATTATTTAATGTAGGGTTGTATTGTTTGCTTTCCAAATATGCCCTTTTAATTAATTTTTTAAATCTAAAACATTTGATTTTTCTTAGCCTTTGATTTAATAGATGGATGGTTAAGATCCATTCTTACTTTATTTGTATTTTAAAAATAGATGTATTGGATTGGACCCTTTACATACCTAAGTTTATAATTTTAAAAAGGATGCATTCTAAAGCCTCCCACTCACATAACTTTTTAGGAGCAACCACCGTTGATTCATTGAAGATAAAATTTATGCTAATTAATTTAATTTAATTTAATTTTTATTTTTAAAACGATAAACTGTCATACTCCTAATCTACACTGATGTCATGCACTTCAAATTTTCCAATCTTTGATATTAATTTCAAGATACCCACTTTGAAAATGTCAATATTTTGATGTTGAGCTCAAGATTAACAAAGCTAAAGTGAACTCCTAGCAATGAAAAGAAACAATGATTATATCATTGCCATTAGAAAGAGTTGGTCCACACCAACTAAAACATGAAAATCATGAACTGTCTTGACCCAAAAAGGCCATCATGCATAACAAACCTAAAACTTAAAACAAAATTTTAAAAAGTTAAAAATAAAAACAAGAAAAAAAAATATAAATATGAAAAGAAATGCTCCCATTTCTTTCTGGAAATATGATGAGGGATAGCAAAACGCATCCTTTGAGAAACGTATACACCAACTCAAAAATGGATGAATTATGTACCAGTAATCTCCCTATCCATTTTCAATCTTTTTGCACTTTGTGCCTCTGGCATGCTACTACTACTAACTCGTTGTGATGACGAATCATGTAGGAAAACACAATTAGAACCATTACGACACCCTCTCGTGCTGTTATAATATAAGCATGGCTTCATCACTTTTGGTTTCATATCTCGTGTTTTATGATTGTTACTACTACTATTATTATTCGTATTACTATTCATTGATTCCTGTTTTTCTCCACCGTGCTGTTGAATCAGACTTTTGTAATAATTAAGATCCTTCTTTGCTGGAAGGTTTACCTCTGGTGTTGGTGGTGGAGGTGCTGATAGACTGGAAACAGAAACAGGAATGGGTGCCGGAACATGAACAGGTCCTGCTCTGCTTAGCTGTGGATAATTAGTGCCAAAGGAAGAAGATGGTGCTGAAAAAGGGAGGTGGGATGGTCGGGCATGGACAGGCAGTGGCGGCGATGGCTCCGATAAAGATATTGCTGGTGGCAATGTGGGCATGGGTGGTGATTGAGAGATTTGTTGATTAGACGTGGATGGTCCATGACTAGATACTAGTTTCTCAATTAAAGACGGATCGCTGAGGATTTTAATGAGCAGGTTAGGGTCGATCAAGTTTCCTTGAGTAGTGTTTGACATGGCGGCAGTTAGAGCAGAGTATGCAGCACTTACTACATCTGGTTCAACACCAGGGACCATGCTAGGTGGCGGCAACCCGTTGACTGAGTTAGAAGGCATGGTCGTTGTAGGGGGTAGCATTGAAGATGATGTATCAGGTGGTGTGTCTTCATCTTCAATGGCAGTGATAGGGATAGTGGGAGTATGTTGATCATTATAATATGGCTCACTTATTGGTGATGCGGGGCTACAAAAAAGTTGAAATTATTATTACCAGGAAATATTTTAAGAATAATAATTAAAGAATGGAAAAAATATGAATAAACTAACTTTGGAGGAATGGCCGATGGTCGTGGGTAAACTGCTTCGAGCACTCGCATCTCACGTTGATTTTCAAACTCCATTTCTTTGCTTTCTTCTCCGGCAGCCACTTGCCAAGTGGGATCCAAAACGAACTATAAAGTTTAATACAAGATATAAGGTGGACGTAAGTTTAAAAAAATCAAAGTTATTAAAATGTCGAGACAAAACTGGTGCAAAAAAAGGATAACCAAACAATACAATGTCGTTACCGCTTAAGCATGAGCATACATAGTAACTCTTACAATTACTTTCATCATATTTAATATACAAGTATCGAACAGACGGTTGCCAGAAAATACATACTACAAGTACACAAAGTATATAGAATGTATATAAACCACAAGCACATAAGCTTAAGCAACATGTTTTTAGATATTATTGTGCACTCATAGCAGTTCAAATGATCGAGGAGACGTAACTAATGGCTTCATGTTGCCTCTCTATTGCTTCTCTATCAGATCTAGGCATAAGACATAAGTTTTAACTACATGCAAGCCTGAACTTTTAAACTTGTGATTTGTGACTTTTCAACTATCTGCTTTTAGTTGGAAGTTAAAACATAATGCAGATGTCTACCACGTAACATCATAAGGTATGATTCTACAATCTCTGCAGACCAATTGATCTCCTCTATTTCTTTATTTTAAACAGCAAAAACTTACACACACACTAATCTGCACCTATGTTTCAAACAGGACTTTAACCTGCAATCTATGGTATGTGGGGTACCCTGGGTACTGCTAGGCCAAGAGGCAAGTTGGTAACTGATCTCATCTCATAAGCAACACCTTCGACTTTTGCAAGTATATTGAGGGCGGAAACACACCACTAGCCTGTTATCCTTTCGTTGTCATGTAAAATAAGCACACATTCTAACCAAAAATTTCCTTTTATACAAAGCCTTTAGAAAGGGCACAGCAAGGTTAAGGTGCTGTGATGTGTTTTTTCAGTTGCTTCCTCACCGTTTCTAATTCCTCATTCAAAATCTATACCCTTCATTCTCCTTTCCAAAATGAATTTTACTATGATCTATGGCGAATAAGGATAGATAGGCCTAAGATATGTCTTAAAACATTCTTAGGCCTTAAAACATGCCTACAGCATCCAATGGTTGGCATATGACATGTATATTTTCTCACTAATCTCCTCCATTGATTTTAACACTCGTCTTCTTTCCTTTTTAGGCACATCTTTAAAGAAAGGGTAAAGGAAGGCACCCTGTCCCTGAAACCACATTGGATCCCCATCATCTCACCCCGTAAGGGTTATGATGCCGGTAGAATACCTTCACTTAATACCGACATGATTTTGGCATCCCTAAGGATCGAACCCACGTCTCTCAACTTCACATGTGGGCCCAAGCTGCATTGGTAACGGATACTACTCCATCTATTGATGGATTGGTTTTTAGGCACGTCTTTTGGCATACTTTTTAGGCATATCTATCATTTTTCATCTTTTGAATACATTGGGATCGTTGGTCGAAATTAGTATTTATATCAAAATATTCAGTGTCACTAAGCTGCCAATTTGCCATGGATTTAAGTTTTCCTTATCAAATATTCCTCATTAATGTAAAAATATATCCATGAAACATATCATAGACAATATGCTTATACATTAAACGTTTAGTTTGATACTCTTTTGATCTTCTTTGAAACATTACTTATTGCGGTTTAGAGTTAACAAGTCGACTTCCCTGTGGCTTTTATGTGTATTTAAGCTTTGAATAGTTCACCCAAAAACCACTTGGTCATATATCAAGTGGCCACCGCCAACTTGCGATCCCATGGCCCACATGCGAAGGGGGTTGACACAATATACCTGGGTTCGATACTTGGCAATGACCAAGTAAGAGCATATACATGTGGGTTGTGTGGGGAAGTTGTTTCAAAGGCATAAACGACATTGCGGGTACTATGGGTACCAATGCGGTACCCGGGATTGAGGTGTTCCCTCCACCCTACACTTTTGACACAATACACAAATAGTTATCCCAAACCATAAGTATAAAGTATTAAAAAAATCACTAAAAGTAGACAGAGTATCAATTGAGGTGTTCCTTGTTTCATGTGTTGCAGCTTGGGTGCACTTGGACCCTGAGACCACCTAATACTACATACATGATGCAGCTGCTCTTCCTATGCATTTCCCCCGTCATTTTTAGACTTCACAACACATTACGTTTTTTTCCTACCAGCCAGATACTCGGATGTTTTGTGCTTCTTCAGTTAAATAAAAGAAAAAGCATATTTTACTTCAATGCATCGTTCATGTCAGCCGCTATTGTATCATTAACTTGAATGAAAATCTAGATTAATTCTTTTTCGTTTTCGGGGCGTCAACATTAAAAATAAATCGTTTATGTAAACTGCCAGCCATGAAAACATGCAAAACATAATGGAATCCTCGGGACAATAACATATGGCTAATAGATTGCTAATCAGTTGTAATAAATGTTTTAAGTAAAAACTGCATGCAAACTATTATGTTTGAATTTCAATAAATATTGATGTTTCAATATACAATGCAACTAATGATTTTGTGATAGAAAAGAAACAACTTACATTATTCTTCTTCATTCAGCATTTATAATCAGATTATGAGTTCTATCATATTTCATTCGACATTTAATCATACAGAAAAATGAAATGGTGACTACTTTCAGTAAGTTTATTCTGTACAATTTTAAAACAGATAGTTTTAATTCAGGACGAAATCCAAACAAATACTTTAAATTGCACAGCCAATGCCGATTCATTCAACACGAAATCTCAAAAAACATAAACGCACAAGGCAAACATAACCTTCATTCTAGGATAGAGCTACTTGATAAGTATCTTTTATTAACTCATTTCTACAGAACTTCAAAAGATTTGGAGGCAGGCTGATCATGGTATCTATATCTATACTTCTTTATAATAAATTTAACCCACTACACTAAAAATGTTTTTTAAATTAATATAACATTCATTCCTTAATCCATCACAGCCACATTTTCCAATTAATTTATAACTTTTAATCCCAACCACTCATCTTCATAACACTCATTACTTTTAATCACAACTATTCATTTCACCCAACTAATAATACTTTCAATCCTATAACTCGTTTCACAAGCATGTTAATGATTTTAACCCGATAAATAAAACAGGCTGTGAAGCAACCATCTTTCATTTTCGATCTCGAAATGGCCAATCCCGATTCCCGTCGCATTGCGCGGGTCCATACTACTAAAATAAAAAAGATGATACAGGGTTACGAATTGAGTAAAAAATAAATGATTGCAACTTTTCACATTCTTCTAAATAATGCACTAGAGCATAAAGGTTTGTAGTCATCTAAACTAGAGGTAGCGAAATGGTCGGGTTGGTTTGGTTGGGTGAAACGGGTCCGGGTAAAAACAGGTAATTCTAAAATCAGGTCAAATTGGGTCTGGGTCAAAACGGGCAATTAAAAAAACCAGTTGAAACCATACGTTCTCTTTAAAATCTTTCAAAATACAACTAGTTTTGCATACGTACTCATAAAAGCTACTCATTATCCAATTTATTATATCTCACTAAACCTTTCAAAAAATCTAATAAATTAAAAAATATGTATACATGAAAATATTAACAAAACTACAAGGTGTAAATAAAATATAGACTATTACCGATAACTAATTGAGAAACATGATGACAAATAAAACAATTAAATAAAAATTAAAACTCAACAAATTACCGTAAAAAAAAATAAATTAAGTTGAAAATAAGAAAATAGAGTAAAACAAAAACTCCCATAGTTCTATAATCACTGTTTATCTTGTTCTTCTGTTAGTTAAATTACAGTCACTTTCTAGGTTTAGGCTTTTCCGTTTCCAATTGAAAATAAATTACTCATGTTGTGTTTTCAATTGTTGCCCAAATAGACCCGTAGGTAATCCAAATGTGTTTTTGAATTCGCCTACTTAGATCCATTCATAAGATTTAGACAGCCCAACTAAAACCAAAATACAATGAAAACTACCCACAATCGCCCAATTATATGGGACATAATTGCCGGCTCTAATCTCAAATATGAACACTTTGGACTATACCCTTTAGGGTTTAATATGGCACTTCAAACCATGGACTGCAACCAAGACAAAACTTACTTCCATAAAGGCATTATCTAATAAAGTAAAAATTATATTATTCTTAGTTTGCAACTCGACTCCATTGGTTGTGGACCATATAACATTTAAGTTAGAGATAAGAAACCAAAACTTGAAGAAGATAACTTACTCGGGAAGGGCATTTCCACGGGAGAATGGGTATTTGAGACAATTTATTCTGCAACGCATTTGCAGGTTGAATTCCTTCAAATCCAGGTGGCAAATTGTCATCAGAACCTGCTGGCCCTGATTGCCATGGCCAAGTTTCCTTTGCCTGCAGATGATCTTGTCCGATCAAACCGACTTGAGAAGGAGATTCATCCGATAAAAACAGCTTTACCTATTAATAAACGGTAGCGTTAGTAGATTAAACATGTGCCCTTTTACCTGAAATAGTTTTGCATTCATCTCCCATTCAGACAGTTAGAGCACAACCCAAAATTTAAATTACAAGACTGTTGCTAATTATTTTTTTTCTTTATACAAAAGCTCACACGCACATAAACAGTTTTTCCATTTAAAGATGATAATCATGCTGCCACCAGATGCACCATATTCAAGTTTCAGGTATGTGTTTGTGTCTGCAGAATGTATCACAAAATGGCCAGGCTTGGTTGCCTAGCTTTATATAATCTTGCTAGATTCAAATTTCATGCAATGCCCAGATTCCCAGAAAATAAATCTTTTCCCTCAAGATTTGCGTTGATTTCTTGATAAAGCTTTGCTTGACAAAAAAAAGTCAGATTTTTCCAAACACACAAACATCTAACTACCAAACTCTAAACACTATATTCTATAGCCTGTTTTAATATAACTATTTATCTGATTCTGATTTCACGACTCACATCCCAAAACCCATAAATACATAATCCTTCACATAAGACAGGCAAATCAATTAAGAATGTTCCTAACTCCGCTGCTGCTATAAAACTAAATCACCATTCATTCCACCATTTATATTAAGTTGCTACTAAACTGCTTTTGAAGTGTTTTAGTAACTGCCAATATATAAAGCAAGTTGGTTCAACGTTTCCGGTTTAGCTCCTTTTCTTTTCTTTTTTCAATCGACGCTGTTTTACGTCTTAGGTCACACATTTGGTAGTCAGTGCCATAGCATGTACTCTCTCATCAAAGCGCCATAAAACAGTATTTTAAAGCATATTGAAGCACTATGACTTGAAAAGGGGGCAAAGTTGACAACTAGAAGGATCATTGAAAAAACAATCCCTGGAGAATAAGACATGGTTCCACCCCATGACAGATATCCTCTGAGTATTCTCTAACTTCAGGTTTGCATCTGATTCCTATTTCTTATCTGTAGATTTTCTGCACTCCAATATGGAGCCCAATCGGCCATAAAACTCATTTGCTTTTTACAAACTTTTACAGACGAATCTTATACAGTGTCTTAAATTACTTAGCAGCATCCAGTATAAATTGGAGAGAAGCAGATATTCTTTATTCTTCCTAAAAAACAGTAAACAACCTAATATCTTTTATAACCCTATCAGTTGCAGTATTACCCCACCATGGCGGAAACATGGGATGCCACGAAAAGCACAGTACGACATGGATATTACATAGAGTGATACTAAATGAAATATGATTCCCATTGAATCAACACAACTATTCAATACAACACACATCATCACGAATGTTTATCATGTGAACTAGTTTTAGAGTTAATAACGGAAAGTGTTAAATGAGTAAGCTAGTCATCACTCAATATATACAAGCCACGAATTTAATTTCTAGCAAATCCTTTTTAAAATCTTTACAACACTCCAGCCAAGAATACCATTATTGTAGATGACTAAAATACAGGTAGATACAATACAATACAAGCCTGTCGACCATGTAACAGTTTAGAGTTATACACGCAATTCTAAGCAAGTATCGGGCAAACAATTTGTAAAAAACAGATAAAACATAGTATTACACATTAACAGTAGCTCAATGAGATTCATTTTTAATGACAAACTTCATCCATTCCAACGATACGAAGATACAATCCACAAAGTTTTATCAATACAACGAAAAACAATATGCAGATTTTTGAGCAGTAAACCACACAGTTTGCAAGTATCTGCATTTAGAAAACTAACTTTAAAACTTCAAATTCAACACCAACATTCTTTCACATTACTACATCATTTTTATTTATGAAATCAAATAACCAACTTTCTGAAAATCATTATTATTTATTTATACAGACAATGTTTCAAGTTTAAAAAGGTCATTTCTTTATAATCCAATTTCAAAATGCAGTTAGCACTGTTATAGTCCAATAAATTTTTCTTAATTTCTGATTAACTCATTCTGATTAATTAATTAATTAATTATTAACTATTAATTAAAATCAGATATAAATAAACTGATTAAAATCAATATTGCATGTATAAATTAAATTAAATCCTTTTTATATACCTGACAAAGATTTAAATCTGAAGCCCATGAAACCCTTTTTGATTTCTGTAATCCTCGCATCTTTTTTTTAATATATATAAATATTAATAAAAAAAATAATTAAATAAAAAAAATGGATATCGATTTTGATCGGAAGGAAAATGAGAATCAATTGAAAGCCCTAATTTTTTATTTCATATCTGTGTAAAACCCTAAAAAAATTAAGTAACTTGATGGTGACGTAATCAGGGGCGTGAATCTAATTAAGATGGATGGCTTTGATTATAGGGGTGGATTTATGACGATTTGCGGCAGATTATGATGGTGATGATGATGGCTAGGGCATCAGAAAGAGAGAGATAGAATATAGATATACGGTATTTGTGTGTGTTTGTGATATATATATAATGTAAGGTACAGATAACCAAAGAGACAGATTTCGATTTCGATTCCTCTTCGATCACATATGTCATCCCTCAACTAACTCTCACTTTCTACATCCAGTCCCTTTTACATTACAGTTTTATGGAGGGATGAAAACTCATCCACTAATGAGACTAAACATTCATATTCATATTCATATTCATAATATCCATTATTTATCAATTTCGTTTATACGTAACGACTTAGAATGAATCGGGTGAACAGGTATCCATTGGGTCGGATGATCATTGACATCCCTAGATGAGGTCAATTATAGACGGTATTATATGGGGGCAAAGGGGGCAATTGCCCACCCTCAACTTTTAGAAGAAAAAGAAATTTTTTTTTAAGGGTTATAAAAGAAAAGTCAATCAACTTTTCCCAAAAACCTTCTACCTCATTACTCCACAAAGACAACCAAACACCCGTCTCTCTCACTTCACTAGTTCACTCAGCCAACAATGTTACATGATTTAATCCCTGCATCAACAATATACACTTTATTATCACAATTATATGTCCAGTTTTCGTGCTATTTAATATGTTTGTGATCTAGCCAACTGTTATCAAATTAAGTTTTCAATTTATTAATTTTAGGGTTTCCATTTTTTAAGATTTTTTATTAATTCACTGCTCTTGTGATTTTGGGGTTTATTAACTGTAATCTACTCTTTATTGAATGTATTCATTCTTTCTTTTATTTTCCTGTAAGTTCTTTCATAAGGCCCTTCACTATGGGCATGTCGTGCCCATTCATCGTGCGTGTCGTGATCCCTAGATGAGGTCAATTATAGGCGGTATTATATGGGGGGCAAAGGGGGCAATTGCCCACCCTCAACTTTTAGAAGAAAAAAAAGAAATTTTTTTTTAAGGGTTATAAAAGAAAAGTCAATCAACTTTTCCCAAAAACCTTCTACCTCATTACTCC
>JAOXNX010000001.1:16763204-16781506 GCA_028566075.1 Solidago caesia | reverse complement strand
TTTCAAATAAATACTATCATTATTTTTCAGCAGGATTATATATGTTTAACTTTATCATTGTACAAAGATATAATATATATATCTTACAAAAAAATTTTGATACAAACTATTTTTAGAATAATTATATCATTAAATTTCACCATATCTTATAGATATTATTGTAAAAACTTAATATGTTTATCTCGCGTATTATGCGGGAAAATAATCTAGTTGTTATTATTAGATGTGTATCACTAAAAATTACGTTTATATTATATTATGTCGCATCGAAATTAAATCAAATTGAAAACTTGAAAAAAATGAGTTGTACCTACAATAACAAAAAGAAATTTAACAAACTGTTATTTTTACAACAAAATCAAATCAATTCAAATAAAAATAATAACACAAATATTTTCACTGAAAATAACAACTTATTATCCTTACATCCACCAAATCAGATAAATATAAAAACAAATTTTTTTATTACCTTAACAAAGTATTACATTGTCTTTTGAAATATTATAAAGTTAAAGTCACATTTGCATTTATTTGGAATAAAAAATTTGTTTTGATATTTATTGAAAGCAAAAAAGATTGTTATTATTATCTTAACAAACCATTACATTTTATTTTGGAAACTTGCTTTGATATTTATTGAAAAAAAATGATAATTAATTTTTTCTTGAAAAAAAATTATTATTATTTTTGAAGACATTTTCTAGCTAAATGAGGGAGATTTTTTAATTAGGTGAAAAAAATATATATCTGTTTTGATATCTATCGAGAAAAACGTTTATTATTAATGGTTTGATGACAAATAAGATTTTATTATTAATTTTGAAAATATTTGTTAGGAAATGGAATACTTAGTTCATTTGGTTGAAAAGCAAAGGATTAATTAATTAAGTTGTTTAAAAAAAAGATTAAATTAATTTTATGAAAAGAACTCGTATTGGTAAATAGAATCTTATTATTACTATTATTGATTATTATGGCTATCATTATTTTATGTAACATTCGGACGTATTTTGGTAAGAAGGGATGCATGCCTGTAATCAAATAATAATCATTCAAATCATGATTAATTTTAATTTGTTAGTAATATATATACTTCTACGTAATCAATGTTTGATTACATGCATGTTATCTACATTAATGTTGGATTTCATTGTCCCTTATTGATGAACAACTTATAGTTTCCCCAAGTCTTTAAACACCTAACAATAACATATACATACATAATGTTCAAAAAAACAAACAAACATATACATGCATAAGTAATCATTTAGATCAATGATCCAATTTTAAGTGAGGGAAATTATATATTTACCCCACATCTGGTTCATCAACAACATATTCTCTAAAATCTTTCCAAAGAGAAATGTTTATTTGTCGAGTGATGTTTGAATAACCACTAAATCCACAACAAAACAACCACTAATTCTTCTCAAAGTCATGAGTAATGTTGTTCTTTAACCACCTATTGTTTGTCGAAAAACATGAAAATGATTAATGTACGTTATTCATTAATGATAGGTCCCGTGGTATGTTTAATTGCCTGTCAACTAAAAAAAAAAAAGAAGATTGTGAGTTCTAGCTAGTCTCATAATGGATAGTGTAAGTATGTGTAAATTTGGTTTGAATGTGTATTAATTTGTCATTTAAGAAAAAAAAAACAGTTCATCATTAAAATTCCTACGCAAATTAAGGTGAGGAAATTAAGAATGTCAAACATCCGATAGGGTTCAACACAAGTTCGTTTGCTAACAAATGGTAGTGCTTTTGGTATATTATAATAATCTCCATCCCAACATAAATGTTCACTTACAAAAGTAATACGTACATTAACTTTATCATTTTAATTACTAATGATACATTTTTTCTAGACCATTTTACTAATGATACACTTTTTCTAGACGATAGATTGATTTTTAAGAGTGTACAAAAAGATGAGTGATATAGTTAGGTTCTGGTTCCAATAAAACAAGTATTAAAGTAAAACAAGTCTTTTTTCTTAACTAAAAATCGTTGTGCATCATGAAAATCTTCGTGCATCAGTGTATATATTTGTGCTTTATGAATCTTCGTGCATCAATTTTATCATGATCTAATGGTCAAGATTTTATCCTATTTGTTTTACTTTAATATTTATTTTACAATAACCAAACCCGATATAGTTATCTTATTACTACACAATGTAATTAATGATTCCTTCTCTTAAAATTTTGAATTTTTTTCCCATGATATTTACTTTAGGATGGAAATAGTAAATATAGTTAGAGAAAAAAAAAACATTGAAACAATGTCTAGAGTCTAGACTCTAGAGATCGCAATGATCCTTAAATTTTGGCAAGTGGGGTTATGAAGTTTAATGCATAAGTGATGTTTGGGGGATGCATTGCACCCTAATTCTGAAACTATCCCAACATGCACATGGGCCCTTTTTGAATTATATTATACTGGTCTTATTTGACCAACACTATCTATTTTATTTTAAGTGTTGTTTAATTTTAATTTCATTTTAACCATCCAAATCTTGGTTTTTAAATTGTTTGTCTGATTTTCGGTGTCAAGTTCAAGCAACTAATCATGCGTTTGACCATGCAAATTGTCAGTCTAAGTGTGCCAAGCGCTAGCTACGGTTCCTAATTTTAATTTTAGGATCGAGTGAGCAGTATCCGGTCCAGATAAAGAATGAGTATTAATTAGTAAATTCTATTCTCGATTATTATTAGTTTAACTTATTCTTAATTTATTTTAGGAAGAGGATACATAAATCCATACAAATTCCACATATATTAGTGAAGTGTTCAAAACAAAACTAAAACTTATAACACATTGGTTGATAAGTGATTATTCATACTACTGATCGATAACATGAAACAAGAGCCATGTGTTAACTAACTTATTCTAGTATACACACATATGGCTTCCAAAATTTTACATCTA
The DNA here is from genome assembly GCA_028566075.1 of Solidago caesia. Lineage (NCBI taxonomy): Eukaryota > Viridiplantae > Streptophyta > Magnoliopsida > Asterales > Asteraceae > Solidago > Solidago caesia. Next base: position 16,778,575 of record JAOXNX010000001.1, on the reverse strand, counting down.
GATTTTGACATATTATTAATGCATCGCAGTTTACACTTTACACTTTGAATTATCATTATCATACGCAACATTGACCAACTTAATTTCTTATATTTATCATATTTATTTAATAAATTAGAATCATATGCATGTTGCGTAGATTATGTATACTACTAGTAGAACGCTCCTTGATTTATTCATTATAACCCTTAAACGTGCCTTTAAAACATAGATGATAGATCGTATGTACGTTAAAAGGTAGATATATAGTTGTATAATGTAATAACGTACTTTAATTTGTTTACTCGAGTAAAACAAAACGGCATCAATCTGTTATTTTATATCAAAATTGAGATACAGTATGATTTACGGTCTATCACCGACCAGTCATCTATTTGCAAAATGACCACTACAAAAAATATAACAATTATCCACGCTTTTATTTAGCGTGAACAAATTATAAATTTAAGTTTGTCACGCTTACAAGTGTGCAAAACTAATTGAACTAAAAGTTCACATTTTTAAGTATATAGAAATAGGTATTATAAACTACAAAAGTCCACACTTAAAAATGTGTAGAAATTTATCCACACTAAAAGGTGTGGAATTTTAAAAATCCATAATTTTATGTGTGGACTTTCATATTTAATTTGTCACACCACTTTTATCCACACTAACTATTAATTTGTCACACATTTAAGTGTGGATATATGATGATCAGAAAATGTGTGAATATTTGACTTATTTTTTGTAGTGGATTTTTTTGCTGCACGAGTTATTACTTGGAGGCTTGATGTGGATTGTATTGCTCCGATTCATCCTTCATCTGTTATTGAGCTGGTGGATAATGCGATGTTGAAATGTTAAGGAGTTGGTTCGATCTTATGGTTATGTTTACATCTTGGTGGTATATATATATATATATATGGCGGGTTTAAAATTTATTTATTTTTCAGCCGGATTATGCTATTTTAGGGAACATTTTTTATTATATTGTTTCTTATTCTTTAATTGGTATGAGCATAGAAATATATTGTTGAATAAATTTTAGATGGAAGAATTGACTTTTAAATCCTATTCTTTTGATGTAATTCTTAAGGGCTCATTTTCTAATAGTAACTTTGTAGTTAAAAAAGAAAAAGAATATGGTAAAGTTGAATGGAACCAAGTTATAAATAAAATAATTCCAGGCATAACATGCATGGTTGAAAGTTGAAACAAGAATCACGTCGCAATATAAAGACGTACAAAACTTCGTAATGAAGCCTTGAATGCCTTTATCACTTTCGATTTTCCATTGTTGCATTTGAAAGGTGTTCGTGAATCGTAATTCTTCACCTCTTGTTTCCAAAAGTTTATTTTTATGTTCACTATTCGATACTAATAAGCACAATAGTAATCAATCTATTAACACTCTTATGGCTTATGAATCACTTGGTGTTGTATTTGTAGACATTGACATAGTCAATGATGTATGAGTTTTTCAAACGTGCAATAACTAGCTACCTAGCTGCAACAATCAGTGCAAATTAATATCGACCATCACCTTCTTACTTGGAGTTGATTTTAACCTTGAAATCGTGTGATTAATTAGCTAATAATCACAATAAATTGTTGAAGTACGTACAAGATAAATGATCAAACTCAAAACATACATATATGTTTTTTAATTCCCTTATCTTCAGTGAATGTTAGCTCACAGTTACCTAGATTCGTACTTAATTAGTCTAGAGTATACAATAGTGATAAACTCATTAATACGTACTTATTTACCCGTGTTAAAAATTGCATAAGCAAGTACACAAAATCTTTTGACCTGTCGATCGATCATCATCATGTTCTTATAAAAATTATATATTTTTACAAAATGTGCTCTATCTTTTAACTAGAGTTTTTCATGCCTGGGATAGAACCCATGCCATGATTTCCGAAAACCTCCCAATAATCGACTCCTACATAATTACATATGCAAAGAGTGGGACTCCATTTAAGCTAGCTTTTATCTTCAGTTACCGTATGTCTTTATAATTATGCTATGTGTTGTACATGAAATATCCTTTTTGTTGAGTCTCTTTGTCACATTATGATTGAAATTATTTGTTTCTAAGGCCAACCGAAGTAAGGCTTCAAATTTGGGGGGCGTCTTACGACACGTGACAAATGTGTAAGAGGAGAAGCAGCCCCTAAAAATGGTGGAGTGAGTAGGCAAGGGGCGGCAAGTATATATATACTATATATACATACATATATATATATACACACACACACACGCACACAACACTTTACAATTCCATGGGCAAATATTAGACGGGATCAAAAAAATTTTTGACGAAGAAGCCCCTCGGGGTCCTGTAGAGGGGCGGCAAGGAAGGGCAAGGGGCGGAATAGGTGGCAAATCCGCCCTATTCCGGTTGGTCTAAACATATGCTTCTTCACATTTACCGTCTACTCATGTTTGCCCCCAATAAGTTTTGGGTGGTCCTACTTGTTAAAATTAGAATGCTCTACTTGAATCCTCGAATCGCTTCATGTAATGTTTTGTTACTAATTATAGATCGATGGCACTTTCTTTGGAAGTTTGCCTCGACATTGTTGTTTAAAAGTCCCACATATAGGATAATGGTTTTGAGAAGCTCAAAATGACAATAAATAGAAAAATAGATGACGGGGATTCGTGAAATAGAATTATGTTGCCAAAGAATGAGATTATATTGAGATGATTTTTTTTCTTTTTGAACCGCTGCTTTGTTATAGCAATATTAGACGGTTGAAAAGAAATCAACCGAAAATATAAAAATCATAACATCAATAGAAGCGGATTTTAAATCCACTTTACCCAAGACATGTCAGTGTTTTTACATCTAGATGAGTACCAGACAAAAGAAAAGTTAACTACCAAATCAAATAGCAAGCCGTTCCTTTGACGATCGATCACCAAACACTACTTTCTCCTAAAACGCCAAATAGTCTAGAATCCGCAAAAAAAAAATGATCAATTCGATGAGCTTCCTTTTATTCTGATTAACTCGTAACCCATCCAGCCACAGTACCATGTCCTACGGGTTCAAGAGACAACATGATCCCACGTCAAGCCATATTGAGATGATTTTTATCCATATTGTGAGAAAATGTCATACTTGTAATAGTTCTCAGTGGAGTAAAAAGAAATACGAACCGAGCTACATTCATGTCTTTTTGGGGTGACAAAATCCATTAAACTATATATTTCTAATTTTATAAAGCCAGCCTTTCAAAAATAACAAATTATCGAAACTAATAAAATCTTTGCTAAAACCTAACTTCCAATGAGTTTGAAATAATGCATGTAAAATTCCAATATTTACTTTGCTGGATGGAATGCAAGCATTGATCTCCAAAATCTTTGAAAAACAAATATTCTAAGTATGACACCCTCATTTAATGCCACATGTCCAGATCTCTTGCTCATACTTGTTATTAAACCCTGAATTTTGATTGGATAGAAAGTATAATATGGAGGAAGGATTATTTATTGTTTTATTTTCTTATATATAATACGATTTGTAGGGAAGAGAACATATTGGCTCATTAGAAAGGCGAAAGATGGGGTCATGTTTGCACATGGGTTATGGTGAGAAAGGAAAAATACAAAATTTTAAGGATTAGAAACTGTTATAGTAATATGGAAGACCTAAAACAAAGCATCTTGTATTGGTCCAACTACCCTTACATATGATTAAAATTTCTTTCTTTTTTCTATTGGTTTTTTTATTTTTTCTATCAAAATATGCATGTGGGGGGTTTGGAACTTTTACCATCAATCAAATTTTTTTTTTAAAGTAATTTTTATTCACATTAGACCTTCAAATTACAACAATTAAACAATAATTACAACAAATTGAATTTACATCAACCCTCTCATGTTATTGTATTGTTTTTTATTTATTATTATTTCTATACCAAAGAAAATCCAAGGACTTCACGCTTTGCACGATCGAGTCCTTATTAGCCTTGATGTTTGAGAACCTTTTTTCGTTCCTAACTTTCCAAATGCTCCAACACGTCACAATAACTATACCTATGAGCGTTTTTTTCTTCATGTTGTCCAACCCCACATGTTCATGTATTTCGATCAAGTCCTTGACATCAAAAACAAAAAAAACTTATTTGCCTTGACCCATTTACTAATCTCGAACCAAACAGCCGTTGCTATCTCGCATCTAATAAACCATCCTATAGTTAAGTTAGCACTCTAGTCATTTAATTTCCTATGCACTTTATGGGATTCTCTCAAGTTATCCTACCTCTCAAGTTGAAACAATTTGAGAGGATCTTTATCTTGCACTTTGGTTTACCTATCTTGTTTGGTCTTCACTTTTTTTCTTTCTTTGAACCAACTAGTCTTTTTACCCTTCTACTCAGAGTTATAAGTTTTGAACTTGTGGTCCAGATCACCACTCAAGTTTTTTGGTTTGGTTTCTAAATCACATTTCCTGATAGAGTTTTTATTTCCTGATAGAGCTTTTAATGAATTTAGCACAAAAGAGTAATGAAATGAAGTTATGTTGAATTGACTTCCATGCAACTTTCGTAACTTCTATTCTATTCCATTCTAGTCTATATTAAGGGAAACGGTATCGTTTTAACAACTTTTCCACTTCACTAATTTAGATTTTTAACCCCCAACTTATATAGATCTTTTATCTTTTCCTCTACACTTTATTAACTTTTACTTTCTACTTCAATCTATTAAACTTTTTAATTTCTATCTCCCTATTAACCAATCTTTTTAAAAAAATATATTCTCTTAACCTCTGATATCTATACTATTATATAAAGTATCATTCTCCTTTCTCTTTTCTCAACTTATATAAATTTTTTTTAACCTCTGATATCTTTTCTTGAAAATGATTCAATGCCTACCGATGGCTTCCCTGCCTGAGCAAACGGAAGGCTGGGGTTGGAAACTTTCTGGCTTCACAGAATTTCCCGTTTGTAGATTCAGAAGATTCATGGGACTGTGATCCTTCTTGTAGATCCTTAACGAACGAGATGGAATAAACTCATCCTTAAAAAGGTTAACGTATTCACCTAGAAATTACTTTGTAACAGGTTTCCTCTACATATCAATTTTGTTGAATAGAGGTGTTATGGTTGATTCAATTTGTTGCCCTGTTTGTTCGATTGGGTTCGAGGAGGTTAATCATTTATTTTGTGATTGTACTTTTGTGACCGAACTGAGAAATATGATTACTAATTAGCTGCAGGTTGATATCACCTATTTGGATCTGATAGGGAGCATGGACTGGAATCGTGATCTACAAATTTCCTCAAAGCTTAAACGTATGTTGGAAGCTATCTATTTCGTGTGGTTGTGGTCCTTGTGGAAATACGGGAATAATCTAGTATTTAAGGAATCGAATGAGTCAAATGATGATGTATTTAAAAATATGTTTTTGGTTACATTTATTTGGATATCTAATCGTTGTCGTTGTTTTAGTAAGTTGTGGTCTTCGTGGCAAATTAGCCCAATTTGTATGATATAATTTTGCTTTCCTAAGATTTTCGGCGCCTTACCGGATTTTTAGCGATTTATTCAGTTTTGAAGGATCAATGTGTTATTAAACACTTAAATAATGATCATTAGTTATAGACTATGTTACTTTTATATACTTATAATGCATTAAAATGAAGTTTTTAAGTATTCTCACGTTGTTATCACTTTAAGGGTATTCTCGTTGAAAAACCACCCTATATATATGGACCTAACACGAATTTTTAATAACCTCATGAAATCATCTCATTATTTCTTCGATCTAATATGATAGTCAAACATATGCAAGACATAGTGGACTCCAAAACAAATATTTACTTGCAGAACTAGTAACTCCTAAACGAATCTCTATTTTTTTCAATTTGAATATTAAATTGTAAACTTAGAAATCATATTTAGAAAAGTTGCCCATGATATTTGAATATTAAATTGCTTTAAACTTGAAAATCCTACATCTAGAAGAATTGTTTTACGTTTTACGAAACAAGTATACACTATAAAAAATATTCTAGGGTATGCTTGACAAATGTAGTTGTAGCTGATAGCTATAGCTTGTAGCTGGAGCTTTTAGTTGGAGCTGTAAGCTGTAGCTTTTAAGCAAAGCTGTTAGCTAGAGCTTTTATTTTTAGAAGTGTTTGGTATGGTAGCTGTAGCTGTAACTTAAGAGTGTAAAATGACAAAACTGGATATTAAAAGCTTCAACCAAATATTATGAAAGGGGTATTTGTGTAATTTTAAAAATTAAAAGCTCCATCCAAACTAAAAGCTCCAGAAACGCTACTTCAAGTAGCGTTTCATTTTGGAGTTTTTTCTTTGAAATAAAAGCTCAAGCTAGTTGCATCCAAACAAAGCTTTTAACATAATAAGAGTTTATTGTTCAAAATTAAAAGCTAAAGCTCCCAAAAAACTTTTGAAAAGATTTTACCAAACACGCCCGGAGAGTAGGAGATTAACCTTGTTTGGATGTTAGGTTTTTTATTTATTTTTATTTTTTAAAATAGCCCCAAATAGCTTATAAAAGAAAACCTTATGAAGGAAGCGTTTTTAAAAAAAAGTCTCATCCCGTAATTATTGAAATTGCATCAGCAACAGCAGGGTACTGGTTCTTTTTCCAACGGATACTAGCACAAAGTATAGTAGCAGCAACCACATGAGAGAGGTCAACAGCGTCGATTGGTTAAATTCGTACATCTATATAATATGTGGTGTGATCATTGCTGGTGAAAATGAATAGATATGAGATTCCTAAAAATTTTATATATTCTGTAAAAGCCAGAAACTTTATAGTTTATATATATTGCTAGTGATTTCTGTTGTGTATGTATAGACTTAAGTGTAATTTTAATTTCATGTCAACAAAGCTTTTAGACGATGGTTTAGTTGCTTTTCATAACCTGTTCATGTGATGCCTATACATAGTTTATATACATCCATGAGACATCTTGTCATGTTATATGAATTGATATCTTGATAATATTTCACCATGCTGGTAGCTAGTAAAGAGTAGTGACTCATGTTAGCAAGCTTGAATGAAGCTAGCTAGTAGTAAATAGGTGTACAATATAGTGTGCAAACTCGAATTGACGTTATTATTGCAACATTTACGTACTTTGCATAATTACATTCGTAATACCTTTAAAGATGATATGGTGTTTACGACATAAGAGCAGCATCCAAATTTCATATTACGTGATGAACTTCATGATGGTTCGTGGTCATTACACAAACAACGGAAAATCTATTAAAGGAACATCTAATGTGATGCAGCAAATCCACAATAATGTTGCTACTTTAATATGAAGTGCACGTGGTCGATAAATTATTATGAGCATATTATATTTTAATTTTTGTACTTATGTAATGTTACATATTATCATAATTCTGTCTTTTATTTTTCTAGTAAACTTTTTAATCTGTAAATAGTGTTTTTTTGTATCAGTTTTGTTTACTTTGTATTTTCTATAAAAATATATTCTATATCCATAAATGTAATTATATAGCTATATCTTATAGCTAGTTTGTCAGTTTTATACAATTGGAAGTTTCAATTTACAGTCTTAGCCTTCAACTCCAGCTTCAACCCTAGTTCCATTTCTTGGCTTTAGGTACTTTTATCAAATCACTAATTATCATCACTACAATTTGGCTATGTTAATTAAAGCAGCTTTAGTAACTAAACACAAATGACACACATATGAATTTAACTTGGCAAGTACAATCTTATTCTCCTATGGCAAGTCTTGGTTTTTTAGTTATTGTCATTTTTACATGTTTAAGAGTACGTTTGAACATCATGATATAAATATTGTATGTTCAGTTTACAATACTTAATTTATAAGTCCTTTATGGTTTTAAAAACCCAAAATCAGCTTACAATACTTAATGTTCAGTTGATGTTTATGTTTTATTGGTTTACATAGTGTTTTGGATGTGCTGATAAATGGCTTTAGTTTGGCACCCCAAGTATGTTTCTGAAAATTATTAGTATATCAAGATTATAATATTAAGAGCTAAGCATGACAATTAACGGATATATAATTCAGGCCTTCAGGGACGTGAAAAGGACATTTTTGTATCTACAAAGTAGGCCAGGATCACATTTACTTGGGCTAAACTAGACATTGACTTGACTTTAACATTTTATGTATAACCAAAAAATTAATTTGGCCCAATAATGTGGACTTTTTTAAACCAATGTAAGGTGCCTGCTACACTGCTACTGTGCTACATATCTCAAAACGAAATAGATTGTTCACAACATCAAATCAGTTGGGTTTATGTGGTATAATAATAGAAATAGACGAAAAAAGGTTAGTTGGGAGGATTCGTGTAACTTTAATATTGTAAGTAATTCTCAGACTGTAACTTTTGTGGCCGCTCATAAGTTGTGAGGGCTTTTGTGAATAAAATTTACCTTTACAAAAAAACATATCACAAAACGAATGGCATTTATTTAGTGAATGTCGTTAAATGAAGAAGTCAGAGGCCTTCGTTCAACGACCAAAATGTGTTTTGTGTTCCCGTCCGGTCCGGGATAACAATGTAATCTTTGTAGCTACATAGAGTGTGCGTATATGAGCCCTAACATGCTCACTTCAAGTCATATTGGCATGTTTTTGTTTAGAAAATTGATAGATAGTCAAAATGTATGTTTAAAATTGATAGAAAATTGTATGTTTAAATATATCAAAATCAAAGATGAATATGATAGAAAGAGAAATAATAAAACTCGATATGTCATATATTATATATGGATTGAACATCATTGTTCTTTTGTTTATGAAATAAAACAATCTAAACAATACTATATATATTCACATAAGAGTTGATTGTTAAACAAAAAATATTATAACTAGATTTGTCTCAATTTTAGTAACTAAAATTTAAAAATCACTGTGGAAGACTTCAAGTAATTACGAAAAGTAAAATGATAAAAAAAAGTTTAGGATAGTATAAAACAAGTTATTTCGTTTCATTATATGAAAAACCACTCATAATTAATTGTTAAGAACTATACAAAACTTTAGCTAAATTATATTAATTAAGATTATTTCTAACCCGGATTTTATTCTTTTGTCTTTTCTTAAGATAAAAAGCTATATAACTTCAATCATACAAAGTTTATATCAACTGGCAAGATGTCTGGGGAATATGAGAAGGCTTTCCTGGTTTTTATCAACAAGTTTTAGGTTTGACTCCTAGGAGTGATAAGTCTTTGGATTTTTTTCTGGAATTTCTTGATGGATTCTTAGCAGGTCCGGTCCCAAATCGAACGTTAAAAAAAAAATACCAAAATTTATACTAGTACTTTCTTTAACACAATAGTCAAACTTCTCCATATATTCCTGCAATTACCTTCATTTATTGTAGCTTATGTTTTGAAATTTCTTATTCATGAAAAATAACATAAAATATTATTATTTATTTATAACTTAAGGTTAATTTACCTATTAATACAATCTTCTAATTTCTTGAAATAGTTTCTTCTTTTCAAAATGACACATGCATGTAATTAATAATATGTAAATACGTTATCTCTCCCGTTATCAAATTATTTGCGACAACCATCATAAAAAATCATCTGGCATCACTAACAAAAAAACTTTACTCCTGTCTCATTACACGCACATTATACTAGTCATTTTAAATACGATTTAAACCCACAACTTACCACTTACTAAAATGACCTTGACACCCCTAATTAAGCCTGTGCAACTCTCGAAATATTTAAGTTTTAATAGTATAAATTAATTAAGAAGCATAAAGTTGGACATTAGTTTTGTGTATATATAATGTAATATTTTGTTAAAAAACAACTCAAATAAAAAACCATATATATATTTGCTAAAAGTGGTCAGTCTGGACTTTAGGTTAGTAGGGAGCCAGCCACCGAGTATTTCACCGCGGAGTCAACTCCAAACAAATATGTCACCTTTATTTCAACGAAACCGTGTTATGCTTCCTCTTTCCCTACAAAATTTTCTTTATTATAACAGAATTATATTATATTATATTATATATATATACTAGTCTTAATACCCGTACGATGTACGGATTGACTATATATATTATTTGATTATTTTTTTATAAAGAAAATAAAATTTGAACATGCCCCATCACATGCATTTAGTCTTTCTAATGGTAGGCTAATAGTGAGATATTTGTATCATAAACATATTCATCAAGATCTAGCATTACTTTTGATATTGGTAATGATATCATCTAAATCTAACCAGGATAAACCCTTTAACCCAAAAAAAAAAATCGTATCACCTAATCAAAATTTATTATGGTAAATCATAGTTCGTATCGTTTTATAATTTTCAATCAGGTTTCGTTATATTAGTAGATGGACAAACAATTAAATAATAAGTAATATTAAATTATAAGTTAAAAATATAGATTATTATTATTATTATTTAACAATTAATTTAAGATATTCTATATATTAGATTAAAAATTTTTAATTTTATATTATTATAAATAAAAATATGTCATATTTATAAATTATTATTAAAAAATATGATTGGTGATTTAAATCTATATTTATGGTAGTAATAAATAAAATAAAAATTTTAATATAAGAGTTTTAATTATATTAGGTATCTATATCTATTTATCAGTTAATTAAAAGTTTTAATTATTTATGATATCTAAAAAAATAGGATAAATATAGATTTATAAGGACACATGTCACTTAAATAAAGCGCTACATGTCGATCAACAAAAGCATCAATCCTGTTTTAGTTTATTGGTAGATATTATCATTATCATGCATGATTCACGAACCACTTGTCACAAATCGAGTCTAGTTAATACCAAAAATTTCATCTTAGGCCGGTGCCTATCATAGTCGTCTTCCTCGTCATTTTTTGAGTCTTCCTCGTCATGATAGGCACCACCCCGTCATGGGGTGGTCGTCGTCTTCCATCTTCGAAAAAAAGAAATCAAATGACGAGGTGATGTGAGTATGTGTTTATTATTATTTTATTGGGGATGAGATGATGAAGGGGGTATGATAGGGAGTGGGTAGTTCTTGGGTGTGTCTTGGAGAGAGAAAGCTTATTTGGCAGTCAAGACGAGGTGATGACGGCGTCAGGATAGGGAGAGGCCTTATAAAAACTTTCAGAGATCTCCGACCCGAAACAGTGATTACTGATTGATCACATTGATAGAACCTTTAAAACAAAAAAAAAAAACACATTACCAAACAATTAAAAGGAGTGATTCCTCATATGGGCTTTACGGGTGGTATCATCAACAACCTATAAAAAAGCTTAATCACCAACAGATCCCCTGATGCTATTAAGTTTTTGTTGGGCTTAAAACAATAAAACCAACTAGCCATGTTCAAAAACCGGTTTTTTCCGGAACCGACCCGGAACCGGTTTTTGGTCCCGTTGACCAAAACCGGGTTTGCCCATACCCGAACCTTGTACAACCGGTTTTTGGTCAACGTGGACCGGTTTTTTCGACAAAAACGGAACCCGACCCGATTTGTACCCGATTTTATACCCGAAACTCAAACCGGTTCCTACCCGCCGGTTCCTAGAATACCCGAACCGGTTTTTTATAACCGGTTTTTTGGGGTTCGGTTTTTTAGAACCGGTTATTATGTTCACAGCTAAAACCAACTATTTTTATAATGTGGGCTTATAAGCTACTATGTATCTAAAAGCTATTAACACAACATTTTAGGCCCCTCAAAAATTTGGGCCATGGGCTTGGGCCCATTTTTCCCTCCCTAAGAGAGTAAGAGGCAAGAGCCGCCCTTGGTTAAACAGGTCGGCTTAGTGTGGATGAATGAGTTTGTTAAATCGATTTGATTCAAAGAAGTAAAAACATATAAAAATCGTTTCATCCAAAATCAAGTTAAACTAATCAATCTAAAGTCTAAACACATGGTATAAGTGACAATTTTACAGTTTTTTAACAATGGTATTTTGTGTTGATACTTGATATCCTCTCAAATTGTTGTCTTCATTTATCTTTTTATTTGTTTGAGCAAGACCATTATTGTTTTTCTATTTAAAAGTAGAAGTGATGACACACCCCTGTCGTACACAAAACTTCTAAAGATATGATTCTTCCTTTCCCTATATCAAAAGGAAAGAATTATTCCAAGCTCATCAATCATCATGGTTGCTTCAACACCTCCACATCTCTTTTTACCCTTTTACATTTAAGACATGTAGTGTAGATAATATGGTCACTAAAAACTTATCAAAATGTTTCAACCCTTCATTATATAAATCATTAATAATGTAAAATCTTCATTATATAAGTTCAATAGCATAAGTATCCAAAACATACGTAAGAAATGAGTAGTGATATTCGTACAATTATGTTTGATATATCTACCATAAAGTACAATAATTTATGTATACTGTACAACTGCTTATTGCACAGTATTAATAAATACATCAAAAAACTAACAAGTTGCTAGGTATGCAAAATTACAAAGTTTATAGTGGATTTCCCCATAAGTTCCAACTAAGAGATAAGAAATTGATAGTTAAGTAATAGTTTAAGAAGTTGTAGGTATATACATTGTTGATTATTTATAATTTATTAAGGTGTTGGTATATTATTAGTACTCTTATATTTATAAGTTCGCATAATATAATGCAAAACTTTATGTCGACTAATCTGATCAGGGTAATCCCTTTTGCCTAAAAAGCACAACATTTCCTTTGACAAATGACAGTACATGGTTTTATCAAAGAGAACATCTTCTTATTATTTTCCTAATAAACATGTCAAAACAGACAATTTTATTCCATTTCTTATAATTGAGTAATATCAATAGAGCTACTAGTCCAAGTAAAAATATTCATAGAAGAATATTTCTTTATCCAAGTCTTTAGTAAAGCAAAAGTTACTATTTTGGATTCAAAAACCCTCTTGCACCCCTCTTCATTATAACGCTCCATTGCCCATACAATATAACACATACATTTGAACTTAAAACCACTAAACCAAACTCTTTCTTACTCATTATTTGCATCAACTTCACTACTTAACCCGAACCTAAAAATGTCACAACAAATGCCGCAACAAATACCACAACAAATGCCTGTTGTCTACCCGGTAACAGGCACTGTCCCAACTTCAAGCTCCTCGTCAAATGGCTCATATGGGGCGGTTTTCATTGTCTTGGCAGTAATCGTAACCATCTCTGCATTCGCGTGTTTTCTTGGACGTCTTTGTAATAAGAGTCAAAATGTGGCAAAACCATCTATGCAAAGCCTTCCAACAAAACAGAAAGATGCAAAGGGTAATGCCAATGGGTTCCAAAGAAAAGATGGGGACATTGAGTTTGGGTACGACAAGAGGTTTTCTAGTGCTAAAGCGCCCAAAAAAAATGAGCCAACCATTGCTCGGCCTGATTCTTTTGGCAAACCAAACATGGTCCAGCCCAATTCATCATTTCATGAACCAACTAGTACCGGCCGACCTAACTCAATGCATGAACCAAGCGTTGGCCAATCTGGTTCATTTCACAAACAAAACAAGGTGCAACCTAGCTGGTCTCCTGAACCTGCCATGGAACAACCCAACTCGTTCCAAGAACCAACCATGGGACAATCATACTCTCTTCATAAGGATGAACCACAAGGTGATCAAGTGAGGTTTGGTGCTGATCGTGATAACCAAATCAACTTCAAGATTCGTACCCGGCCACAACGTTACTGATTGTGCAAATAAATCTCTTCAAATTTCGTCTGCTTTTATAATCCATGATTAAAAAATATGTTCTTAATAATAATTTTCCAAGACATTACCATCAAGTAGTGGCTTCATGCCACTTAGATATATATATATATATAATGGCGAGTTTTTATTCTTCTTGTTAATGTATAGGATCAACTATATATATATATATATATACACTATGTGACACTGTGAAATATATAGTTACCATTTAGGATGGTTTGAACCATATGTCAAGATTTTCTTTATATCGTGGTATATGTGTGTATAAGTTTGATATAAGCAATCATTTGATGGACCTTTGTAACCTTGTAAAAATCAATAGTTTTCTGCAACTTTTTTTCTAATATACGTTGTTGCTTAAGTTTTTTCATTTTTTAAAAATAACTTTTATTCACAACGCATCGACAAGAATTATGGGGCAACAATACATATACTTGGTACAGATACTTATTGCTTAAGTTGAATTAGGCCAAATTTATATTGTTAACCTTTTCAAATAGCCTCCCATTGAAATTATTAACATTACTTGGTACATAATTTACCATCAAAACATAAAACAAAAGAAAGGCCAAATTAGAAAATCAAAATTACAAGTTAAAGTACTATTAACATTGATCATTTTTAAGTCATTCACCAATGTGATCGCCATCATGTGACCACATTGGCCCACAAATAAAGGTTGCAGGTCACAGATTCAAAATTTGCTAAAGGCAAGTGAAGAAACTATATCTTGTGATCCATTTGGGAGGACGGAGATTTACCGGGTATGAGTTTTACCCCTTTTTTTAGTCTGCACTAATGTGTGTGCTCTTAACATGAATCAAACTTATCGACAACGAAATCAACATAAAAGATCCAAATTTTCATGAATGAGACCGCTTAAGTTACTTCGAGGTAATTTTGAACAAGTTTTATCTAAATGTATCTTTTTGCTGCACAATAAAGCATGTTGACAACTAGGCCGACGCAATTCCTTTTACTATGACAACAAATGACAGTCATATGGTCTACGTCTCAAAAACTACATAAGAGTAAACATTTAGGGGCGAGGTATGAGAGAGATGAGATGTAAATATATATTTATTAGTTACAAACAACAACAACAACAACAGTATCCCAATCCCTACCGGAGCGGGGTATGGGGAGGTAAGCTGTAGACAGTCTTGCCTCTATTCAAAGGTAAAGAGACTGCTTCCACAAGGACCTCTGGCCAAAAGGGGGAATAATAATAAAGTGTAGGGATAGGAAAACATATCTGACGGCGGAGTATCGCATAGCTATATTTAAGATAGATTATAGAAACAGAAAACATAAGGCAAAAAACATATCCAACAGAACGTTACAGATAAGAGCTTATTAGAGCATATTAAGGAGCAACATAAAACGTGTGAAAGACATACATACATATAGTAGATTATACTTAGAAGGCCTAAGGTCTGACGAGCCCATATAAGATAACAGGCGCTACTCAAACTATATTACAAAATAAGATTTGACGACCGACCTATAAAAAGCAACCCCCGAAACCCCTACAAGGGTTACTTATCTACCGTAATCTTCTAAAGCTAACCCTAGTCCTCTACGAGTCCTCTCATTGGTCATGTCCTCCGACAGGCAAACCTATTTTGGGGTAACAAAAACG
>JAOXNX010000001.1:16727055-16763104 GCA_028566075.1 Solidago caesia | reverse complement strand
TGTTAATATTATTTTTTAAATAATTTCCTTTATAATTTATAGTCTCCGATATATCCCCGATATATCGCTGATAAGTCCGATAAATCGCTTATCGGGGGTCGACCGATAACATACCGATAACAGATATTTACAACCATGCATCTTAGTACATGATCAATTAAGCAGCTTGAGTATGACGTATCAGAATTAATTTGACTGGGTACCTATTATTCTTGGTTTGTCATGCCCTATTATATAAGATGTAAATTGCTCATGTGTTGTCGTTAACTGACGTGTATATTATTGCTAAATTTTAATTGGTGATTCTTCAATAGAACATCATTAAATTTTTAATAAGATAATATATAGTTATAGTTATTGTCGTTAACTGACTGTCTACATCTTACCTCCCCCATACCCCGCTCCGGTAGGGATTGGGTAATGTTGTTGTTGTCAATAGAACATCATTAAATTTTTAATAAGATAATATATAGTTATAGTTATTGTGGTTGTTGACTCATGTTAATGGCACTTTACCGAATTAAATATCAAGTATACCTGGCTCTTCACATCCTTAAGTGGTTGTCTGTGTATTTATACATAAACATATATGTGGATTTTTTTTTTAATTTGTAAAATCATGCATCTCGCTTTGATGAGGCGGGGCTTATGTTGTTGCAAGTGGGTTCTCGTTTGCACTATTTCCTTATATCTCATGGATGCGTGCAGGCTGCATTTTTGCTGCTTCTTATATTTTAGCAACAAATAATTTTCTTTGTACAATCTGCAGTTTAAGGAGGCATGGTGGTCCACATGGTTGATGGCTCCCACTAGCAAAATTCTAAGCATCGTTGCCACCTTCAGAGTATCCACTGCTCTTGGTAAGAAAGACGGTCTATAGACATCGTGAATTTGTTTGATGAGTGCATATCATAATTATGTTTCTTGGTACCATACCAAAGTGCAAAACTTTGTAACTTTATCCCTGAAGCTGCAATGTTTCTTGGTACCTAGTACTAGCAATTTGTCATTAGGGTTGTAAATTGACAACTACTGATAAGATATATCTATATATGTATTAGCATCCCCGCTTATATGAAATGCATATGCGTGTATATTTTTTTCTTGAATATAGTTTTAGACTTCGGATATACTATATATAAACTTACTGCATGATGCCTGGTATGTGATACAAAATACAATAATAATGACAATATACTAATATTAGTGAGTATATAGTTTTTGTTAATTCTCAACAACACAATACAATTGAGGAATAACTGAACATATTTTCTTAATTGTATAATCAAAATATTATATACAGGGAATAGTTCACATATCAGATGTTCCCAAATAATTGAAACAATTTCCTTATTCTGTTAGCATTTAAATATGTTTAGACATTTGGTTCCTAGTTAGCTAATGAAACATTGTATAGTTTTCTTAGACAAATATGATAAAAGAGTGTTATACTATATTTGACATTATGCATGGAACATGTTGACATGGCTCTGCATAGATAAGTCACCATCATAAGAAATTCAGGTAGAGAAATCAATAGATATAGATATTATAAGTATATGTTTGTTTATATTTTCTGATTACTTGTCTATGGTGTATATAGTCTTTTTGGCTTTTGGTGGTGGGATTAGTTGCACAACTTACCTCATCATGGTCCACCACTACCACAGATGTTTTTGTTTAACATGCATATCTTCTTCTTAACCCTTTGGAAAATCATGTTCGAGAGGCTAATATTTCTACCATGTTGTCATGTACGAAATGGACCGTAAGATCCTAACCCAGATTTGGCAAACTTTGATACAAGTTCTTAGTAGCAAACAACTTGTAAGTTTCTTGCGCCTGAATCTTTGTGGAAAATTCAGGCGCAAGAATCTTTGGGCGCGTTTGTTCACAGAATGTTTGTGGAAGGAACAAAATCTGTCAAAGGAATTTGAGGGAATGTTTTTTGTCTTTTGAAGATTCAAGTGACGGACAGAATGAAAAATCCTTCCCACGCCCCCAAGAAATTAAGATTCCATCAAAGAAAGGAATGTTTACATTTCAACTGAATGATATTCTTTCGTATTTGAACAACCAAACATACTAAGAAATGAAATTCAATTCCAATTGCGTTAGATTTTATCAGAATTTGTGAACCAAACATGACCTTATGACTTGTAAGATTCTTGCGCCTGAATCATGTGGCATAATGCCAAATGGGAATTATCCATCAAGATTTTTTTCAAATTGTTTGGTCAATTCCAAGGTTTGTATCTTTTGTTTTTGATACAAGAGTTAAAAAGGACAAGAATCTCAATCTTGCACATAAAATAAACACATGGTCAGGGTAATTAGCCCATTTTTAATGTATGCTTTTAACAACACCACAAATCCAAGAAACATGCCTAAATCTAGAACCTCTTATTGTTAAATAGACAATAGGTGCTAAAACTTTTGTTGGAACTTGGAACATGTAGAAAACTAGTAAAATTTGTAATCTTGATATGAGTTGGTGGCATTTTGGTTGAGAGGATTAAAAACTTAAAGATCTTAAGACCCCACATGAAGAAATAAATACATAAAAATTAACAAATAAATAACAATCAAGTTGCATTCAAGATATGACTTTATATATGTTGGTGGTAGTACAGTTCAATGCTTGCAAATGAAGCTAAGTTAATGTCCATTTGAACAAGAATCTTTGAATCAAGAAAGCCATTTTAGATCTGCTCATTGACCCGATTCGAATCCAATACTTGAACCCGTTTCGCCGATTTGAATAACAACACATTCTTGAAAAAGTTTAATTATGTGATTTATAGAACATAAATATATATGATGATCATGATGAATATGAATTTATAAGAAGAAGGAAAAAAGAGGAAGTTGATCATTTCTTTTCTTCTTTGGGAGCTTCTTCCTTTTTCTCTTCTTTCTTTTCTTCTTTTTTCTCTTCTTTCTTCTCTTCTTTTTTCTCTTCTTTTTTCTCAGGTTCTTTAGCTGGTCCAACTGATATTATGTCAACCTTGCCTACTTTCTTCAGCTTCTTCACCATCGTCACGGTGTCCATCTCTCCGATCACCGTCAGCTTCTGATCTTTCAGATCAGCCGCAATCGAATCCACACCTAAAAGATTCATATTTCTTTACAATTTACTTAAAGTTATGTATAAAAGTTAATGTGCTCATTACCAAAGCGCCTCTGGCCTGGCTAGCAATATGTGAGGTGACCCATCAACCAATAGATTGCGGGTTCCAGTCCCATGGACAAAATGTTAATGTGTCGATGTGTGTGAGATATTTGTCTTTCTAAAAAAAAATGTTTTACTTTAGATTTGAAATATACCAAGGATATCAGCAGCTGCTTCAATGGCTTTTTGTTTAGTTTTTTCATCAGTCATGGTTAGAACCTTGAGCACCACCTTCTGTTTATTATAAGATCATACATAAATTATTATATAAACATGCAACAAAATATAAGAAATCAAGTATAAAAAGTTGGCAAAAAATGAAGAAAAAGAAAAAAAATAAATAAATTTAGTACCTGGGCCATATGGAGATGGTGGGAGAAAAAATAGAGTTGGGATTTAATTTTAAGGATATAGGAAAGAGTGTGAACAAAAGAAAACAAGTGAAATGCTTCATCATCTTTTTTGTTTGGTGTTATATATATAATATATATAACAAACGATCATAAATCAACCGGTACCGTCACAATTTCTTTAAATCCTTCATGCGAAACTTTTGAGCGAGGGTTCGAATCTTGAGAGCTTCATACATGGGAGATTTATGGTAAATACTAAATATGTATTTCACCGGTGCAGTAGCAATGCGAGTTGTAAACGGGTATTGCTAAGGTACCGGGGATGAGAGGGTTCCTTCCATCTACCATATATATATATATATAGATACAGATATTGATATTGATGGTATGGTACATGCGTGTGTGATTACAAACGTACAACGTATCTAGTCATGCTGATTAGTATGAGGCTGCGCTATAAAGACGTTTACATTGTGCATTGTTAATTGTAACGTGTCAAATATGGTTTGCTATGATTTTCAAGAATTCGACATACGGCATGTGTTAGTGGTATTCAACTATAGTCTTAAAAAGAAATTTTCGAGCTAGTCAAAATGGAAACAGACTCATTAATATATGTATATAGAGAAGACTGCTAGTTTGTGGCAAGATGGCAAGATACTGTGGATCTTACCTGGGAATGCATATCGATCGACGTTTGTGAAGCAAACCAAGAGCCTTTTGCGGATAACATGGCCATAGCGAATAAGCTGAATGAACGGACGTGTTTTTTTTTTAATCAGATGTATGTGGCATAACCGGGATATCTCCTGGCCATTTCCAAACGCTCATTTGGTCGACCCCAAGATTGTATCTAGCGGGATTCGAACCCAGAACCTCTTTTAAATATCTTACGATGTTATCCAGTAGATCTCGTGGTTCAATTGGGCACTAGCCAATGTAATGGTTTTTATTGAAGACGGACTTGTCTGTAACGTGATATAGTAGATAATTCAATGTATTATTTACCTTTTTATTTATTTATTTTTTCTGTATAAACTTAAAATTTTCATATGTGGATGTGACTTGTTGCGAATATATTTGTATCACTCATTTCTTTATAAAATAATTTAAAAAATTTATACGTTTTTAGGATGTTACCAAGTGATTTTTGACTGAATCTTATCTTGCTACTTGTGAAGAACTTAGGCGTGTGTCAATACGGACAATGACCAATTGGTAAGGTCTTAGAGAACACAACCATTACGTGTTAAATGATTTTTAATCATTTTCTGTCCAAATTGAGAAAAGAAACCTTCAAAACTTGAAAACTCTAAGGTTGCGTTTGGTTGTGAAAAATTTCCATTTCTAATGTTCTAGCTTTCAAATTAAAAAAATGCTATTTTTATTTTTCATATAATTAAATAAACATGTTAGAAAATCTACTTTTTTTTTTTTTTGGGGGGGGGGGGGGATTAAGGTACGGGAGTGGGTAAATAGAAATGTGAAAAACAATAAAAAGATGTTTTCAAGTTTTCCATTAAAAAATATAAAACATTGTTTTCTGTTTTTTGGATGCATTTTCTATTTTCCATGTATTTTTGAAAAACTAAAATACAAAAAAAGAGGCATTTTTACCAACCAAACGCGCCCATCCTCTTAGACACAAAATTGTACCAAGAAATATTTTCGCAAAGACAACCAATTCTTGTCTCGCAATGAGAAGCCCATTCACTTTTCTATAACTTCCAAAACATCATTATCATGATTTACCAAATAACCGGCAAGATAATACATACTTCACAATAGACTACACCTAATTGAAATCTCAAGATTCTAAATTAGATAAGAAAATTATATATATTTTTTTTGAAATGCGTGAATTAATCGCGAATATCGGAAGGTCTAACATACGTTGTTTTAACCGGGTCTGCGCTAGAGAGCCCCCTCACAGAATAGATCCGCAATTTAAACCCTTCGATAAGAAACCCCTATCACCCAGAGATCTGGAGGGGAAAGCTCATTTAGACCCACATAGGTGGAAATTAAATACATGTGACCACTCCCAAATATGCATAGGGAATGATTCGAACCTGAGATCTCTTGTGAGGAAACGAGTTCTTTGCCACTACACCATTTGGTGAAGGTTTAAGAAAATTATATATAGTTTTAAGAATAATAATGACTTATGTATTAATGTAAAAAAGAAATAATATAAAACATATATATCTATACTTCTATACTATTATATAAAAATTATAGACCTCCATGTTGAAAAGTTACATTTTTTTGATATACGAAATGCTCAATATGTCCTTCTTATCTATTTATATCATTTATCCCTTAACTCTTAAAAAACATACACTACCCCATTTACATCAATTACCTACACCACTCGTCGCCGCCACCATCACACCATCACCACCTCCGCCGCATTTTGCAGTTACCCTCCGGTTAATAATGGAGAGTGTAGGACCCAAAAAGATCCGAGTGTATTTGGGCAGCAAATGTACTTGGAGGTAATGAAAGTTGTAAAGCAATATGTGCATTACTAATTTGTCATGAGGTGGTTTGGTCGGTTAGTTTGTGATAAAAAGATTCTTTCCTTTTCTTTTCATTATACAAGTTGCAATACGAATGGACAATAATAAAACTCTATGCATTTATTTATATTTAACATTTTAACTAAATCATCATATCGTATGATTATATTATATGAATGAATAAGTCTAGATTGGTGCATGATGAGACCTTGAGATGAATTATTTAACAAATGTAAAAAGTGTTAATGTTGATGTATACGTTGTAGTTAGTCATGGGCAAAAACCGGTTTTTACCCGAACCGACCGAAACCCGAACCGGTTTTGGTCAACGGGCCTAAAAACCGATTTTGACCGAACTGGTTCCGGGTTGAAACCGGTTTTGACCAATGGTTTGACCGGGTTTTTACCGGTTTTTTCCCGGGTTTGACCGCCTAAAACCGACCCGAACCGAAAACCAACCCGGTCCCAAACCGGTTCTCGAATCCGAAACCCAAACCGGTTTGAAACCGACGGTTTGGGTCAAAACCGAACCGGTTTGGGTCAAAACCGGTTTTGACCGGGTTCGTTTTCGGTTTCGGTTTTTTTGCCCACGTTTATGTGGACGTGTGGTAAATTGGTAATAGCGGATTGAGATTCTTTGTAAGTTGTAACCAACCAACTTGAATGAAATTGGGCCAATTTGATTTTGAATAATGGGCTATAGTGTTAGTTTGGCTTATCAGGCATTAGGGTTGCTGACTACTTGGCGACTTGGCGTTGCCGTGTTGGTGACTTGCTCCCTGCTGTGAAAAGTTTATGAATATAAAAGAAAGTTGTACCTCCTGTTATTTGTACCCAGTAGCTACTATTATCCTACAATGTCTAATATTTTTAATATTATTTTTGTCTATTAGCTTAGTTCAAAGTTAATTGATCACCAAACAAAACATACACATTAAATCTCATACAGCCTACCCGAGCTTAATTTTCTGAATGAAAAATCTATTGTGAAGTTATTACAAAGTTATTCATTCCTATATCTTGTAATTTAATTTTACACTTGTTAGTATCTTGTAAACTGTTCGAGCGTTCAATTACCCTAGACTTAAAATCTTGGTTTCGCCGTTGTTTGTACACATTAATAATAAAATATTTATTTAGTTGGTGTTATATTTAAATGATGTACATGCTTATCTAGAAGTGATAAATCAATTATAACATTGCAAGGTGCAAGATTTGAACAATTAATAGTAATGGACTTGCCATGAGATTGTTGGAATAGATACATCAAATCTTATACTCCATGGATATATGAATTTTAGCGTTAAGCAAGTATAAATTTATCATAAAAAAATATTACTACCCATCTCCTCTAATATATATATTATTAATGTGTATAAAGAGTTATACTTCATAGATATATAATTTGAATTTGATTTTTTAAACGAACTTATCTAAATATATATTGGTTCAATACAACAATAGTGATGTTATTAATATGACAGACCACATTTTTTCTAGTCACTGCTAGATGTACATTTTTTCTATTAGCTTTAATTTGTACAAGAATAACTAAATTCATCGCGTTGATCTTCACGATCGAAATAGATTGTTTATCATTTCCCAAATAGTTTGGAGTCAGCTGCAATCATCTAAAGAAACTGTGTAAAGGGGCCGATGTGGATGCCATAGGATCCACCCTTTGACGTGAAGGCAAGAATTTGGTCTTAACGAAGATGATATGCATGTATATTGTATACTAAGCATATACATGAAATGAAAGAGAGGTATATAGAGAAAAGGCAGTATAGGATAGTGAAGAAAAGAGAAGGCCTATATTGAGAGGGTCGTGAGCCTTTCCTAGAATCCATGAGTCTTTCCAATTCCTTAAGAGGTCCACCGGTCATTCCTTACATGTTATACTTATTTGTTTGTGGTCCTCTTAGAATCTATTTGGTACTCGTAATTGAGTGGTTCTCTTGATGGCAACTCTAACATGGTAGGGTTTTTTTTTTATCCCTCTTACCAGCTTGGTGATTCCACTCGCTTTACAAGCAGATTAATCCCAAAGTAACTTGTTTTGCCAGCCTGGAAATCATAGCAGGTGGTTCATTGAGAGGCGCAAGTCCTTGTCAATGAACCACCACCCTAGTGGTTTAACATGGTAGTTTTCTAATCAAGTAGAGTATATATTTTGATTTTGTACAAATAAATTAAAAAAGTCATGGACAATATTCGGGTTATGGAATACGTATATAGATGACTTAGATAAAAAAGAAGAAATGTGGTGAGATCGCATGGACGAAAGCAATGAGGACCTAACTAAGAAGAGGATTGATTGATATATGTTGGATGATGATAGAAGACACTTTAGTTGATTCTGTACCCCTCTATACGTTGAAAAGGAACAACCGATCATTTCACAAAGCTATTAAAGACAGCGATATAAAATGAGCACTCTACTTTAACTATTTTAATCGAATAATAATACATAAGACTAATTTGTAAACTTACAAATATATCTAAAAATTTAGTGTTAACACATGACATGATCAGTGACTAAGATTTAAGAAGAATATTTGCATAAAGTTATTGTTTTTTTAAAAACAAATCTTAATCACTGATTATGTCATGTGTTAAAATCTGGATTTTTACAATATTTTAAAAACCGGTCACAACTAGTTGAATTTTGTTATTTTTATATTTTCTTATAAAAATGTTAATAAACTTGTTAAAATACAACGAAAATAGTCAAAATTACAATTACAATCTACTAAAAAATAATACCAAATAGTTATAATAAAAGATAATATAAGTTTTAAAGTTCGCAAACAACCAAAAATAACATTCAAATATACACATCATCAAAAAAAAAAAAAATTAAAATTCAAAAAAATATAGAAAACCGGTTGAACTGAACCAGAAAAAACCGGCCAAAAACCAAAAAAGCAGGCACCCGGCCTCAAATATCCGGTCGAACCCGTCCGACCAGCTAATTCAAACCAATTTTTAAAACATTGAATTTTTAAGCATATTTATAGGATTACCAATTTGGTCATCATATCATTTTTAATTTTAATTTGAACATGATTAATCTTCTCACATATAATGCACTATATCATTGTAGTTATCAATCAAGCTAAAAATGCAGAATAACTTAATTTAATATGTTAATCTTCTCACTTCTCTTTAGATTTCGAATTTTCTATTCCATACGCGGAGAATACACGTATAATCAAACATAGATATATTCCTTCAATTTTTTTACTCCGCATATTATGACAGCTTTTAGTTCTAATTCTAATTAAATACAAATTATTATTATTATTATTACTATTATTTTAATTTTTTTAAAACGGCATATTATCCAACTCTTACCCTAAACTACATGAATGTATAGGATGCAACCCAGAACTTTCAAAAATACCCTCATTATCCTCCCATATAAATGTGAGGAGAGAGACTGATCGAATATTGGTGAGAAATCCCAAGGTAATGGGCCACCTATTACACTTTAATTTAATAAGAACTCAAAGAAAAAAAAAATTAAGGATATCCATGATTCAGTTAACCATGATGTTAAAAAAAATGATTTGTAGGGTTAACAACAATATGATTACATAAATAGAGTGTGTCATGAAAAACTTTAATACATATGCATTTTTTAAAACATAAAAATTAATGAATATATATACAATTAGAAGGTTATTTTTAAAAAATGTATATATATGAAGTGAAATTCATGTATCATGTTAATATTTGGATATAGTAACATCATATAATCATATACTAATACTAGTAATAATAATACTATCATATACGTTTATTAAAGTTTAAAAAGGTTTTTAAAAGAGAAGATAGAATGTTAATGTAATATGATTTTAATTTTAGTCATAATAGATAAATAATTAAATATATTAGGTGACAATTGGATATTTATTGTTTAGTTAATATAAAATTATTATTCGAAAAAAATAACATTGTTGTATAATTAAAAGGAACGATCAAATGAAATAAATCATGTCTATCATTGGTAGATATGATAACAATATAATAATAAGAGTTTATAATAGGTATATATATTTGTCTAATAATTAAATATTAGTTTTAATTATATATGATATCCAAAAAATATGATTTATTAATATATACTAAAATGACATGTGTCGCTTAAATAATACGCCGCGTGTCGATCAAATGATGCCCAATCCTGTTTCAATATAATGGTAGATTAGACTCAGTGGCGAAGCTACACGGTGGCCAATGTTGATCGTGACTACCTCATAATTTCTATAAAACTCTATATTTCTAGTACTATTTTTATATATTAGTTTAGTTCAAAGTTAATTGGCAACCCCATAAAACATACACTTAAAATCTCATATGATCCACCACATCTCATAGTATCTTGTAAACTGTTTGACAACTCTAGGCTAAAAAACTTGGCTTCGCCACTGATTAGATTATAGACAAAACTCCAAGTTTAAGATCCAAACAACTAGACTAACTATCTAACATCACCAATCCTTCATTAGATGGAGTGGTACCGCCACCATGTGACCACATGGGTCCAGAGATGAAGGTTGCATGTCACATGTTCAAACCTTGTTAAAGGAAAGTGGAGAAACTATATCTTGTGATCCATGTGTGAAAATGGTGAGTTACCAGGCATGAGTTCTATGCGTTGTGCGCTCTGAGTACCAAGACGGTACATGGGACCAGAAGGTTCCCACACATTTACCCTAATTATCTAACATCAAATAGTGGTTTTGGGTCGAGTGATCCAAGTCCACCAAATAGAGTGTATCTTTGAATTCCCGTTTGACATCCAGAAAAGTGTCAACCTTTGTAGTTTGAGAAACAAATCCTTCATTTTGATCTTTTCTTTTTCTTCTGAATCAACATGTCGGACATCGTTTCTCCACCCCCAAATAAGCCGAAAAAGAATATACATCACCCTTGAAATCGGGAAAGGTAATTCCACCAAGCTAAAACTTTTCACCATAATGGAATAACAAAATTGCATTTACCCAAACAATGCTCTTTTTCATCTACTGTATCTTCACAAAATGGGCAAACAACAGATTCTATTGAGATACCACACTTATGTAAGTTGTCCAATATAGGCATACAGTTGAGGGATATCCTTCAGATACAAACATTAACTTTTTTCGGGATCCAATTATTCCAAGCGATAATTGCACAAAATAGAAACGATCTTTCGGTTATTGTCAAAACTAGCAACATGTTACCTAATAATTTGTTCAACGGGTATTTATTTACTTGAGTTTTTGTTACAATTGGTCCATGTGGTTTGTAAAATTTGAGTTTTAAACCCTGTGTTTAGAAAGTCTATGTGACAGCTGTTTTTGTGTGTTCATTGCCGACATAGAAGGCAACATCATTAAAATTTCCATGTGGACTGCTTATATATTCTTGTTAGTCCAGTTTTACTGGACTGTTTGTGATTTGTCGTGTAATAGATAATCGAATCTAGTAATTTTATACTTGTATAGGGAACCTAGTCTTAGGTTTAGATTACTGATGTTTCACTCCAGTCAAGATCTACTCAACTGAACATTCTCACTGAAATCGAAGACTGAAGTAAGAAGAAAGAAAATAGTCTCAGTAACGGGGTCTAGTAGACTATATTACAAAGATTGAAGGCTAAAGTCATCCAGTTTAAAGTATTACTTTACACTGTTTCCAAGACATCCACTTGACTCTTATACAACTTGTTACACAAGTTATGTGTAATTAATACCTTATCTCTTAAGCGTATTATAGAGTCGGGTGCGTATAAATATGTGAATATGTCTAATTAAAGACTATTACACACATACGTTATATACTTGCATGGGTTTCCATTAATGCATTTCGCATTATTTCCCCTACGTATTTCAAATCGTATATTTATACGTAAGTGCATTCTATCAAGTCGTCGAATTATCAAGGTACAATTACTCTCTACGACAAAAAGCTTTATCAAAGTTGAATTTGCATTTACTTCTTTGTGTTCGAACATAATAAATACTTGGGTATTAAGGTTGCTCAAATACATCATATTTGTTATTCATAAGTTGTTAAAATATTTAGCAAAACTTTGTTTTCTTTATTCTGATTCTGCAACAACCTTTGTATTTTGTTTATAAATCAATAAATGAAATACTGTTGAAAAATAGACATTTGTGTTCTTCTACTTTACTTTATTGACATTTCGTATTAAAGTATATTTATTGTTTAAAGCTTTAAGTTCTAAGTTTAAGTACTTAAAAGATTTGTGTATTGTTAAATTAAACTGGTTTGTAAAACCTTATAATTTTGATAAACATAATTGATCATTATTGACATAGAGGTGTCTACAACCATCATAAAAAGTGGACCTAACAATTCTCTATTGTATAAATGAAACGTCGCAAGAGAGTTTAGCCTCCATTTTGGTATCAGAGCTTCGTATGTCGCTTACCAAAGCTACCGTTGTCACCGTGACAACATTAGCTTGGTTTACATGATAACCGATCTAGTTCAACAACAACAGATTAAACAAATTGAGATTGACATCCATTTAGTCTGCGATTTGGTGAGCCCCGGACATGTGCGAGTTCTCCATGTCCCATCTTGCTCACGGTACGCTGATATCTTTACTCAGGGACAACCTTTCACACTCTCTATCGACTTCAGATCCAGTTTGATTGAACGAATTTTTCCTCCCCATAAAACTGCAAGGAACTGTTAGTGTATATCTATGTATTAGCATTGTAGTCTATATCCATTAGTCTTGGCCCGACCCACCATTGTAATTATATATTCACTATTATATAATGAGATTACTGATCACACAAGAGAGTTTAGCCTCCTTCATTTATTTATATAATATATATGATAAATGATAAATAAATATAGGGGATGGCTTGGATGATGTTGTATAAATTTTTGGTAAAGTTAGCTTAAAATTCAGGGGAGCATTTTTGTAATATATCATCATTCATTTATTTTGTGTGTGTAACTTTATCTATTAAATATGCAGTCAACTGCATATTTGATTTTCCAATAAATATATGTTACATAATGAATTAATTAACTTTGAAATTGCTAACTATTTTTTACAAAACTTAAACCCACAGTTTTAAAGTGTAATTAAACATAATAAAACTTTAAAACATCACTCAAACTATATAACGAGGTCGAATGGTCCAAGATGCAAGAAATCCACATTTATTGCACTTTTTGACTTTAAACTAAATTACGTTTCCACATTTTCTTCTTTAAATGACGACAACTTACGGCCTAGCTTGTCTTCAATAAACGATAAAAATGGCTGCTAAAATAAGACGTGCGTTAGTTGGAGATTTTTGCAGCATAAAAGATTTAATTAATAAAATAAAATACCTTTTGATGTGATATATATTGGATTTTTGTATATCTATTACACATGCAAAAACTGACTTGAATTATATTACACGTAAATCAAGCTCGATCTTTGAAATCTTATTAAAAGAAAACAACAAAGTCTAATTAAATGTAAGTTTACTCATGAATCATGATTACTTGAACATAGACACAAATTGTTGAGGTACAAACTGAATTTGTATGTTAAAGTAGATGCATTACAGAGCAATTACGAGCTTAGATCAATGGCTCAAATTAATGGAGATAAACAAATCATGAAATATTATTCTTAGCCAACTAGTTATCGTTGAGGTCACATATAGATGAATGGTAAATTGGAAAGAACCCTCCGATCATTGCTACCATTTTGGACAAGTTTATATCGATTACTTTTCTTTTTTTTCTTCCAAAAGGGGTACTAGCTAGCTAAATGTTGGACAATCTATATTACGAAAGGGAAAATTATATCCTCCTAAAAATTAGCTTAGTACTCTTCCTAACAATATAATCATGACACTTGTTCAAATCAAAGGATAACAATTGTCATGTAATAAGGTTGATAAAAGGATTATTAGGCTATGTATTAGGATGATATATCATTTTTCCATTAGAAAATATAATGACCCGAAAAAGTAAAATTCTATCGGTAAAAAAAAACCAAAAAAATACCCAATTAACCCAACTGAACTTTGCAATTTTTTAAAAACCGGTTCGAACCGGCTGGTTCGACCGGTTCAACCGGGCACCGTCCACTCTACCGGCTCAACTAAACACAGTTTTTTCCGGTTTTTCACTATTGCGAACCGCCGGGTTTTTTTCGGTTTTATCGTAGAGGTCACATATAGACGAGGTACAAGTTTATATTTTGATTACTCTTTATTTTTTCCTCCCGAACGGGTACTAGTTGGTTAAAATAAAACAAGTATTAAAGTAAAACAAATAAAACAATCATTTTCTCTTAACTGAAAATCGTTGTGCATCATGAATATCTTTTGTGCATCAATATATAAACTTGTGCTTTATGAATCTTTGTGCATCAATTTTATCATGATCCAATGGTCAAAATCTTATCCTATTTGTTTTATTTTAATACTTGTTTTACAATAACCAACCCCTATATATATATATTTATATATGTATTACATGGTTAATATATTTATTTAATATGCAATGTAATTGTAAACCTAATATTGAATTCTAAATAAAATAAGTTAAATCATGCATCTTGCACACTATATAACAAATCGAAAATCAATTTGAACAAAATATTTCGATGTATGCATCAAATACTGTAAGATATATATTAAATCAAATTGTACATCCATACGAACATTAAGACTAGTAATAAGTGAATATAACACGCGGAATAACCCCACAAGACACTATAGCTCTAAGCTCTGTCAACTTCTTCTGTACAACCATTTATCATATTATTAACTTTCCTCGTGAAAGAATTATTACATGAAATCCCCATAATATAAATAACATTACCAACACTAATTAACGATACTGTGCCAAGTATCTTTTTGAAGTCATACGATTGAAGACGAATTAAATAAAGCTCCAAATCGAGCCCTATATGCTCAATAAAAAAAAAGTGACAACTTCACTTTCTTAAGAGCCCGAGGGTTTTTAATCCACGTTTGCCAAGAATTAAGCTACATGAAGTAACATTTGCACATACTTGGCTCCATTTAATCCAAGTTGTGACCCACGGATTCCCACTTAACATGGATGGGTCAACCCGTGATAATTCACACAAGGGTATCGATATGCGTGAAAAAACTATATTCGCCAGCATGTGACCGGTGGGTGTTGGGTATGTACTATTCTAAAAATCAAGTATCAGAATTATCTAAAACTGAAAACATATTTTGATTTTTATCAAATTTATAAACTCTTTACACATGTCAACATCTGAGTCACGTTCTATTTTAGATAATTTTTATACTTGATTTTTAGATTTAAGACAAATCGTAAGTTGATTTTTGTAATCGATAAAATTCAAAAGTAACTATTAATTTTTGATAATTTTTATATTTGAAAATTCATTCAAATTGTGTTATTATTTTATGTAAATAATCTTACTCGTAATAAAATCTGAACAGGTAACCTTTTACCTAAAAATAATAATAATAATCTTACTCGATAAATTAGTTTTACAAGCCGTTAAAAAAAAAGGTTAGTGTTATAATAAAAAGGTAAAGGGAAAACCATACAATAAAGAAAGGGTATACAGCCGTCGGATGCAGGTGTGCAGAGCCGAAGTTTACACCGTGATCTTAAACTTATTTGAATCCTTTTATTATAATGGAAAGAAAAAATAGAAGTAGCATATACTAAGTAGAGATACTTAGTTATTATACATTTTTACACTATTAGACAGTTAATTTTGGTTAATATATGGTTGTATCTTAATATAATTTTGGCATCCAATTAACATTTTACAAATTGAATTTTATTTTGTATCTGGCCATTTAATTCCATAGTTAAATTTAAAGATATAAAGTTTATAAAGAAAAAAGAGACAAGTGTATTTACTTATGTATTGTCTAAAAAAACATAGTTTAAATATCAGTTTTTATACAGGTCTTTTGATACGGATGTTTACATACGGTGTTTACATACTGTGTTTACATACGATTGTTTAAAAAGTAGAGATACTTAGTTATTATACTTTTTACACTATGAGATGATTAATTTTGGTTATTATATTGTTATATCTTCATATAATTTTGGCATCCAATTAATGTTTTACAAATTGAATTATATTTTGTATCTGCCAATTTAATTCCATAGTTAAATTTAAAAATATAAAGTATATTAAGGAACAAAGAGACAAGTGTATTTAATTATGTATTGTCTAAAAATATTTTGTTTAAATATGGCTTTTTATACAGGTGTTTAGATACGGATGTTTACATACGATATTTACATACGAGTGTTTACATACAGGTGTGTAGAGCCGGAGTTTACACCGTAATCTTGAAAAGAAAAAATTAGTAGTAGCATATACTAAGTATATATACTTAGTTATCATACTTTTTGTAATATGAGACAGTTAATATTGGTTATTATATGGTTGTATCTTAATATACTTTTGGTTACTAATTAATGTTTTACAAAATGAATTATATTTTATATCTACACAATTAATAGACATTTATATTTTTATTTTTATTAAATAATTTAAAATCAACGCTTTTTTCATTCATGATATCTATTTATAGTTATTATTTATTTATTAAGTCTCTTCATGTCAAAATTTTAAATATTGGTTGTGTTCGTACACGGGTTTACATCTAGTAAAAAGGTAAAGGGAAAACCATACAATAAAGAAAGGGTATACAGCCGTGAGCCGTCAAACATATGTAATTAACACCAAAATCAAGGGCAGTTTGGTACCAAGATTCTTATAAAACCAACCATTCTTTCCATCATTAAACCCCCCCACTCTGTCTCATCTCTCATTCAACACACACACATACATTTAACCGTACCAAGCGAAACAAACCAACAGAAAATGTCAGGATGCAGCAAAATCCGCCACATTGTTCAGCTCCGTCAAATGCTAAGACGTTGGAGAAGAAAAGCAGCAATGACATCACGCAAATGCATTCCTTCTGATGTCCCATCTGGCCACGTGGCAGTCTCTGTTGGTTCAAACTGCCGAAGGTTTGTTGTACGTGCAACTCATCTTAACCACCCGGTTTTTAAGAAGCTTTTGATGCAAGCAGAAGAAGAGTTTGGTTATTCGCAATCCGGCCCATTAGCCATTCCTTGTGATGAGTACTTGTTTGAAGAGATTATCCGGTTTTTGTCCCGGTCTGACTCGTCAGGGAACCGGTTAATTAACCTTGAAGAGTTTCAAAAAAACTGTCACGTCAGCAGCATACTACGTAGTAATATTGATTTTTGGCCCGAATCTCGGCCTCTTTTACGATAAAGAGGGAGAGTAACAAAAGTACTGATAAAAAAATATTTAATAAAACAAACGAGTTGGCTTTGATTTTGACCCCCGAGTCGACTCGGTCGATCATGCACAAAAAATGTAAATGTGTGATTCCGGTTTGGGGACTTCTTAGTAATTTCACCTCGCAATATACACGAAGGTAAAGATTGTTAGGTATTTGATATAATGAGAAGTCTTCTGAATTCTTTTTTCGTTTTTTCCCCTTTTTGTATAATTACGGAATTACCCCGAGTCATTAAGATGACTCACCAACTAAAAGGAGATGGCAAGACCGAGTCGTCCCGGATATGAATCGGAGTCACAAAGAAATTAAACTGAGGAATGAAGGAGAAGGATAGGATGAGAAATGGATTATTGGTGGAAGATGGGGGGTCACTTTTGTAAATTACCATGTTGATTTAATTGATTTTATTATTATATACAATTATTATTATTATTATTATTATTATTGTTATTATTATTATTACTGTTTTTATGATGAATGCAAATTGTAGAGAAAATTCCAACACTAGTTGTCCACCATGATTTTATATTGATTTTTATATTTGTGACCATTATTATTTGGCATAGTGGAGTTATAATCACAAGCTCCCCATGTGGAACAACTATTCAATCAATTTTGTTCTGTTTCTCACCTCATCTCTTTTTATTTTATCTTAATTTAAAATTCAATAGATGTCAAAGTTAAATTAGCTGGATATTAGTAAAGTGCAGTTAATTTAAGAAGTGATTAAGACAAGAAGAATAAAATATATGAGTCTGTCAAATTATGTAAACTCAAATTTGCCTCCAAAGGGCAAAAACACAATTTACTATAGTGTTTAAAATGACCTTAATTATGCCAATTTGTAGGTGATTATTATGAATTAAAAGAAGTCTGAATCTGTATTCCTTGCACATAACTACGTTTATACATATGATAGTAAGTAATTAATTTGTATTCGATTTAACTTTATTAAATTCCATCAATTAAGAAAGTCCTGGATAAATTATACTAATACGTATGGTCTAATCTGTATTTTGTATAGTAATTAATTAAGTCTTTATCACCACTAAATTGATCATTCTTTATATAAAAAAAAAGTGTAACTTAAATTATAATAATATTTTAGTATACATACTTTTTTTTTTTGGAATGGCTTTTAGTATACATACTTAACTCATAGTTTTCCAACGAGCTACTCTTAAGCTTTATTGGCTCAAATATTCCATAAGGTAATGATTAGAATTTAAGAAATGTCAATGAACAAAACTTACAAACTTAGCAAGACATTTCTATCAAGGATATGCTAGTAATTATCGATTATATAATTATTGAGACAAACATCATCTATTTATCCAATCAAGTTTAATAATTACTAGTTTTTGAATTTGATAATCTTCTAATCTTTATTGGCTTACTACCACATGCATCGCTCAAAAAGCAAAAGCCACTTTTAAATTATAAGGTGATGTGTTTTAAGTTGTAGCCTAACCGTATGTGAGTTGAATCATAAACTATAGGATCGTGAATTCAAATCGTGCGAGGACAACTGTGTGAAATATTATAAGATGTACTGTTGATATTTGGTCTCTAAAAAAAAAATATATAAGATGATGCTAAAAGAGAATATATATAGGCTCACCTTCTTTGCATAATTTTTTTTTTTTTTTTTAAGAACTGCAAGAACTTTTAAATTATATATCGGGTGACACGTGTTTTAAGTTCATTTATATGCGAAAAGTCATAAATGTTTATATGAGAACAAATTTTTTTTATTAAAAACATATAAAATTACATATAACTTGATATGTTTATATGTGAATGAATTTGTTCACATATATTATTCATACATAAATGCATGATACAAAGGACGATGGTCACTGCACCACAGCTTATATATATATATATATCAAAAACCTCTTGGAACTTCCTATGATCGATGATAAACAGGACAACTGATTGCCAGCCTTCTATAGACAACAACATATACAAAATTGATTGACAAAATCATATATGGAAGATAATGTACATTGAAAACTACCATTCAACAATCGAATTAGTCGCTGTTAACAACCGAAGTGGTGTAGTATTCATATTAGCCAGTCACGTAACTCAATTGTACTCAGCTAGCCACGAGGGTATTGTCCCCCAATAACAATTCTACATCAGTACTGTGATAATGAAGACTCGTACTTATGACAACGCCATAATGAACTACTACTTGAAAGTATCTAACTTGTTCTCAACCACGTCTACGTCTTATATAAGGTAGTGACAATGCCATTTGAAGACGACTTATATAATGAAAGCGATGATGAAGAAGATGGCAAATGTTTTAACAGCATAATTAAAACCTAGGTCCATTCACTTGGTACAAATTAACTTTTATCACGTTACCAGCATAATGTGAAAGTCTTTCACAATAACAATATATATGATCTTGTCCTTAATAAGCATGTTGTTCATGCCATTACATAGACGTACGTACAATTCATGAATCGTGATGATAAGCTAGCACAAAATCAAAATGATATGAAGAAGATATATACCACAACCTCGTACGTATATATATGGAGGATTATTAATTTGATCGATGCGCTAGAGTTTTGCTTCTCAAAACTATGACTATGCTACATACAAAAGATCTAATCATACGTAAATGATGTTTGGTTAATTAGCGCGCAGTCGTTACTCCTTTTTCATTACTAGTTTAGTTTTGTTCAGTTTATTTAATTTGGGAAGCTCAAATAATTAGTTGCGTGAATATGGGGCATATCATGTAGAAAGTCTTCTTTCGATGGCATAACATGGTTTGTCACTGTCACAAAGTATGATAGTAAATAACTTATAAGAAGGTTTAATATTGTGATTTTTAATTAGGAAACATCTGTACCTGAATAATAATTATAAGTAATACTTTCCTTTACAAATATTTTTAATTGGTAAATCAGATAATTAAGTATAAAATTCCTTGCTTACTTTTGGTTTTGCAATTTTCCTTGGTAATTTTTGTATTATTGTGTAGATCGTATTATAAGTAGTAACAGGCGGCCTAAACATATTGGCCTGCATTATTTATTTGTGCTAACACTTAATTAGCAAATAACATTTTAAGTGGTCTTTCTCAATGTCATTCGGTACACTGATCATTAAATACTAAACGTAACTTGGTACTTATTTCCCTAGGTTCCTATTATATAATTATTAAGGCTCATATCGATCTAATCGACGTACAGGTTTCTCGCATCTTTAACATAACTTATATATTACTCCAACATAACCAAAATAAGTTTAATAGAGCATCGTATATGGACTAGCTGCTAATAGCCAATTTTGATTCCCATTAGTCGTGGACTTGCAGTGAGAACCATAATTTACAATCAAATGCATATACATTTATCTCTTGTTAATTTGTTGTGCAGCCTCGAGCACTAAAGTTTTTTTAATCTTGTTTGTAAAGGCAAGCAATATAGCAGTAAGCTTATGTTACTCGGATAAGGAAAATGCAAGTCCATTTTTTCTTAACTGTGTGCTCCAAAGTGATTACTTTCATTCATTTGTATAACATTGGTGACTTGGCCCGCTTTGATGCAAGAAATTGAACAAACTCTTGGATATATTGCCGTACAAACTTCGCTTTGGTGCTTTCAAAATTGGAATGATCGAAACGTCATGATTATCTTCAACCTCACCGAACTATGAGGAGATATTATTAGCGATGTAATGAAACTTATATCTCATGGGCAGAGCCATAATGGGGGCAAGGGGCAGATGCCCCTCATATATTGTTTAAAAAAAGAAAGTTTTTCATCTTATTACGTGAAATTTCCCGTTTAAAAAAAGGGTTTTACTAATTATACCTCTTAAGGTTGTGGTTATGCATGTTATATATAGAAAGAAATAATTAATTTAACATTGACATTTCCATATTAATTATCATTTTCTATTTTATGATGTATAAATTGCTGATATATATGGTAACCAAGTGTTTATTAATTGTTCATCTTCTATATTTGGTGAGCTTAACCATAACCTATGGACTATGATTAGCAATTAATAACCTTAAAAAAAAAATAAAAATCATTTGACACTAAAGAAATTAGATGTTAATTGTATTAACTATTAAGTTCGTCCCTTTCCTATGAATCTCTAGAGTAATAGAAAACATTGTTGGTTAGATTGGAATTTCCATCTTCCCTGGCATCTTGATGGAGATAGTTTCCAAAAATATTTTCATTATAGTTGACCTCCATCGTAAAATGATTAGTTCGTATTATATGACAGTGAGGCTGCGCACATATAGATTAATTAATGAATAGTTCTTCTTAATATTGAAAACGTGTATTTTATTATAAAAACAGCTCAATTATACTGTAATTAAAACCACTCCATAAAACCTTGATGGATGACATCAAACATTGATACGGTTTCGGTCCATCGCGGCACACCAAATGCGAGTCATATTTGTTTATTATTTCTATGTATTTTAAACAAAATTTTAGTAGTTGTAATTCGTAATAGTTAATGTCTTTAGGTTTATAAATGGCCAAAAGTTCATGCTTTAATTCATGTAATTTCAATTCATTCGTTTATTTAAACGAACGAACATAAAAAACTATTTATTAATCAGTTTATTTAACTAAATGAATGAACGTGAACATAATTTAAGTTTATTCATTTATGTTTTTGAATATGCGATAGTTTGTTCCTTAACATTCGTTTGCATATATTTGTTTATGTTCAAATTTATAATTATTTAGATCGATTTTTTTATTTTACAAACTACTTGAATGCCTTAAGAGATTTACTAAGTTCATAAATTAAGTATGTTACGTAACTATTTTCAGATTAGAAAACTTATTAAATTCACACATAATAATAATGCGAAACATGTTGCATATTTTCAAACGTACTTTAATATGCTCTTAAAAAAGATTGGTTTTGTTTTTTAATTTAAATAAATTTTGTTAAAACCAAACTTATCTGAAAACTTTTCCATAAAAATTAAAAAGAAACAGAATCTATATATTTTTTAATTTATTTTATATTTATATAACTTTATATTAAGTTTATTACTTAGTACTTAATACGTAATATATTTTAAATTTTAGGTTTTAAGTGGAATTGCACAATAAAATCTATCCGGATTACAGAAATTCAAAAACTAAAAGATAGAATTTATTAAGCAAAATCAATTGTATGTTTTATGCTATTTAATCATATTATTTCTTTAAAAATTGAAAGTTTCATTTTTAAATTTATAGGCTAAACTTGTAATAAATAATAAGAACTGAACCTTTTGATTTAAAAAGAAAAAAATAGCTGAAAAACCTAAAATTAATCGAAAAACCAAACCAATCTGTTTTTTGTCTTCAAAAACCGAACTTTTCAGTTTGATCTTAGTTTAGCCAAAAACCAAACCAAAACAACCCGTTCATGCACATTCCATCATTTGAGTCATAAAATCATTTTTGATTATCTAATTCCATATTCAAAATTTGCAGGCATCTTACTTCTTACAAAAATATTGTATGCATTAAAAAGTGTAAATATGAGCCAATGAAAGCAATTGTTTTCTTTTTGTGTGAAAATCTTGTATGTATAATTGTTTTCGTTAGATTAAGGTGAGACACCAAGTAACTTAATTAGAGGTAATGTACAATGAAAGTCAAAATTGACACCGTTTACAAATATGTTTTTTTTAACATGCGACTGCTATATTAAGAACTAATCGGTTGCTAAGAAAACAACCGAGAAAAAAAAAAAGTTATATAAAAAAAATGGTTTTTGAATCCACTCCAAGAAATATAAGACCACTTACACATTGCGTACCATAAGTAAGAATAGTTGACAACCGAATCAAATATACACTCGTTCCGTTGATAGCCATCTCCAAACGAATTCTCATTTCAGAATCTCCATATAGACCACCATACACAAAAGATAATTTGTTGGATAATCTTCCTTTTAGCCTATGTATATAGATCGTAAATAATATGAACTTTTAATTATTAATTATTAAATGTTTATACCAAAATAATGTACGTGTCAATATCAAATTATCAACCATAAATATAGAAAAGAGAAACTAGTACTCCATGTGAAGGATGTATATATATGAGCACCAACAAGACTGAAAGAGACCTGGGATCAAGAAAATTAGAAATTATCAACACTATATATGGCCACAATTTCTTTTCTGGGAATTTTAATTTGGGTGGCAAAATGAGTGAGCATGAACTAGTCAAATTAATTGCCTTTTAGAAATAAAGAAAAAAACAAACTACTTAGAAAGATTATTCTTCAATAATGGTACATTTATTTGGTACCAAATTCTCAAGTAAACCTCACATCAACCTCATCAAATCAAATAAAAGAGTTCAATCCAGCGGTTCCCATGGGTCAAGTAATATTCACCAACGGAAAGATTAAAATGATCAAGTCTTCTAAAACGCAAAGGTGCATGAATATAAGAGCATGAGATATGTTCTCTGATGGGTGTCCGATGTCACCATGGTCAGTCAGTCAGTCACTACACCATGGAGCCTTCAAGCCCGAGGTGAAGCTTTATCTGTAAGCCCATCTGGATGAAGCCGCTTGGCGGTAGAAGCAATAGTGGGCCACTTTTTTTTAAACCCACGTAAGTCAATACGGGGAGTTCCGAGTTGTTCAAGTAGGATGATGGATAATAAGGGTAAAACTATATATTGGAAAAAATGAGGTGAGATAATGTGTCGTTAATTCATGGTCGTCTTGGCCACATTTCCCGTACTTGATGCTATAAGAATTATCTAAGAGTAAATAAAAATAAAACACATAAGATATTATTTAGAAGTAGGTTGTTTAATTGTGCTAATAAATTAAGCACTTCTAATATTTACATATAACGTCATAAAACTATTACAAAATTTGACAAGCACATTATCATATACAGTTTGTTTTTTTTATAACAAATTATACAAACACACAACTGCGTTGCAGTTAGACATGCATTAATCTATTTATCGAGTGGTGGGGTGGGGGCACTCGATCGGGCTATGTTAATTTGTTGCGTATTTGTGGGGCTACTTTACTTATAGAAATTATTATTATTAATCTAATTTAATGAAATTGATGAATTAATAGTTTGTCAACATACGTACAACATATATGGATAATTAATTAACATTATACATTAAGACTAGCTAATTACACGAAACAAAAATGTTCCCCACATGCAAATCATTTATTGAACTAGCTAGCTAGTGGTAACCGAGGTTACAATTTGGATTGTTATATATAGAGACAATTCTCACACGACAACTTCCCCAAACCATATAAACTTAACAAGACATTATATCGGATAGGCATCATTCTTATGATCCAAGGACGGACCCCATAAATAAAAACATTTGTCGACATTGTAAATAATGATCTGGATACCATATATAAGCTAAACATTTGTAGGATATGTGTCTTAGTCAACATGAGATAAATATCATAATAACTAAATATTGTATCAACGATGATTAATGTATGTAAGGATGAATTATTAAAGTCATAAAGTGTGTAATGACGTTAAAAGGTTGTCGCATTTTCGAGTGGACCAAAATGAAAGTAATTTTCTCACGGACGTCAATTCAGAAATCTAAAATATGATATCAACTTTTTATTTATGATAATTTCAAAATCAGTACGTGTTAATATGGTTAATGGAGTAGTATAGGTTATGTTAGCGTAATATGTTAATATGAATTAGCTCGATTGTATATATGATGATATGAACTAAGTTCCATTAGTTTTTTTTCATATATTTTTCTATGGGATTTATTGTTTAAAAACACGGCATACTTTTCATAGGTGAGTAGGTGACAATCAACTTTTTTTCATCATTTTTAACAACCTATTTTGACTTTTCGTCCCTTTTACCTCGTTCCGTCAAAAACTCCCGATAAGTTGCGTATATACATAACTGTCTTGCTAACATGTCTAACGAGTTATGACATAACATTTAAAACTTTTTTTTTTTCCCATTATGTGACAGCTTTTTTTATTTTTAAAAAAATTTCTTATTAACCATCATACTTCAAAAAAATTGTAATTTTTGAACCATCGTGTAACCCGAAATTAGAAAAAGTAGTAATGTACGGATTCTCTAAAGGTTAGTGGAAAAATACATGCTTCGAAATCCAAACATAAATCATTAGAAAACCTGAATTGTGTCAAATCACTTTCGCAAGCTAAAACATGTCACGTTATAAAATATAATTGTGTCAAATCACCCTCGCAAGATAAATATGTCACATTATAGCTTGGTCGACAAATATTTGTCCCCCTTTCCCGATGATGGTTAAAAAAGTACTAGTTTTTCATAATATGACAGCTATATAAAAAATAAAAAGTAATAATAAAAAACATGTAGTCGCATAAGGAACAAAATGTCACGTCATCATGTATTAAACATGCCAGCAACATCATTAGCCATATAGACAACTTAACGGGAGTCTTTAACGGAATGCGTTAAAAGGAACAAAAAGTGAAAGTATGTTGCTTTAAAATGACGGGAAAAACATATTGTCACATAAGAGACAAATGAAAAAGTAGATTATGTTTTTAGATAATAAACCCTCTTGTATATCTATAAATATTTATTAGTAAACAATAGCATGGTACCCGCGCAATGCGGCGGCGGTAATGGCGACGGCGGTGTGGTTGTGGTGGTGGCGGTGATTGGTGGTGATGGCGGAGACTATTGGTAGCGGTGTCGAGTGGTGTATGTTGATGTTAAATGTAATTGATGTAAAATGTGGTAGTTGAGATATTTTAGAAGATAAGGGTTTAGGGTGTAAATAAGAAGATAAAGGCTTAAGGTGTAAATTAGTTCATTAAGGTTAAATTGGGTAATTTCTTATAATTCTTTCCAAAAAGAGGGTTCATTAAAGGCAATTGAGTCATTTCACATATCTTTTTTTTAACACTTTCCAAAAATAAAAGGGGTTAGAATTTTTATAAAGTAGTATAGATATGTTGGTGGTTTTAAATTACTCGTATTACACATGGTATCGGATCTCATAGTTTTTCTGACATACAGTTTACAAATTGCCTCTCTTTCCTACATTTCCTTTATCCCACTCTTCATAGACCTCTTGAGTGACGATTAATTTACCATCCTTTACATCCTACATTAAGGACAATGTACACAATGGCGGATCAAAGAATCTAATTTAGGGTAGGCAAAAAAAATTCATAGAGGCAGCCAAATAGCCCAATAACCGGGGTTTAAGTACCCTCATGGCCTCATAGTCTCATACCCCAAAAAAATAGCCCAATACACCCATGTAACATCAAGTCATGAGTAAAAGAATTCGTTAAGTAAAAAATAGTAGTCGGTAAGCAACAAGAAGTAAACAAAAGTAACAAAAAAAATAACTTATTTTGATGGTATTATTAAGAAAACATATGAAGTAGAACTACAACAACTCAACAATAGTTTACAAATAACATAACTCGTATAACATATAATTGAGTATTTAAGAAACCCATGCCAAACTTATATAAGGTATAGCAACTTTATCTACCAATATATTAAAACACGATGTAGGTATCCTTTGGACAACAAGTAACGTTTTATTTGAGCGACACGTGTCCTTTTTAATGTATATTCAAGAATCCTATTTTTTAGATACCATAAATACATAAAACTTTTAATTTAATTAATATACAGATATAG
Organism: Solidago caesia; assembly: GCA_028566075.1. Classification (NCBI taxonomy): domain Eukaryota; kingdom Viridiplantae; phylum Streptophyta; class Magnoliopsida; order Asterales; family Asteraceae; genus Solidago; species Solidago caesia. The sequence continues at coordinate 16,736,024 of JAOXNX010000001.1, read as the reverse complement.
ATACCTAATATAATTAAAAATCTTATAATATAAATACTTTTATATTTCCCTGTTACCATAACTATCTATTTTCATTGCATTTTTATTTTCAGTTTTAATCATGCCATTAGAGATTTTATTTTTAATCTGACAACTCAAATATAAATATCAATTATTTAAAACATATATACATATCGTTTAAAAAAAATTTACTACCTACCAAACACATAAAAGTGTAAAAGGTTTTGTTTGATTCTAAAGTAGCATTCATAATAGTAAATTAAATTTAACAGAATTTTATCTTATATTAAAGCGTAAATAGCAATATAGGCTAGCATTGAATAGACAAAATGCATGTGATGAAACATGTTCAAATTTTATTTTCTTTACAAAAAAAAATCAAAAAATCGTATAATATATATATATATATAGTCAATCTGTACATTGTACGGGTATTAAGACTGATAGTATAATATAGGAAGTTAATAACAACAATTTAAAAGTTAAATATGTTTCTCATAATCATCCCCAATAACAATGAAAAGCTACATATTTTAATTACTCTATAACAAGAATTAAAAGTTAAGGTTTATAATGTATTAATGTTACTTGGTCTTGAGGGGAAAAAAAAAACTGAAAGCTTAAATTTTGACAAAGACCCCACAAGATACATATAGACCATGTTAGTTTTGTATAATTTTGAAAGCTAGAGTCTAGTAGTCTTCTAATGATGTCTCCTACTCTCCTGTAGACATGCGCAAAAAAATCGGGTACGAAAAAAACGGGTATGAAAACCCGAAACTGGACCTGAAAAAAAACCGGGTACTAAAAAAACCGGTTCGGTATTTTAAAACCCGACGGGTAGGAACCGGTTTGGGTTCGGTTTTGTCAAAAAAAAAAAGAAAAAAAACAGGTTCATGTTGACCAAAAACCGGTTCCGGGTTCGGTTTCGGATCGGGTAGGACAATACCCGGTTTTTGCTCATGACTACTCTCCTGCCATCGGACCATCTACTATCGCCATGGTTGAGACTCACCCCCTCATTCCTTCTGTTGTTGCCGATCCATCGCTGCTCTCTTTTTGCATATGTTGTGATTTGTCATTTTTAACAACATTCTTTGTCCCTTTTATATTTGTATTTTAATTTAATTTTGTTTTACGTATTTATGTTTCAATTTAAGCATGTTATTTCCTTGAGTTCCGATTGCGTGGGCATATTAGAATACCCACATGATTTAGGCATCCTTAAGGATCGAATCCACATCTTTCAACTTCACATGCAGGGACGGATCTAGAGCATAAGCAGTGGGGGCAACTGCCCCCAATGGACTTGGGTTGGATATGGTATTTTTTTTAAGTAGACGATTACTTTTTTGAAGCAAAAATCAAATTTCCCACATAATAAAAGATGTCTATTAATCTTTGGGTAGTGATAAACTGACAACATATTTTTGTCATCTACAACAAGTACAACTATGTTACTGCACAATGTACAACTGCTTAAAGCAGGAATTATTGTAGATGGTAAAAATATGTTGTGAGTTTATCACTACCCTTAATCTTTGTGTGTCTGATGAAGGATACATATATTTATATATCTGTGATTTTAATCTCGAAGCTGCAATGGATTAAAAGGAAAGAACCTACTGTAAATTTTGGGTAGTGATACTCTCACAACACTTTTTATCCATATACACCAAATGTACATATTTTACTGAATAATATACCAGTGTATAAAATATACATTGTTGTAGATGGATAAACGATGTTGTGCGAAAATCACTCCCCGTAAATTTTGTGTTCTAATGGCAGGAAAGAAGAAAGAAGATGACCCACCTTTTGTGTTAATTGTATTTTCTATTGAAGCCTTTATTATTATTTATAACTTCAGTTTTACCTTTCTAACTTAGTTTTTTCTAAGTCACTCTCTCATTTTGTAGATGGTTTAATATCCTTACATGAATGCATGCTAAAGCTACAACAAAAGTTTGTATGACGGGTACCCTTCCATCTATTGGTGTACCTTATTCATCTACTACAATGTATAACTTATATAAGAGACTATACAAGTTATTAACGCATAAAGCATGTAAATAAAAAATAATGGTAACTTTAGAAAAATATAACCATGACTCAACATGATTTTATAAATTAACTACTTTATTAATATTAATAGCAAATGATAATAACCTAAAATTTATATTATTTTATGGTAGTCAGCTTAGTCTTCATTTGAGCTGCAAACCGAGAAAGAGTGTTGGATTCATTTTTTAAATAATTTTTTCAGAACTATTTACTCTTGAAGTAAAGGAATTCAAAAATGTTGTAACCTATGTTCTGAGCTCCTAAACATAAGCTATATTATCAAACGCAGTGTATTATGCAAAAGCAAATAGTAAAAAAATAATAATAATCAAATCAAACAAACAAATGCAAGTATGCGATTTTGTTGATAAATAAAAGAAAAGACAAAGTGATGGAGTAAGCAAATGGACAAGCCCAAACTAATTTCACAAACATTATGGGCTGCACTAGGCTTCACACTCAAACTAAAAATGGTCTAAGACTCTAAGACTGTGGGGAGCAAGGCTTCCCAAGGAAGCCCCAAACTCACATCCATTCGTCATGTGGCGCCTAGTCATCAATGGGGCATTCCAGAGGCGTTTTTTGGAGTAAGGCTTCCTTAGAACGCCCTTTTAAGGACCCACCATTTATTTTATTTTATATCTTTAATTAAATAAAACTTTAATATATTAATAATATAAAATAATAAAAAACTTTAAAAATAAGAATGGGACAAAAAATTTGGTCGACCATTATTATGTTGCAGCAAAAAGTGGAGGGACCCACCCCAAAAAGCAAGCGTCCCATATTGAACGAGTGTAAATTTTTTTGATGGAGAACGCCGTGGGGATTACTGTACACGGCGTGTTAGGGGCGTTCTTTTTGCTTTTTGGGCGTGCCATGGGAGGAGCACGCCTTGCTCCTCATGGTCTAAGTGACTCCAAGAGTCCAAGGTCGTAAAAAAGAATCGGAAACGGGAAGCCCATAAAGTAGACGATGCAAATATTAATGCTAAATTGCTAATGTGTGGATTGACGATATGTATGTATGATATACATCTTAAAAGAGAATTCTAAAAATATTTTTTCGTATAGAAAAAAAAAAGAAGAAAAAAACCGATTTTAACCGGCTACCGGATCAACTTGATTCAAGCGGAAACCCGGCTAGGTCTATGAAAACGGGTCAAACCCATAAAACTAGATGTTATTGAACCAGTCATCCGACTGGTTTCTAGTTAACCTGGTTAAACCGGCCAGGTTGAACGGGTTTTATAACATTGTGTAAGATTACACTCGTGCTATATAAATATCCAAACTGAATCCAAACTTGCAATGGTTGTAATATCGGGTCAGAGTTGCAAGTGGGTCTGCTCAGAAAATGAGATGTTACGCCCGGTTCACGAGACAGGACATCTGACAAAACTTAAAATTTGTTCCTCCAAACGAGATGGAACAAAAATAACACCTAACCAATTATTTGTTAGTATTATATTCTTTAATATTGAATTCTTCAACCACTAAAATATGTTTGAAAAAAAATTAACCTTTAAGTGTTAGTTGATAGTTGAGGTTTTTGTATAAAGACCTTAGTTGACTAGTTGTATACTTGTATAGTTTGTTCTTACAAGTTACAAATGGGTTTGCAAAAATAGTTAGCGTTTCAAATTATAAAATTACAAATATTATAAACATAAACAAACCCTAAACGTATGATGAAACTAACTAAATGATATTTAAAGTATTTTAGTGTTGTATCTCATAAGTTTTGTCTCTTTGTGAAAAACTACAAAGTTGTTATGAGAAAAACATGTTTTGAATATGAAAAAATCAAAGTTGCTGTCAACTGCAGTTATAATATATGCAATCCCTCACACACTTTTTAAATGAGAGATGTGTTTTATACATTTAACAGATTCGGAGTTGATAATAGAACATTATCAAATAAAACAAGCTCTCAAATCTAATTAAACATTATCAAATAAAAAAATATGGTTTATATAATTACGAATTTGATTAACTAGCTTGACCCATGAATTAACTACTTGAATATGTGCACACACACTCACAAAGACACTACTGAGTGAAAACCGGTGGTACAACCTCTGTGGGTTGGAGTTTTTCATTTGTCTCGGTTCTTTGTAATTGGCACGCGTTTTTTTTAATCCATTTTGTAGTTCTCACAGTTAAAGCCTTGGGAGGAATCTAGAATATCTAGTTTTATTTATTTCTAGATTTGTAATATATATTTTACTGGTAGTTGTTTTAATATAATTTTGTCGTTAATAGAAAAAATTAAAAAAAATAAAAATCTGTCATGTGACATGGTATATGACATTTAACGAAAAAGCACTTGAAATGCCTGTCCAAAAGAAGCAACTTTTTAAACTTGTTGTACATGTGAACCAGATTTCGCATAAAAACAAGATGAAAAAATTTTGAAAAAAAGAAATAAGTAAAAATAATTCTGCTTTTGATGTATTTTAGATGACGAGAGTCGCTCGCCAAGACCCTACCAAGAAGTGTTACAGACTTGCAGTACGTATCGATTTTACCTTTATCAAAAATATTTACCTTTTGTCTAATATCGGTTTTACCTTTATCAAAAATATTTTTGTCTTACCAAGATGTCACACAAATGCAAATTTGTATGGTTACATACATAACGAAGCGCTAAAACAACACAAGAAGATGTTATAAATTTAATTAATCAAGGTGAATCTTTTACCCAAAAAAGCTTAGTGTAACCACTTTGACTTTGTTGAGCCAAAAAAATAGAGGTGATATGTATATAAGAGTAATTAGTCATATTGAAAAATATTAGTATTTTTTATTTTTAAATTTTTTAGAACAATAAACTATCATATTCCTACTTCTAAACTACTCGAATGCATAGGATGCAACCAGGACTTTCAAATATACTCATATTAATCCACCCTCACAAATGTAAAGAGTAGGACTCAAACAGTCAAACATAATGGGATACTACAAGATCAAATATCTTAACAGGCCACCAACCCCATTGGTTTTTTTTTTTTTTTTTAATTCATTGTGCTATTGTATTACCTGTATACGACTATACGTCATATAAGACAAAGTTTAATTATATACTACATAGTATTTATGTAAAATAAACACCTTATACATTAAAAAAAAAACAAATGAGTTAAAAATTGAGTAACGAGGTATCATCTTAATTTATGTTGTTAACAACAAGAAGGCAATACTTGAAAAATCAATATCAATAAATGAGAATATGAGATGATGAGAAAAATTAGTAGAATACATACATCTATATCCATAAGATTTTAGGAAAATTTTAAATAAATATTTCAAGAAGATATATACATCCTTTCCTTAAGAATGTTATCACCAATAAATTTAATAATTTAAAAGGAATTTAAAGAAGTCAAAAAAGTGAGATAGAATCCGATGCAAATAGTACGAGAAAGAATAGAATGGCTGGACGCTGGTGAACTAAAAGCTGACTCCCCATGATTTCCCATCATTCCCATTTCTTTTTTTCCATTTTTTTTTTATTACATATCAATATTTCATAAAACAATATAAAGGGATTAAAGGATATCAAATTATATTATATATTGACAACAAATAGAAATGAAGTGTTACACATCCAATTCTATTCTATTCTTCTATGATACAATATAAATCTTTTATATTCCATTTCACTTTCAAATTGGGATATAATTATGTATATCGACTTAATTGCCAGCTTGATAATTTCATCATCATCAATTCATCATCATCATCAAAATTAATCTAATTAGTACAATCTTATAATATTAAATTTTGTTGTTTAGTAATCCATCCAAGTTAAATTGTTCCAATCAAGAATTATAATAATCATAACAAATACTTTAATTATTAGATTAGGTTGCTTGTATGTACACAAAGGGGGATGTATGGTTTTATTTCAATTTTATCAATCATTCAAATATTAACAATCATTTACACTAAATGTATGTCGACATTGTATTGAACACTACAAAATGAACAATACCCAAAAATTATTTGACATAGTCATGTAAGTCAGTAAGTCAGTTATTTTAAATTTTCGAATATAAATATATGCTTCTTTATATATAACTAAATGATGATATTTTAGATCTGAAGTGGTATTACACATTTTTTTTTTGACAACTAAGATTTTGCTTATTTGTCAATTGATGATTAAATGTTATTTATTAATAATAATAAAATAATATATAATATATGATATAATATAAAAATCTATTATAATATAAAAAACTTACATATATAATATAATTATTATGGTAAGTTGGGTCTCATTCTTTTAAAACAATTACTATAATAATATAATATAAAGATGTCTATCTATGATTTTTTAAAGATATAATCTCCTTATATCCATGATTTCTTTTGGCAAAGATTTTTATATAGATGATTATTTATAGGCAAATATCATAATTTATTTATTCTCATAAAAATATTATATCTTAAAAAATCATGTGTATCCTTATAAAAATTATATAAATAAAGATTATATAATATATCTACAATCTACCAATATATATAAAAGAGGGTTATAAAATCATCCATAGAAAAATAAGGACCCTTGGATGATTTCCTTTTTAGATTTGTAGCCATTAGATTAAATTGATGACATCATCCTTTGACTTTAAAATTTGTCAATGACACTTATACTCCCCACACTTTATATGTTTACACAATACACCTTTTAATTAATTAAATTAATGATAAAACAATTTTAAGAGCAAATTTTATGAATAGATTTTATGTTGGTTAATAATTAATTTGGATACTTGTAATTCCGTATATTTAAATTTTAGTTTGATTCCTAAGCTAACGTTATAATATTTTATCTACGTAATTTATTAACTAAAATTATATGCGTATTGTTTTTTTCTCTCCATGTAATCTTTATATATTTTCTTAAATAATAACTTAAATATTTTATCTATTTAATACTTACTATTAAATAAATTAAATTAATAGTATATACTCATGGAGCTTTAATTTTCCATGAAAATTCTTTTGTTTAGTTTATTGATAAAGATAAGTAAATACAAAATTAATAAAATCAAGCCTTTTGATTGACTAATAAATGTTTAAAGGAAACATTTTTCAGTATACAGTAAGAGTATAAAAACAAACATTCTACATATATCTAATAATTACAAACTTTTATAAAATAATATTAACAATATTACTGTTACGGTTTATATTTTTAAACAAATATAACAAAATGAACTTCCAAAAATTCATACACTTTTATAAATATATGGAATTTTACACACACACACACACACACACACACACACACATATATATAGGGTAGGGTTAATGTGAGAGCCAAAACAAGGTTAAAAACAGTGAGAACCATTAATTTTTTTTTCTATGAATTATGTGTTGAAAACGGGTGGATACGGTACGGTCATAACCCTTAGCCGAATGGGCGTAGCCCGTTCAAAGGGGCTTCGCCTTTATCGGGCGTAACCTTCAAGGAAATTTATAAAGGGATGGGGGGCATAACCGATTTGGGCAATCCAAGAGATGGTGATGGTTGGATACGCTACGGACGTAGCCTTTAGCCGCACAAGTTCCGCCCTCGGAGATGGTGGTGATCAGAGTTTGTGAGTCTCGAATTGATATAGAAAGAGGCTGAAAAAGTTTGGAAAAGTTATAAAATTGAAAGTATAAATAAATGGGTGTTTTAAAATAAAAGATATATTTTTAGTAGTTTTCATAGTTCTCACCCTTGTTTTAGATTCACATTTTATCACTTTACGATATATATATATATATAGTAAAGGTTAAAATGAGAACCACAAAAATGTCAAGAACTTTGAGAACTTTTACAAATAAGGATAGTTATGTATTTTACTAATTATTGCTTATATTAATAATAATTTTATGATTTAACTACCCATGATTATCTCTTCATCAGTTACAAGTAAACATAACTAGATACACCAACAATAACATAACGAAAAAGAGAGCTCACTAAGTGATTTCATCATTAGGCAAAACAATATTAATTCTTACAAATAGGATATATATATATATATATACACTAGAGAGGAACCCACACAAAGCATGGGCGGTGACGGCGGTGGTGTAGTTGGGGCGGCGGTGACTGGTGGCGGTGGTGGCGGCGATGACGGGAGGTGACAGCGACGAATGGAGGTGGCGGCACCGACGAATGTGGCGGCGGCGGCGGCGACTGGAGGTGCCGACGGGTGGTGGTAGCGACGACTGGCGGTGGCGTTGACGGTGGCGCCAGCGAGTAGTGTAGGTTATTAATGTAAATGTGATTTATATATGTCACACCCCGACAAGGCGGAATACGGGATTTGACATTAATTGTGTACAAAACATTACATAATTGTCATTACATAAATTGTTTGCCCGTACAAGTATAAGTACAAGTACAAGGTTGTGAATCAAGATACCGAAAACGGATACAAGTCATCCGTATTCGCAATCCGGATTCTACTGAATACATAACATGAAGTACATTGTTCATAAATAGAATCGAGCTAATACAAAAAGCTCTAAAGGTTCTTGATAATGAGCATTCCCAAAAAGTGAGTTAAGACGATACGGTCCTAACGAGAGTCCAACGCTTATTGTTGGTTACCTGAAAAGCATGAAATTTGAGAGGGTCAACTATAGAAATAGTTGGTGAGTCCACAAGTTTGATTTACCAAAATAACCGATAAAATAGTATACAAGTATGAGGTACATTCCCGAACTAAACCATGCGTATCCAAGTTGAGACTACTCGCGAACTGAGGGAGTATCTCCAACTTAATGAACGACTAGTTGAGACTACCCGCGAACTGAGGGGGTATCTCCAACTTAAGATGCCACGAGGGCTTTGAACCTACTTGCAAGTATAGAATGAGCGTACTAGCGAACCGAGCT
>JAOXNX010000001.1:16695733-16708283 GCA_028566075.1 Solidago caesia | reverse complement strand
AACTAATCATGTTGATTAGACACAAAATAGGAAAGGATTTGTGTATCAAGATTGAATATCATTGCTAATTTTAACATGTTCTTTTGCTGGTCTGTAGGTTCTCCAACGTTTGTACGTGTGGGAAGCAAGATGGATGGTCAGGTGGGTTGTCAACGGGTCAAATCACCTGAGCTTGAAAGTGATCATTTTTTCAGTATGGGTAAAAACAAGTCTGGTTAGGTTGTTTTGCATATTTTTTTTTATCTCGTTTGTTTCTTGTCATTTGCCCTTGTTGATTACCTTTTTGCCAGTAAACTAAGACAAGCAGCAGTGTAATTAATTTATTAATTAAGAGTTTTCAAAATGAAACTGAAAGATACACTTGATGAGGCGAAAGGCATGTTCGGTGGCTTGGAGCTAGAAATCAGATGCTTGAATAGGTCAGTTACTTGGCAATACATTGTTTGACTCTGAATTCCTTATTATGGCATGCTTCATAATATATTCTTCAATCATGGTTTCATGTCTTCTAGTGTTGAAATCTACATTTTCAAGAGCATCATAGTTTTTCATTTGTTTGGTTTTTTCTGAGGTATACACAATTGCACGTTATTAACTTTTTAAACAAACTTATCTACATCGATACCAAATTAGTTATTTTATATCATGAGCATGGTGATGCATGTTTTAATGGTTAACCTTTTGAAGTATCTTTAATGGATTTTACATTTTCTTTATCCCAAACCTTTTTTACATCCCTCTTCATTTTACTTGTAATCAAACTCTTGAAGCGATCCAAAACTGATCGCTCGACTCCTGGGCCAAGAAAGCTTCCCCTCGTAGGAAACATTCTTAATGTTGGGGGCGCACTCCCACACCATACCTTGAGAAACTTAGCACAGAAATATGGGCCACTGATGCACCTACAACTAGGAGAGAATTCCACCGTCATCGCCTCGTCAGCAAAAACTGCAAAGAGGTTATGAAAACCCATGATATAAACTTTGCCAATAGGCCTTTTCTTCTTGCTGCACATATACAACAACAACAACAACAACGACCGAACCCAATCCTTGCATAAGCGGGGTATGGGGGAGGTGAGATGTAGATAGTCTTGCCTCTATCCAAAGGTGCAGAGACTGCTTCCATAAGGACCTCTGGCCAAACGGGTAAAGAACAAGAGAAAGTAAGGGGTAAGTAACCATACCTGTCGGCTGCGTATCACATATCTGCATTAATAATAGGGTAGAAATTACAAAAACATACAGCATAGCACACATATAAGTAGAAATTAACGTAGGAGGCATAAACAACCTATGTTACTTAGTATCTTTGGCCGCCTAGCTGGTAAGAAAAACTGCCCCTAAAACCTGTAAAAGGGGTACTTACCTACCCTATTCTTGCTGCACATATAATATCCTACAAATCCACAAACATTATGTTTTCGCCTTATGGAGAGTATTGGAGGCAGCTCAGAAGGATTTGTAATTCAGAGCTATGAAGTGCAAGGCATGTTCAATCACTTAGACCAATAAGGGAAGAAGAGGTCTTCAATCTCATCCACACGATCTCTAAAAGCTCGGGATCTCCAGTTAATCTCAGTGAACATATTTATGCAATGACTTACGGGATTACTACAAGGTCAATTTTCGGGAAGAAGTTAAAACACCAGGAAGCACTGATATACTCATTGATGAAGCTTTAGCGTTATCTGGAGGATTTACTCTATCTGGAGGATACCTCACAGAACTAATCTTTCGGTAATGTTTTTTTTGTATATATGATCTTGCATAATAGTTTGGGCATGTTTCTTAGTAATTGGTACTTAGTATGTTCTGTGAGGAACTCCAAAGTAGTTTCTTTGGTAGAGAACTGGAGATACTTAAATTTGCATAAAATATGCTGTCAGATTTTGATAAGTGCAGTGAGTATCTAATGAAAGCGCTAAATGACTGGCAGATCTTGATATGCAGCTCAAAAATTTATAAGCTTCTAGCCGTCTACGAATAACATAAGTCATTTCTTCAATGCTTGTATTAACCCAAGCATTTAAGATCTGCTCAGTCATTTATTGCTTTATTTTTCTAATGAATCAGATCAGATGATGGACTTATTTTTTCATCACTTGGACCTTATTTCTACTTGTTGTCTCGGTAAATGCCATGCTTAGAATGGTCACACTATAATCACTTTTGATCATATCATCACCTTCATTGACTTACAATAATCCCATACTATTACTTAGATTTTTGTTTGTTATTTAGCCAGTGGGAGATGTTGATTTATGATTAGCTGGTGACATTTTTTTTTTGGGACTAGTAGTACTTTTTTTTTATATATATATTATTTAGAGTTATCCCGACCTGCCTTTTATCTTTGTATTTTCATTTTTCTAAGCGATCAAACTAATAAACTGAAAACTAAGTTTGCATGTATTTGTTGTTTAGTTTTCACGGATATATAGTTTGATCGCCAAAATTCGACAAAGTTCTCATGTGCCGGTGGGTTTTCACTGACTCCACCCATATGGCCTTTGATGGTCATTTTGGGTGATGATAACAATACTATATCCTTCTCCTTTACATTCAAGGATTGTCAATGATCAAAACAAACCTGAGTAAGTAAACAATCCTAAAAGAAAGAAGACCGAATTAGACCAACTGTAGCACTGTTCCAACTAAAAAGAATCATGGAAAAGGATATGAAAGAAATTAGAGAAACGACTAATTGACATGATAATTAATGTCTAATAAATGAGGCTACTAAGGGGTAAACTAAGCAAGCTCCATAAGCATCTACCCAAGCCTCGCACATCATCTCTACCCGAGGGTAGAACACATTTAAAAGAGCAAGTGTTAGCTAATTAAAACTAAGTAAGATAACACATACTTGACAAAACATTTGGTCATTTATTCATTATAAAAGAGTTCATCTTTTAGCGTTAAGGTACATTAACATATCATATCATCACATCACATCAATCTCACATTATGTTTGACCAAAGCCACTAACATCAAGTGTGACCGAAGTCACCATTACATCAATGGTGGGGGGTTGTGTGTAGGCGGTCATAGGACCTGACAGGGAACCTCACACCCGACTCAATGGGATAAACTTTTGGCGGTCCATCATTGTCGTTAAGGAAAGGCAACGCCAATCAAGAAGTAGCCCGTTATGCTCGTAGACATTAGGCGGCTGGTAAGACCTACCCGAAGTTACTCAAAAACGCAGACCAATGTTGCAAGGAGCCACCCAAGCAACCACCTCAATGCACTAGCCTGGCAGGGACTAGCACAGGTTAAGCTTAACACTTTCACCTCATTAAATAGCTCGAGCATTTTCATCGCATAGTTTAGGTGTTCATATTACCTAAACAATCATCACATATAATCACTTTAACGTTTGGTCCCTTAAACGTGCACGTGTCATGGCAATCTTACAAAGTCTAGTGAGCTAGATGTACAAGCCATTGTAACCATCCACATTTCATCTATACACATGCACATATTCATTACGTACATCTTAGCATATCATATCGTACATCATTACATATCATATATCATTACATATCATATATCATCGCATGTCACAACATATCATAGCATATCGCATATCAATAGCATGTCGCAAGCTTCATAAACATGCATTCGTAACCTACAAAGCCTCCCACGTAATCCCGAATACCCATAACATAACGAGATATAATTTGGGAAAGTTATCATATGAAAATCTATGTTTTGTTGTCCCTCGTGTGATAAAAACGTGTATCTTACCTCAAAGGAGTGCACAACAATCAACAAATAGGTTTACCGTGCTTGACAAGTATTCCCGAAAACCTATGGTACAAGAAGGATTGAAATATAAGTCAACTAGACACTTAAAAGCACTCAAAAGTCAATTTATACAGTGGTCACGCCGTGACCATGATGGTCACGTCGTAACACAACATCCGAGAATAACCAACAGTTTTCATTTTCGCGTCTTCCGCTTGCCAACGACTTTTGAGCCACAAGAAGACCAGATACAACAAAACTCAGTTCTAGACGATTGTAGAGAACTCAAAGGGAGTTTCAAAAATGTAAGGTTTGGCTCTTGAAGAGCTATAATGAATGAGTTATGATTTTTACAAAATAAACCTACTGCATTCGTTTGAAATCAGACCACTTTTGGAGATCAGTGTTTTAGACCCATTTCTAGGCAAACCAAAGGAAAAATTTTTTAATATAGAATGTAGAGGACACATAGAGGTTTTCAAAAATATAAGATTTATCTCCTAACTCATTCATATGAGTGACTTATGATTTTTGCAAAGTGACAACAGTTTCAAACCTAAGAAACCTTTATTTTTCGCTTCCATTCGATTCTATTTCGTATCCAACACATCTCCAGACCTTTTAATCATCAAATAATCATAAAATAAGACCTAATTAACCATTTGAAAGACTCAATTGAACCTTGAACCAATGGCAAACAGTAATCCCCTTTTTAATTGCTTATACGACTAGAAATCGACAACTCTTTGAACAAGAATTCAACCCCAACCCTTATGGTTTGAATTAACCCCTGGGATTGACTCATAATCATCATGAAAACATAATTCATCCGTCAAGTTAGGAACTTGATGTCACCAATGGGTTTAATTAACAATTTAATTCACGAAAACGACGTTTATTACTTGAAAACGATTGAAAGAACACAATTACTCAACCCTAACCCTATTATTCCGAATTGGATCCAGAAAACCCTTAGGAATACATCATGAATGGATCACTAGAAGGAATATTACCTGATCGAATGATGATTAGATGGAAATCTATGGAAAAACGCCTCCAAATTGACCCGAAATCGCAAGAATTGAGAGAAAAGTGTTTAGGGTTTAAAGGAAGAGTTTCTTGGAGGCTACAATCAGATTATGAGGGTGTTGTGGTCGTGCTATAACCCTGTTAGCTGCTGGACACACTTTCAAATCTTGACATCTAAGTCACTATACTTTTCGTTAGCTCTAATTGTCACTTTAAAACTCGTTTAATGCTTACGAGAACCCTTGCCTACACCTTAATCCTATTAAACACATATTTATTTCATTAAATATGATCTTAATCACTTTAACATATATCCCACTTATCATTTAACTCATTACACATTTTACACATCAATCATTTAATTTCATATAAAACACATAATTGCTAACGGTAACTAACGACGACTAACGACAAGTCAATGATTAGATCTAAAAGGTTCGGGATGTTACACCATGTGTTGCACAAGGGATATGTCAATTCTGTTTTAGTATATTGGTAGATATATTCCCTCTTAAATGTTTTTTTGTTTTTTAATTATTACAAAGAGGTTATCAACTCAATACCATTATTATTATTATTTGAATCTCTTTTTTTCTATTAATAAAATACAATTATATTTACTTAAACTTTTTTTAAAAAAGGTTTTCTTTTAAATTGATAAAAACATATAGTATATTTTTTTTTTATTATTTGAGATTTTCTTAATTTTATTAGCCAATAATTATAACATAATTGAAAAATATTATTAATTTACATATGTCATTCAATGGTAGTGCCATGTGTCACACAAAGAATATATCAATCTTGTTTTAGTATATTGGTAGATATATTCCCTCTTAAATGTTTTTTTAATTATTATATAGAGGTTATCAACTCAATACCATTATTATTATTATTTGAACCTCTTTTTTTCTTTTAATAAAATACAATTATATTTACTTAAACTTTTTTTTAAAGGTTTTCTTTTAAATTGATAAAAACATATAGTATATTTTATTATTACTTGAGATTTTTTTAATTTATATTGGTAAAAATAGTTTATCTATTTCATTGATTCACTTTCATTTCTTTATTTATATTGGTAAAAATAGTTTGCTCTATTTCACTTAAATGTATATTTTATATTGAATTGCATTTTGTTGTTATTATCAAAGTATCGTCATTTGCTTTAATATAAGGGTGATATCTCAATATACAACACTTAAACTAATTGCATTTTGATGTTGATATCAAAATGTCGTCATTTGCTTTAATATAAGCATGATATATCTCAATATACAACATTTATGGCGCTTGATTTTTTCATATTCATAGAAAATCTGAAAATACAACTCGGATGTGAAGTGCGAATTTCGAAAAACTAATGGTCTAACATATGTACACACAAATGTTTCTCAAATCGTTCGAATAATATTTCTTTGACATATAGCTATACAATGTGTATGCTCGTTCAAGTAATCGTGTCACATCAAACAATGATATGTGAAACCATGTAATGTAAGGTTTGTGTGAATTTTTTATTTTTTATTTTTAAATAGTTCAAACTTGAATGGTCTATTCATACAAAACTAGCACATGATGAGCACATAAAATTTTAATCTGTTTTTGTTAAATTGCTAAAATCTACGTTTCTTTTACTTTGACTGTTAGTGCACGTTTTGGTGCACATTTTGTGTCCAATGCATCTCAATTAAAAGGCTTTTACTTTACATCGTTTTGCAAGAAAGATGATCAAAAACGCTGTGAACAGTACAACATTTTTGGTCAACAGAGTTTTTGCCCAGCCTATAAATAGATGTCTTAGGTTAAACTTTCTTTAGAGAGCTTTCCAACTGAGGATAGCGTTTTTAGTGTTGCAACAGGAAAAACCTCACCTGGTATCGGGGTAGTGATCAATACCCCGATTCCCACAGATGTATACTCATTTGGTTATATAAATCTATGATGAATAATGAAATATGAGTTTTATATCTGTGTCTCTATCTTTTCTGTTCTTATCTTGCCCTTTCTAGTCAAAAACGTGGTCATGTATATATGTATATGTATATGTTTGTTCTTCAATCAATAGCTTAAATCAAGACTATGTTTGGATTCCGCACGAACATAGTCTATGAATCCCGAATCGCAGACGGTCACCAGGACCTAACATTGACGTAAGTATAATTATTTAAAAATAAAAGTTTCTCCAAATAGAATTAAGTGTGTAGAGTGCCATTTTCAACCTTACGAGTAAGTGACCATAAAATTCAAAACACAAAGCAGAATTTCTGGTGGGTGGTGGTCCCGTTATCTCATACCAAAAAGCCTAAAACTTATTTCAGATCGGGTAACATTTTCCACTTTATGAGTAACATTTTCTTATTTCATTTCTCGTATGAAAGTTATTATCCCAAAATTCATATTTTCATATCGGGTATTACCAAGTCCAGCTGGACATTCACAAACTACTTGTACTCTAGAAATTAATGAAACTCATGTAATATAAAGTGTTAACACAGGTGTTGTAGCATCGCGGTGCTGCTAGCAGTTTTTTTTTTTTTCCTTTCATTTACTCACTTGATGAAGTTTATTGAAAGGGGACAGTACGGTGCTGCAATTGTACACATCATTTTCCCACAATATATATTTAGCATTATTTTAGTTATTTTATTTTTCCGTCGCAATTTCATACCATCTCATATGTTTTTTTTTTTAAAAAACGATACAATCTCATATGTTTATCCGACGGGTTCCAGTTTTCTATACGTATATCTATCACTATAAAAAATAAAAGAAAAAACTATATACTGTTAGTATTTAGTGTAATGATAGGAGTAGATTCCAATTTCCATTTGATATAGGTTATGAGTAAGGATGTCAAAAATACCCAAACTCGATGGTAGAAAGGAGGCAAAAATATCCGATACCCAAACCCGGTTGACCGGGAATCCCCGAATTGACCGGGGATGGAGACGGGTATGGTGATTTAACATAATTCCCCGACGGGAATGGGGACGGGGATGGGAAACCATAAACCCCCGAACCCGAAGATTATTTATGTACTTGTATATATTTTATCTAATTACATGCAATTTAATTGGTCTCTCCAGACATTTCTATTTTTAAAGTAATCACTTTATGTTTGAACTTTTTGTTTAGAAATTTTTGTTGAAAACTTATTATATGTTACACTTTCTTTATCAATACCTTAACATGGATATTAGTTTGTATATATAATTATATTCGTATATTATGAGTTTAAAGGTCGGACTACATATTTTTTTTTGTTTAGCTTCCGCTTAAAAAATATATATGTATATCACATATATTTATGTGAATTATACTTATTCAAATATCATATCCCCGATTACCCGATAGGGATCCCCGATACCCGATGGGGACGGGTATAGGTATGCAACTTTATTCCCCAACGGGGATGGGGATGGGGACGATGATTGCAAATGGGAACCGGGTATGAAAATGGAGAATGGGATCCCGGATAATACCCGTCACATTGTCATCCCTAGTTAAGAGTTATAAAGTGGTTATTTATTTCCACTTCCTTTTTCTTAAAAATGAATGTGCGTACACTTAAACCAAATTAAAAAGCAGGCTGGAAGTCAAGATGGCCGATCCCCTATGACGGTCGGCAGCCCCTCTATATTTACAAGACAAAAATAAGTGAGGGGTGTGTTCTTCTGTAGAGGCAACACAAGGTACGGTTTGGGTGGGTCACCCTCCCTCGAGTGTGTGAGTGACTTTGGTCCATTTGCAATTAGACTCGTTTACAGCTAAGCACTATGACAAAATTATACCTCCCTTCTACCACAAGCTTATTATTATTATTAAACTATCAACTATATATACTTTATCATTTTATAGACAAACATTACCCATCCATTTCCTCTTTTTCTTTTTAATCAATTCAATGCTATATATATATAAACAAATTGCTTAATGTTTCAAGTATGCATATATACTTCTTGTCACATTATAGCCAAGAGATTAACTTTCATCAAATTTGAATAATATATATTGTTGTCATAACAAACTTGTAATTGATGTATATTTTTGTTCAAGTATATGTATAATTGAAAGTGTATAGGTCTATTTATATCCTCAGTTAAGTTTGTTGTATTAATTAGATTATTGAGTGGAAAATAGAAAAACAACCACACTTAATGACTTAATTAATACTAAGTTTGTTCCAAGTCCTTACGTACGTACCTACTTCTTATGAGCTATACAGAAAATGACCAAGTCAACTGGAAGTTGTTTTCTTCACAAAAAAAAATGCCAATTAAGAGGAATTAAATGAAATATATAATAATCAAACTACAAAATAAGTTTAAAGTACGTAAGATATAGTTGAAATATATGGAGAGGAAACAGATAAATAAAAGCAATTTGAACAAATATATATTCAAAGTATTCTTCTAAAACCTTTTTTATAGTCTGGTGGTTAAAAGTATTCTTCTAAAATCGACCAAATAAATAACTTTGAGTAGTTTACAAGTTTTCATTGCTGACAATCAATATTATATTATATTATTTATACATCAAATTAGAACTAAAAGATCAATAAAAACTATTCAAAACTTCTAAAATGAAACATGCAAGTCAACTCACAAGTTTTATATAGGTTAATAATCTAAACACACTATGCTATTAAGTATAAATATTGTATATGGACACACTATGCTAGACGGATGCTAGCGTCATGCGACGGCGATGGTTGTAGCGGCGGCGATGTGGTGGTGGCGGCAGCGGCGGCGAGGAGTAGTGTAGGTAATTGATGTAAAAGTAATTAATGTAAAGGGGATAGTGTAGATATTTTAGGAGTTAAGAGATGATTTTGTAAATTAATTCATTAAGGGTACTATAGATATATCAAGTGAGGATGTTTAGATTAGTAAATAAGAATGAAGGGTATTTTAGGGTTATCAATTCATAATTTAAAAAAAAAAAAAAGGGATGAGTAATTTTCTTTATATATATATATATATATATATATATATTGAAAGGTGAATTTTGCCTGATCTTCGTGTCGCGATTTGACAGCGGGAGGTCTAGCATACGTTGTCTAAACCGGGTCCGCGCTAGAGAGCTCCCTCGAAGCAGAAAATGCCTTGAGAACTCCTAAATTATGTATTAAATGGAGGTATTTCACCGGCATAAAAACCTTACGGGAGGTCATGATGGATATTTAATTGTGATACCGGAGACAAGGTTTCCTCCTAACCCTTTTTTTTATTTACAGCTTCTCAAGATTGTATGTTACTCAATATATTTTTATACACTGTTAAAAAAATATATATCTATTCATAGGCTTTAAGGCTATGAATAAAACGCTGAAAATGTTGTATATGGTGGTTGAAATTATTTTTAATGAACGATTATCATTATATATAATATTTTATTGCGTGTTATCATAGCTCAAGGACTGTGAATATGAAAATCCTATAAAAAAAAGAAAGTTATGTTATTCGTGTAAAATATTGTACATAAAAATAACCGCCGCTTAAAAATAACTTTTGAACGCTATGTAGAATAATTTACTACGACATATTCAAACTAGGGGGAAAAAAGGTAAATTTAACATGATTATACCATCCGGCCAGTGTTTTTTAACTGTCTCTAAAATTACACCATACGTCCATGCTACTTTATGTACGATGGTAATCCAATTGTCACCCCTCAGGTATAAAATATGACCGATTTCTAATACGTATATATAGCTAAATGTGCGTTTCACTCCCCCACTCCCTCCTCATCTAACCCAAATAACTTTATGTAATTTGTTTGTTTCACGTTATCAACTTCCTACTTTTGATTCTAACCAAAAAAAATATTATTACTATTATTCTTTTATAAGGTTTCAATCTATATTTATGTCACGCACGCGTAATATAAATTGACATTGATTGATTATCCTTGTTAGATTATCTTTTAACAATTACATACAAAGAAGACAAACAAGTGGCAAACTTGTAACGTATTCTGATACTCATCCTGCATTTGTTTTTATGTCTGCTAAACAAATTGAAATAATGATATGGAAAAGAATATATATATAAAAAAAATATGAATATAGCTAAGGTCTGCTAATCTGTTATCATTCCATTTGTCTTTTGAAATTGATTTTTATAATATATGTGTAAATTAAAGTGATATATGAAAGGTTATATTATATTCCTAATACTAATAATAATATTATAACATTTGGATTAGTAATGTTTTTTTCTTTTCTCATATGAATTACTTAACCATTTCGTTTTTAATGATAAATACAGCCTTAAAAGATATTGTTAACACGTAATAAAATATTATACATAAAATAATAATGATATATTAAAAATAATTTTCAGACGTACGTCATGAACAACAATTTTACTTCTGCTTAACCATAACCTTAAAACTATATTTAAGAAATTGGAACTCCTTTTTTTAATGCTGAATTTTGTGTAACCAATACTTAGCGCATGGAAATAAAAATAAATACCGAAACTTAAAAAGTAAATAAACCAATGTTAAGTTACAGGCTTTTCCAAAAGTTCCAGAAACATTAAAACATTAACAGTTTATAATACATATATACGTCATGTTGTTTAATTTATCACACGTGTAAAAAAGTAGGTTAGAGCTACTATAGAAGCTGGTAATGTTTGATACAAATAGTCATGATTAACACACAAATACAGTGATCGAGAACGTGATCAGTAACCATTTCATCAAGATCCACATAAATCTAATATCTGTAAAGCTCACCAAGTGTAAAAACTTAACGTGACAACATCTATCTATGTAGGTGAATGCCGATGACACATGTAACAGAGTGTTTTGTAATTTAGTCTTTAGTGTTGCTACATTAGTATCAGTGGATGATTTAAATAAGAATTATGTGGGTTGAGCTTTCACTGTTTCATCATATGAAGTAATTTTCTACTTTTGGCTTAATTTTGAACATCTAAATTGTAGAGTGTTATTTTTAGAATAACGAGTATGTTAGATGTTATTGGACGGCGATCCGTATATCACTAACTTTAATTTTGTCATTACTTTTAAAAGTCTTAAATAGTTAACTTGACCATTTTATTCTTCATCTAAGGGAAAAGAGTGTTAACTAGACTAAAGATAATGAAATAAAATCAACCATTATAATGTCACATTAAAAAACAACTGTGTACGAATCACCAAAATTATTCAGACAATTCATATACTAATTTAAATTATTTAAAAATCTCATCACAAATTGAATGGATACAAAGATGCGAGTCCATTAACTTTTTTAAGTTGGGTGGTTATCATCAGTGTGTCCGTGTGAGTACATACGTGGTATAATAAAATTACCATTAATTGTCAATTATTAACACTATATCTTAAAACCGATAGTTTATCATCTACTATTAGTTGTCGGGTTAAAGAATTGGTGGCATGTGGTTTAATTGTAATAAAAACAAATGATCAAACATATAATGTCACATTAAAAAACAACTGTGTACGAATCACCAAAATTATTCAGACAATTCATATACTAATTATATATATATATATATATTGTTGGTACAGCTGAGAGAAAAAATTAGTTTTTAGTTTTGATTTAAGCCATTGAAAATAATTAAGAAAATAATCCTAGCCATTGAAAATCAAAAGCATAATTTAGGAAGGAGGGTGTTTTATTAAAACATGTATTAATTAAGAATGAGAATTAGAAAAACCACAATTTAGGAAGGAATGTGTCATATTAAAGCATGTATGTTTTAATTAGTATAATGTTTTATTCACAAACT
>JAOXNX010000001.1:16658967-16675605 GCA_028566075.1 Solidago caesia | reverse complement strand
CATGAGGAGGGGGTTGGAGGTCCAGAAAATCTCTGGTTAAAATTGCCTCCAACACATCTGAATCGAAACTAACTTTGAAAAAAAAAAAAAACTCGATATATACAGATGTACATATTAGAGTACATGATTTAAGCACTTGGTCAGTAGTCTTGCATGCTATAATTAGACACTCTTTAACTAATTACCCTGATTGTATGCCGTCACACCCACACTCTCCTTACTAATTAATGTATTGTACATTGTTTCTCTTCATTCCTCCAATTCTTAGGCCTTCTGAACATTTCTTACTTGATACAACAATCAGCAGGTATGTATATGTTTATATCTTTTTGAGTAGATCCATTGTATGCTCGCTGCGCAGAAGTTTTATGTACGTACGAGAGATACTTACTAATTAATAGCATTTCAATTTTGTCAAGGAGATCAAGTGAAACAGGTTAGATTTATTTTCAGCATACTTCTATATATATATGTTTTTGCACTTAAAAAGTAAAGGAGTTGTTATGGGTCGATCTCGATCATTTGTTTCTTAAATACCTTATTGGTTTCAGGACATCGATCAAGATGGTGGATACCAATGATGGAAACCGAAATGAGAGAGGCAGGAACAATGACAACAATAATGACACTGGGAATAGTAATGACAATCACATTAGCGGTGGTAGTGACAGAGGTAATGGCAGCGATATTGGCATAGGTAATGACAATGGCAATACTGATGATAATGGAAACGGCGGTGGCAATGGAAATAGGAATGATAATGAAAATAATACTGCTAATCGCGATGGTGACAGAGGTGGAAACGATGATACAAATGACACATTCACTGGTGGACAAGACAGAAATATAAACAATGATGCCAGAAAAGACTCTTGTGTATGTGCGAGATCAGATTTCTTCCCAGAAGAATCATTCAAGAGCTGGTCTAATTATGGCAAGGCCTTGATGCAAACTAGAGCCCGTCTAAAAGAACGTCTCCTGGCCCGTTCATCAGATGACTTTGAAATCAATGGAATGCGTGCTCGTAGCCAAAACCAGATGAAGCGGACCCTTAATTGGTTTGACCTGATCTGGTTTGGTGTTGGAGCTGTTATGGGCGCTGGAGTGTTTGTCCTTACTGGAGAAGCCGCTCATGATTTAGCTGGTCCGGGAGTTCTCATATCCTACCTGCTGTCAGGCTGTGCGGCTTTATTTTCTGTTATCTGCTATACTGAATTTGCGGTTGAACTTCCTGTGGCTGGAGGCTCATTTGCTTATCTAAGAGTCGAGCTTGGTGACTTTGTAGCTTTTATTGCAGCTGGAAACATCCTATTTGAGTATGTTGTAGCTGGAGCTAGTGTTTCGCGTTCATGGACCTCATATTTTGCAACCTTATGCAACCACAAGCCTAATGAATTCCGTATTAACATCCCATCTATGGGAAAGGGTTTTGAGTATTTGGACCCAATGGCTGTGATGGTATCTGTAATCATCTGTATCATTGCATCTTTCAGCGTCAAAGGATCATCCAGGTTCAATTCTATTGCAACAGTAATCCATATTGCTGTCCTGCTTTTCATTATCATAGCAGGAGCAACAAAGGCTAATCCTGCCAACTTCGATCCTTTTGCTCCTTTTGGTATTCGTGGTATTTTGAAAGCTTCATCTGTGCTTTTCTTCGCTTATGTTGGGTTTGATGGAGTGGCAACATTAGGAGAAGAAACCAAGAAGCCCGGGAGAGATATACCCATTGGCTTAGTCGGATCCATGTTAATTGTCATCACCACTTATTCACTTCTGGCCTTAATAGTTTGCCTAATGCAACCATACCACCAGATTGACGTTGATGCCCCCTTCACAATTGCTTTTGAAGCTGTTGGAATGAATTGGGCAAAGATTTTGGTCGGCTTAGGTGCATTAAAGGGAATGACTACTGTTCTGCTGTCTATCATCATAGCAGAATCTCGGTACTTTACTCACATTGCCCGGACTCACATGGCGCCTCCTATTCTTGCCGTGATTCACAAAAAACTTGGGACACCAGTGAATGCCGCCATTATTATGACTGCTGCAAACTGCCTAGTAGCATTTTTCACAAGCCTTGAGGTCTTAGCCAGCCTTCTTTCAATTTCCACCCTCTTCATTTTCTCCCTGGTGGCTATTGGGTTATTAGTGAGACGATACTATTCATCAGGGGTGACATCTGATCCAGATAGAAACAAGCTGATTTTTTTCTTGATGTTGATTGTGAGTTCATCTACTGGGATGGCGTTACTTTGGGCATGGGGAGTAAATAATTGGTTGGTGTATCTGATAGTAGGAGGAGTTTGGTTTCTGTCCACACTGAGTATCAAATTGAAGGTGAAGCAAGCAAGGAATCCCAAGATGTGGGGGGCGCCATTGGTTCCATGGCTGCCATCGTGTAGCATTGCATTGAACTTGTTCATGATGGGCTCAATTGATGGAGAATCTTTCTTGAGATTCATGATGTGGACTGCTGTCTTGCTTACATACTACTTTCTTGTGGGATTGCATGCCTCGTACGATGCATCAAAGGAGACTATTAAGATGGAGGACGACGATGAATTTGAAAAAGGAAATGCAGGAGATAAAGCATCAACAACTTCTGAAGCTGTAGAACTCAACACTATTACAACCAGCCACACTTGATTTCTGATTTATTGAATTTTTGTATATTAATTACTGGGAGTAATTCAGATCATGTCCAGATTTCAGAACTAGTCCAAAACAATTATTTTTTAATTCAAAAGACGTTTGTAATTTTCCAATTGTATGCATCTTTTCATTTGTTACTGCCGTAACTTAAAATTTCTCATTTGTTTACAAGGTTGAAGAAGGTATATGGGCAAGTCTGGTTTTTGTCTGACAAAACCATGCCAAGTTTAGTTCTATAAGCAACTTAAACATAGAAATAATGATCCGTTCAAAGATTTTCCTTTAACGAAAAGTGATTTTGGGATAACTTGCAGATGGTGATTAACTTGGATGGATTGATTAACTAATTGATTAGGGGTTTAACAATTCAGAATTAGGGCTTTTAATGTAAATTAAATACAGGTACAATTAGGTTCTCAAAATCCCAAGTCTTTTTTTTTTAATTTGAAAATCATCTTTTATTTTGGTGTGAGGGAATGGGTGAATGAATTTTGTTTTTCTTTTAATTTGAGTTGTTTCTATGTGAAAAACAAAAACACAAATAATCAAATTTTTAACTAAATATTTTTATTTATGTTTTACAAAAGCAAAATTCAAATAATTTTTTTAAAATACAATCTCAAACACTTGAGCTATTTTGGCCTTCTTGTGATGGTAGGAAGTCTCGGGATGGCTTATTCCCTGATGACATTGGGAGACCGTTATTAGGAGTTCTTAGGGGAGTTGTTAGTAGAGATGGGGTTTTTATTAGCGGGCTAGCAAAGAAAAGACCTGTTAATGCTGTTGATTTGATGTGCCTTCTCCCAAAGCTTGGCGACCCGCAAAGTGAGATTCTCCTACTTCAATCATGTATGAGTATTGCCAAACTTTTCTTTGGCTTGAGGATCTGCCAACCTATTCACGTCGGAGAGGCTCTGTGTTTCTTTGACAGAGGGTTGTGCCGGGCGATTGAGGACATTGTGGTGTGTGGAGGTCCTTTCTTTGGAGACTTTCAATGGCGACTTGCTTCCTTACCTATTAGGTCTGGGTTTAGGGTTGTATTCGGCGGTTGAAGTTTCATCTTATGCATTTGTGATATCAAGGGTCCAATCGTGGGTGCTACAGGACCATATCTTGCAGGATAGTGGTATATGTGGTATGGATTTGGATTATGCTTGTGCTTTTGCTTGTCTTCGTGATACGATTCCAAGCTTTGACTTCGGCAGTTTCACTAACAAGGACACCGCCCCCTTAAAGCCCAACATGTATTGGCAAGTGCCCTTTTTAGTAAAATTGTCCAGGATATGGAGATACACTTTGACATTAACACTAGACAAAAAGCCATTTTTAAGTGTTTACAGGCGCCCCATGGGCCCATGCTCAGGATTTTCTCCTTGTCATTCCTATAGATGCGGTACACTGTAGAGAGCTCCCAGGGTTCAAGTACTGACACGATTTGGTTAGGGATGTTTTCTTTGACATTTTCAAGCGGGTTGGGATTTCTGCAAAGAAATAAGCGCCAGTGAATTTTTTGACTGACCCATTGGAAGGAAGGTCAACTCTGAGACCAGCTGACATTTTGGTTGATGGGAGGAAAACATGCCTGTGTGGATCTTACAGGGGTCTCCCCTCTCATGGGCTTAGGGTGTAATACATTCACAATTGGTCATGCTGCTTTAAAAGCTGCTTCATGCAAAGTGGCAAAACACGAGAAAATGTGTCTTGAAAACCAACACGTGTTTATACCATTTGCATTTGAAAACCAACACGTGTTTATCCGGGATAAACTGAACATGTCAAACGAAACAAATTTAGAGATGTGTATTGTTTGAGGAAGAGGTGTTAGAAATAAAAATATGATTCAAATTGTATTTCTTGTTACATTTGAAAGATCAAGGGTGTAGATGTAATTTGTAGAATCTAGTATAAAATTCCCTTGATCACCTTCATTTGTATTAAGCATTTTCATTAATACACATATGACATTTTGAAAGCAACAAATCTCTCTCTCTCTCTCCCCCTACTAACCTCCCAAACACACATTCACATCTAAATACACACACCATCATTAATCCACCATTAAAGCATCTTTCAAGCTTGTTTAACAAGAAGGGGTTGAAAACTTGAAACTCTAATTATGATGTTAAATTATATATTTAATGGTTAAAGGTTGACTTCTATATCATATCTATATATCTTATAGTTTTCTCACACTAATTGATTTACTCTTAACTGTTTAAAACGGTTATTGAAATGTAATTTCTTCTTCTTTTTTTTTTGCAATGTATTAAAAGCCAATTTCAACTTGCTAATTCAACAAATACTCGGTTAGTCAACCACTTCAGCAGATTCCAGTTCAAATGTATATGGTATTTTAGTGAAACTGTATTTGGATTGAACCGGTGACCAAGACCAGAAAAATATCCAATTTTTAATTTTAAAAATATTGTAGAATAAGGCAAAAAATTAGGGGTTCTTTCTCAATTCTTATTGAATTGTAACTATTTGATATTATTTTTGAGTATATTATGACAATTTAGTAGTCTTGTTTTGGATTTTAAATTTTAGTACTTTTTTTGTATATAGATATTCAGGTTTGACTAATCAACCTGGTTCAATTGGCCGATTTAATCGGAACCGGTCATCAAATTGGTTTTAACTTTAAACGGATTTTTAAAATATTGCTTTTTTATCCCATTTAACTCATTGTGTGACCTGGTCGTCAAATGAGTCAAATTGATGACAAAAAATTATTTAAAAAAAGAAAACCTTTTGGTGATTCCTTTGGAACTTTTTGTAAGACGATCAATATGGGATAAATTTAGCTTTCAATGACGCATTCAAAACATTGTAACGTATAATAATCAATGTGAGACAAATGATAAAGTATGTAATATTTTTTTATGGAATTCGCTCTTCTATAAGCCATGAACTAGTTTTCTTGTAGTCAAGTTTGAGAAATTAAGCAACATCATTGATCTGCTAGCGTTGTTGCTTGGTCATGACACATTCATATGTTTCCTTTGATTCTCATATATGGGCTTGCAGGAGACTTCTTTTGGCCACTCTTGGTGTTGATTGTTGATCAAGATTATAGTTTTCCTGTTGGCCTTTGAAACTTATAACTAATAGTATCCGTTTTTGTATAATATTTGAAATAAAAAAGCTTTAATGCAGGCATAAACTACGCTCTGAATTGCCATCAAGGCATCAATGAATAGTGTCAAACGACACTATTCCACCTGAAACGACAATTCACTTTCCATGAATGAGGGTTAGGGGGGAGGGACTGGTGTAGTGCTACTCTTACCTTACCCTCAAATTCTACCAATCACAACCCTCCATGTCAAAAACACACTTTTACCCTCAAATCTTACCCTTATAGGTGGGTGTGGTGAGATCCAACCCTCACCCACCCTTTTTTTTTATTAGTTTAAAAACATAATATTTCATTAGTTAAAAATCAAATCAAAACATAAAATGAAAATGAACTTAGTCCTTTAATGATTTGATTTTTGCATTTATTTGTGAACACTTATAATACTATAGGGGGTTTTAAGTAAATATTATAATAGTTAGGGGATATAAAGAAAAAAGTAATTATTAAATAATTAAAAAGTTAAGAAAATTAGACAAAAGTTGCTTTCTTCTTCGCTGGAGCACCCAGCCAGAAAAAAAAAGAGTAAAACTTCTATTTATTTTCTTTACTTTAACAATCCAGCAGCAAAAAACAAAAATAAAATAAAAAAACTCAAAAAGGGGGGCATTTAATGATTTCAAACAGTAATATGGACTAGCAAGCAAACGGTTGTGTGAACCGTGACCACCTAACCGAGCCGGAACCGCGTAGGAGGCGGCGGTGTTGCCGCGTAAACCGCCACCAAACTGGAGGGAATACCGCGTCCACTCCCTCCCCCCTTACAGGAATAGGAGTGAAAGGCATATCTATCTACCATCTTTAAAAGTTTTGCATGTTAGATAAGAAGGATCATCATCAATATTAACAAATAAGTTTAATTTTGTTTCTTAAAACTATACTTTTCAAGACATTCTTGGTTTACTAGTGGTTGTATAATCATTCATATTAATAACAAAAACATACCAGATTACTATTAACGTTCAACATTACCACATTAATCTCCAGCAGACCAAGTCATTTAAAGTATTAACACTAACAACCTATCTATCTATATAACTAAATGAGGATATTTTAGATCCTATGTGCTTATCTTCTATGTTTGACATATCTTCTATGTTTAACAACTCATATTTTAGCTTATGTGTCATTTTGTGATAATTTTGGTAATTTTTTTATAAATATTTTGACAATTAAATCTCTATCTTTCAGTTCTCATTTGTCACTTCATTCATCACGTCATCATTTTCTACTACATGACGATCATATGTGAGCATTTGTTTTTATCAATTTTAAAAAGAAAAATAAAAGGCCAAAAACAAGATTAGAACCCATGACCTCTGACTTTTAATATTATGCACAAACCACTTTATATAATTAAGTATATCGTAATTAAAATAACCATCCTCATTATAAACATTTAGGTAGAATACTTTTATTCGTGTCCAAACATACTAATCATAACTCTAAGCACAATTTCTAACATAATCCTTGTATTTTGAAACTATTAGTTTGATTCATCTTTAAGCAGTAAATCGTTTATATATGTAATGGTTTTGATAATTAGCAAAGTGAACTAGTTTCCCGACATTCTTATGTTTTCATAAGAGGTTTCAGATTTTCCCAAATAAACTACAGGGTGACTAGACAACGGATTCGAAAAAGGTCAAGGACAAAAAAACTTCATTAGTTTTGCCAGTGTGTTAAATTGATTTGGCAAAATATCCGGATCTTCTTTTTGGCTATAATATATCAGGATGACTTTTGGAGGGTTAATTTGCAATTTACATGCTAAAATAGTTCAGTTATATGTAGTAGAGATCATAGGTAGTTTTGAAGTAGTTGTATACACTATGCGTGTGTATG
Organism: Solidago caesia; assembly: GCA_028566075.1. Lineage (NCBI taxonomy): Eukaryota > Viridiplantae > Streptophyta > Magnoliopsida > Asterales > Asteraceae > Solidago > Solidago caesia. Next base: position 16,667,969 of record JAOXNX010000001.1, on the reverse strand, counting down.
GACTTATGCATATAAATGTACACATATAAATATAAATACAATAGTGTATTGGGGTTTGACCACCACGTCGAGGAGTGGATCATGCGATGGTATCACACCAGTGGATGGCGTGATCCCAGATTGGAAGTGGCCGGCCGGTGAAAATGTAAGCGAGTTAATATTAGGGTCTTCTATTACGTGCATATTAAAAGAAAAATATAATGGTCATTGTAATGAGGTAAAATGAATATGAAATTGTCACACATCTAAGCTTAGTGTAAAACCCCATACATGTTAATTTTTTAATATATTCTTAAAAGTATATATGTTAGACATTTTAATGTTTAAACCCTACTATATACTAGTAGTGGCTAAGGTCGATAGAATGCGTAATAACACATGATCTTGCTTTTAGTAAATCGACACCTGCCATACATAACAATAAATTTTGGACCACTCTATAATATGTCCAATAATATAAATATTTTGTTTTTCTGGCTAAAATATTTGGCTATATGTGGTCATCAATGAAACCTTTAAATTCTCTTTTGCATCCCTTTAAGGGATGTGATAGATCGTTTTGTTTGAATATTGATCTTTTAAGTTTTTCATCAATTAATGGGGGGAAAAAGTTAGGTTAATAACAAATCTTGTTGGGTCCAAACTCCAAACAACTATCCATATATGTCTACTTTTAGCAATATTTTTAAAAGCAAAAACATTTACATACGTACCTAATTACGTAGTTATTTACATGTATTTGTGTGAAATATAAGTGTTGTGTTGATCGTGCTTCGCTACCAGTATATACGACTTCTATTTTTGATCAACCTACTTATAAAAATCTAATAAAAATTATAAAGTTTTTTATTAACTACGTACATAGAATTATACGAATACATGTAACTATAAATTTTCTATTAACTACGTACGAATTAAGAATCTAAAACCATTCAGAAAGCTTAAACTAAACAACTAAAACAAATTAGTAGGGCTAAACTTGTACTATAAACAAATTTTATTAAAGGAATTCCCCATAATGTCCATGTGTTCTTGCTCCTGGAGTAACCGAATAAGGCTTAGCTGATCGTATTATTACAGAGTCAACTTGAAAATTTAGAACTTGACCCGATTTTAAATGGAGTCCTTTTTTGCTATAAATACATTTTCACAAAGAAACTACCCAAGACTAACGATTGTAGATGTTTCTTCACAACAATTATAATGCAAAAAATATCAATTCAAATTGAATGGATTCAAAATGATTTTACTGCACGAATAGGGATTATAAATTTTACCTTTTTCATTCAGTAAATAATATTTAAGTACTTGAACAATTTGTTTTAAATTGTCAAGTTGCAAATAGTTAGTTACTAAGATTTGATTATGGGTTATTAAATCGGAAAATAGATCAAAATTATAAATTAGAAAGCCTATTCCTAAGAGGCCCAACAGATTCCTAATTGGAATTAGGGGTCATCTTTTATTGATTTTTTTTTTATCACATTGGAAGATTTTATATTGTTGAAGCCGTACATGTTATAACACATTCAATGAACTTGAAATTAAATTTCTTAAAATGTAAAATAATTGTTTTAAAATGGTAAGAATAAGACTTCATTAATGTATATTAATGAATATTTATCGAAAGTTTAAGTTTAGGGTTTTGCTAATGACAGCCCTTAGGGCTGTCATTAACGTGCATAAAATATTTGTACTTTTACTATAAAATTCAGGGGGTGTGCTTTTGATATGGAAGGTACAAGTTTTTTATGCAGGTTATTGACAGCCCTAAGGGCTGTCATTAGAAAAATCCTTAAGTTTATTAAATAACTTTTAATATGTGTTTTGGGTTAGAAATATATGTTAGAAAAATCCTTAATCAAGAATATAAAACAATTTAGAAGGATTAGACAAATAGATAAGATATCCAGAACACCCATAAGAAAATGAAGTGATACGTCTAATAAGGATAATATGATGTATCTGGTATTCCAAAATCTAGAAATATTTTCTTTCTTGTTCACTTAGGAGATGTGGACATTATAAAATTACACTTCATCATACGTTGAGAGAGATCAAGTATAATAATGAATAAATAAGTTGCATAACATTATAATTAAAAGGCAATGGCTTGGATAATCTCTACCACTAGACTCTAGACTATCACTGGAAAGACTTGATCAAGCAAATATGTCGGAATTGTGCATAGCTACTTGGATTTTAGCACAAAGTCTTTTTCCCGTCGGAATTATGTCGGAAGTCTGTAGGAAATTTATCTGTCGGAATATTGCGGTTTTGTAGTCTGTAAATTACTAATTTCCTTGCGTAATTAGTTTATATCATATCTTTACTTACAATTTTATTTCCATGCATTCCATTTCGTTTTAATTTCAACAATAGTACGTATCCATTTTTATGTAATGTTAATAAATTTATCTTTTTGAACAACTAATTATTTATTTATTAAAAGGGTAGCAGGTAGCTAGCTAGCAAGTTGTTAGTCAAATGTTACAAATACAATTAAAAGGAGGTCAGATTTATGCTCCAATCAATCCAAGTTTAGTAGATTTGTGAATTGTTTCGTTTAGGTGACGCATGAATTTGTCATTCTAATGTATTTGTAAAAAAGTATAACGAGTTGTGAATATTTCGTTTAAAAATATAAGAAGATATAATGCGTTAATGACGTGACAGTGTAATAGCATAATTAAAAATTATATTGCATTGCAAGTATTCATATATATATATATATATAACAACAGTCTGTAATATCTACTTATAAGATCGAAAATGGTCATTTAGTATGGAAGGATCGATGCATACATGGCCATGCCCATTTGCTATAAGGGGGTTCATGCAAGTGAAAACCCCTTGGCCTCCGATGTGAAAATTGGCAAATATATGCATTGCTAATTGCAAATATATATGTATAAGATAAGGGATTGTAATCAAATAAAAACTAGAAAAATGTTAAAAATCAAGAGACAAATATTAGTCACACATTTACCACTTTTTTTCTTCTCCTTTTTTTTTTCGTTGTTTTTTTCATTTTGTATTTTTTTTCGTAATTTTTATATTTTTTTTAAAATAAAAACTCATACAAAAAAAGATGATGATACGGTACGGGCTCCACCCTTAAGGGTATTATGGGGTGATAGGTCATAGGAGGTGATTGGTGATGGAGTGATCTACCTGACGGGTTCCGCCTTAGACTGACGGGCTCCGACCTTTGAAATTTATTTATTTTATTTTTTTTGAAATGGGTTTTTATTTATAAAAAAAATAAAAATGAAAAAAACAAGGTAAATGAAATAAAAAGGGAAAAAGGAGAAGAAAAAGAAGAAGTAGAGAAAAATGTATAACTGAAATTTGTCCTTTGATTTTTAACTTAATTATGTTTTGTAAATAAAATAGAATATACTCTTTATTTATGGTTTGGCGTGACATTGCTTTTGCTTTAGAACAACCTCGGAACTAAATTTTGAGAAAGTCATTAAACTTGATTCTCCGGTCCCCGGGGCCTCTCAAACACCAAGATATATGTATGTATGTGTTAGGCTTTTTAAGGACATATAAAACATATTGTAGTGATTTAATTAAAACTCCAAATTTGGGTTAGTAACAAAAAGTGACCATTTATATAGAGACAGGTTTGGACACATATAAAATATTAGATAACATGCAAGTACTTGGCTGCAATTTCAAGCCAAAAGGGTCAAGATCAGGTCGGGTACACATTCGAATGCAAAGTTTTAGTCGACTGTCCTAGTCATTGGTAGCTAAAGAAAAGCATCAGTGGCTCGTATTCGAGTAGCAATGTTGAATATATGTAATTATAAGATAACTACAATTTATCAAGCAAAATTGGTGTAGTAGTAAAAACCCATTCCTTTGGTTGAAAGGACCCAGGTTCGAGTTCTAGTTCCACCACTTTATGAGATATTGAAGAGCAATGAAAGATTTCAGTGACGAATCTAGGATCGCACACCAGGTAGGTCCTAAACTTAATTTAGGAGGACAATATCAAAAGTTACAATAGTCGGGTCGGGCGGGTCGAGTTATTATTAATATTAACCTTACTATAAAAAAAACTCATATTTATTTTTTTCAAATGTATATAAAATTTATCAACTACCTTGCAAAATAGAATTACAAAAACATAATGTTGTAGAATACAGTAAAATGAGCACAAAATATCTTTTTCTATCTATGCAAACCAAATATATTATGGATAAGGGGGAGAATCTATCCAGAGACAAATGACCCAATAACAAGTGAAAATGTGTAAAGACGATATCTAGCTTGCCAAGTCATTTTGTGTCTCCTCCTTCTATAACCATTTGATTTGGCCAGAGTTAAATAGAAACAAAATAAAACTTAAAGAAAAACAATTGAATTGGCCAAAATAACGACATCAGCCTCAACCATGGCTAGCTCAACCAAAATGGCGACATCAGTCTACTTCCTACTACAATCTTCTTCTTCTTCCATCTCTTTCTGTCTCTCTAAGTTTGTTGTTTGTTCACTTTTAGGTTAAGGTAGATCCTAACAAAGTTTTAACATAAGTCTTCCATAAATTCTACCATATGAGCTCTACAAATTTTTCAAAGCCAAAGTAGATCCTAGGACCCACCTTATTACATACTAAATCCGCCCCCGAAAGATTTGGGCTTTGTGTCCGATCCTGAGTAACAAGGAAGAGTTTATAGATACACCGTTTAGCCGTTAAAAAGATATCTTCAATTTATTTGTACATTTAATATTGCTTCACACATTAAATTGTGCCATACTTTGGTCCTTTTGATATATATGTATGTTGAATCCAAATTGTGCTCAGACCAAAAAAGAAGTACGTATTAAGCTAGCTAGAAATAATATATGCGTAATGTGGTGGTTGATGGTTGAAATGTTTAAGTTCTTGTATAAATTAATTCATGAACTTCAATTAATATATACAGCTAAGGGTGATAATGGTTGTCGGACCCGGCTTCGTCAACCGCCGCCTTTGGATTATCTAATACATAGTTATATTTTAATTTGTGTTTTTATTTATTGATAAAATATTTAAAATAACCATCACATGATGACCTAATGGAAATCAACTTGCCTCTCCCATAAAGGACGCAAGTTCGACTCTCCCCTAGTGCATTATGTGATGGCCACCTGCCTCCATTTATGGGGAGCCCCATGTAGGGAGGAGCCAAACATAATAGTGGCACGAGTACGATGCTTGCCTTTACCGACTCCATGTGGTGATATCCTTTAGGAGCAATTACCGGTGTTCTTAGCCTTGTATGATGGCAATTAATAGGTATCAATTCGTAAACAGGATCAAGAGGTTCCTGCCACCGTACCCTTTTTAGAATATTTAATTTTATAAATAATTAACCAAACTTACTATAATACCCATACTAAATTTTTGGGTCAAATTAGAAGAATAGTTTATTATTGATTGTATGAAATATTTACCAAAATTATCATTGTCTTAAAACCTTCAAAATTTAAAACATTTTCCTTATGCTTTATAAAGGAGTATAGATAAAACGTAGATATGTCAAAAGTTCACATCAATCCTTACCACTTATTATTTACATCGCATTTTTTTTATTCTTTAATGGAGATTATCTAAGTTATTTATATTTAATTATTGATTATTGATTAGTTGATTTAAAATATAAAGTAATTCGGAAAAAAAAAAGTTGACAACCATAGTAAGTAAGAATTAATTAAATACTGACAATTATATATTAATCATCATTTTCACATTTTATAATGTAAAAATTACTCATAAGTAGTAATATATTTATAAATTAACATATTTTATACTCCCTTCACCCAAACAAATTGCCTATTTCTGATTTTATGAAATATATATTTTTTTTTTAAACTTTGAACTTGAATATTTTTATTTGTATACAACACATGATAATTAAGGTTAAAGTTGGAAAAAAAAAATTCAAAAAGCTAAAAGTGTATAAATTTTTTTTAAACGGAGGGAATATATGGTAAGATTAATTTTAGCTTCAAATTTACCGTTAATAAAAAGTTATGGTTTAAAATAAAATCTGCATTTGGAATATACATTACATGGCTCTAAAATCAATAGCCAAAACGGCTACGTATGTGCGGTGTTCTGTATGTCCTGTTGTACTTTATTTTGCACCTAACCAATTAAATGTATTTGGTTATATCTATGTCATTTATATACATGTGGACCATAAAAGTTTAGGAGAGATTGATGCAATACTTAAAATTGTAAAATGATATACTTTTTAAAAAAATTAATCTGAAAAGTCTTTTTACAATTTGATTATAATATTTAGAAAAATCAAAGAATAAAATTAGGAGAGAAAATTAATAGATTACACTTGTCATATAATCAAGTTATTAATAAGGTTGTTATGCTGATTTTTAAGGAGAATATATTATTTCCCTTAAAGTTACAACACATGCATTATTAAATCCTTAAAATCTAGTTTTTAATACGTGGTCTGATTTACTCCGTATTAGAAAAAGGATTGATAGTTTCAATTTAGATCACGATTGTTATGAAATATATGATCTTGATAAGTTTTACCAACGCAAGATCATTTAACGAATAAAAGGGGTGGATGAGTGGCCAACAATTATTCCGGCGAGCCTCATTAAAAGGGGCGAACGGAATCACCAACAAACAAATCGGGTGGTAAAAACGGGGCGGACTCGCCAAAAAATGGGTCTAAAAAAGGATTAGCATACCTATGCTGATTATATATGCCATTGCCGAATGCCGCCATTTGCCATAGGGATTAGTAACACCGCATATCGATGAACGGTACCGTTTGTTTTTGCCGCCAACCCAATCACCTTAACTGAGAAATTAAATCCATATAAGATTCACACACACATGATTGAACCAATGTTATCCCCATACTTATATAGTGTATATATATATATATATATATAATCACATACTTGTGGCTTTTTACCACTTGGTCATAGATCAAGTGGTTACCTACGGGGCCTCATTGTGGGGGGAACTTAACAAAAAATTGGTGCAGGTTCTATCCTCGTCTCGGGCCGGATTTAATCGATTTCATGTGGTGGTATCCGTTCAGGTGTACTTACATCGGTACACAAAAATCTTACAGGGTGGTTATGTAGGTACCAATGTGGTACAAGAAATTATGGGGTTTTTTCTTATTTACCTTTTTTTTTTTCATACTTTTGCCTTTTCCATATATAATCACATGTCTCCGGACTTGTAGCGAATTTAGTTAAAAGATGGAACAATTTTGTCTTTTTCCATAAAATGAGGTCAGGTGTTCGATTTCATTGCATTGCCGCTCAATCAAATCGATTTTTCTCTCATGTGTTAGGCGTGGAACGGTCTAAGGTTTTTGAAAATAAACTTTTTTGCCCTTTCAATGTATAATCACATACTATATATGATGTAGATATTATCTTTCCAAAAAAATCATTCCATGTAAATAGATTAAGATGCTCTAATATTAACATGTGTATATATTATCCTCACATGTGATATAAGACTGAAGACTGATACGATTATAATTTTGAGCATCCTTAACAGTATATGTAGGATCATGATTAACCGTTTGATTCTTTGTCAATTATTAATACCAAAGTCAAATTCCTATACATTTTAAAATACACATACACTCTTTATTAATTAAACAACATGATCAAATGTTTTTTCTCACAATAAGCTTGTAGCTAGACATTAGCATAATGGTAAGTACTCTGTAAAAATGATGTTGGGAGTTCAAATTCAAATTTATAATAAAACGAAATACATTAAGAAAAAACTCTTTAAGCTTTACAATTAATTCAGAAAAAAACCCATTACATGTGTTATGGGTTTAAACGTACCTCAAATAGTCTCTTAATGCATGGTTAGATTAATCTATACTAAATAAGAAAAAGAAAAAAAATGTAGTAATTAATAGTCGATAATGATGTTTTCAAAACCGAAGAAATGAAGTGAGTGACTCAAAGACTTGTTCTTCACAAGGAATGGTTAGGCCCATGTCATGATCAAACCCGAACTCTTCTTCGGCTTGCCTAAGCAGGCTCTGGAACTCGGGCCGTGACAAGAACGAAATGGGTATCACATATCGGCTACGATTATCACCAACGTAAACGACGAAATGTCCCTTGGGTACATCCTCATTGTGCTGTTTCTTTCCTGAGCTTGAACATCTCTTCATAATATGCTTTAAAAACGCTGCTTGTGAGAGCTTGTTTGATGACTTCTTGAAGGCCATTTTGGGAATATAGATGTCTCTCTTTTTCTATTTTGCCAAGTAGCTAGTGTTTATGAGTATGTGTGTGAGAGAGAATCGTTTGGAGTTTGTGAATGGAAAGGTGGTGAGATGGGAATGAGAAGGTGTGTATTTATAGGGTACATAACTACATATGAATATGTCTTTATATCCAATTGCTCACATTTATAGTTTATGATATATGCAAAATAAAGCGAATGATGAAATAATAAATATTGGGTAAACCATCATCAAATGGTCTAGTAATAAAGAGGTTCGTTGTCTCACAAGAGATCTCAGGTTCGAATCTTATCTTAGACATATTTGAAGATGACCACATGTATTTAATTTCCACCTATGCTGGGTCTGAGTGAGTTTTCCCCTCCAGATCCCTGGGTAATAGGGGTTTCTCATCGAGGGATTTAAATTGGGGATTTATTCTGCGAGAAAGCTCTCCAGCGCGGACCCGGTTAAGACAACGTATGCTATACCTCCCGACATTCGCGAGTAACTCATACCTTTCCAAAAAAAAAAAATTTGGGTATATTATATATATATATATATATATATTGCTTGTAGAACAAAGAGAAAATAATCAAAACTCCTTTTAATCCTAGCCATCTAAATTCAAAACCCTTTTAATCTTAACCATCTAAAATAAATTTAAAAGTTCAATCCTAGTCATCCAAATTCAATATCCTTTTAATCTTGACCATCTAAATTAAATGTCAAACTTTCCAAATTAATTTAACCATTTAA
>JAOXNX010000001.1:16625734-16636351 GCA_028566075.1 Solidago caesia | reverse complement strand
TGAGAGGGTCAACTATCGAAATAGTTGGTGAGTTCACAAGTTGATTGACCAAAATATTAGATAAAATAGTATACAAGAATTCCAAGTTAAACCATGCGTAACAAGTTGAGACTACTCGCGATTCGGGCAAGAATCTCCAACTCAAATGAATAACTAGTTGAGACTATCGGGATTCTATCCAATATCTCCAACTAATAATGCCACGAGGGCCCTTGAACCTACTTGCAAGTATAGAATGAGCGTACTAGCGATTCGGGCTAGCACCTCCCTGAGACGAGCATACCAACAAAACCTATGGTACCTCCCATTACGCATTCAAACTAAGGTATTCATACCAAGATAGGGCTTATATCACATTGTATACCATTTAGAAATATAGACATAAACACATTTTGGCAATCCGGACCAATCCCATTGGTTACACTTAAATCATGTTATCCCATAACACATTTAGAAATAGATATATACACACGAGTTCCAAATAGCCGCAACAAGGCAATTTCAAATACAATTGAGTAAAGATTTGTGTATATATTGAACACATGCTTTTCAGCCCAAAACATTGAAAAGGGGCAATGTAAACTCACCTTAGTGAAATAACGAAGCGATTACGAGTATGAGTGAAATCACAAGCGATCAAAGTCCACGTCTATCCAAACCTAGGATAACCGAATACCATTATGAACATCATATCCCATATGATAATATCCTACGTATAATTACTTAGCTACTAATCCTAAATGCCCGAAACGAATGATTTGGTACAACCGATTCATGGTTTTAGACACCGTTGTGACCCATTAAAACATTAGATTATCAAAGCTTGCTTGATCAAAGTGTTTAGTGCAATGAAAATGATGTTTAATCATTGCTATAAGTTTTCATGAACCAAAGCTCGACTATAGATAACGTTTAAACGAGTTTCGAAGTCAAAACGGTTGACTTGGTCAAAGATTGCGGCGCAATCTTGTTGACTTGCGGCGCAATCTTGTTGACTTGCGGCGCAATCTTGTTGACTTGCGGCGCAAGTCTTCACCTGGACATGTTCTGGTCTACTATTGCGGCGCAGAGGGTTACAACTTGCGGCGCAAGTTTGAAGTTTCGAGCTGAAGGTGTTATTTACATGCATTTGGTTCACTTTAACACTTAGCCATGAGACCCTTTTGATAGTATAACATAAAACAAGTGATTTTCATGAAGAATTCGGCTATAAACTCTTTGAAACAACTACTTCATTTGTGACCAAAACTCATCTAAACAACACCAACATTTTGGTAGTTTTTATCATAAAAGTGATATGATCATAGTTTGATCTTCTAACCTATAGTTAAAATAACATGATCAAAAGAAGTTTAAGAATGTATATATACTTACAAAGAGATCCTTGAAGCCTTTAAAATGCAAGTAATTTAAAGATGAAGATGGTGGACTTGAAGCCTTGAATACTAGAAGAAGATAATGGATCCTTGTGCTTGAATTTAGATAAGATTATTATGAAATAAATGTTTGTTATTGTTCTTGAAGTGGGAACCGATTCTTGAGAGAGAGAATGAGAAGAAATACTTGTGTTTTTGTTGATCAATTATGCAAGTGTGTTGGAGTAGATGAGTGAGTGAGTTGATGGGGTGAGGGAGGGGGTGATGGAGTGTAAGGATGGTGTTACAAAAGTCAAGTAAAATGAGTGTGGTATGGCATGTGATTTTTGTGTCCCCCCCCTATTGAGGCCGGTTCCTAAGTCAAAAAAATGGGGGATTCTTGACTCAAAATTTTATAACATATAAGTATATTTATGCATTTAAAGTCTAGTCAAACATATATATATGGTAACATTTTGTCATTCTTTGTTAAACAATATGGTACACACAATTAAAAATGGACTTGTTAACATGTTGGACTTAAATGTATCATCTTTGGAATATTTGTAAATATACGTAAAGATTTTTGGGCATTCGACTAGATAGCTAATAATCATACGGCATTAGGATACGTATAGATATACTGAGTCAAAATTCTTGATACTGTGGTATTTCACTTAAATGATCATCTAAGTAGACGGATTAAACTTAATTAATATATTTAATTGGGATTAGAACTAACCCGCGTGCTAATAAGTTACGAATTGTTACACAAAATATGAGAGACTAAGTTAATTTTGTTATTTAATTTGAATTTTAAGTATAGATATGGAACCTGTGAATTTATATTCGTTTTGGTTAGGTAACACATCAAAGCCTTGAAAATTGATTCAATTGATAATGTAAGCTTGCTTGCGGCATCTCATGTTAAATGAGTATCTGATTTCAGTCCCAAAGTATGTGTAGAGTAAAATGACTTTGAGCCAGTTACGGTTTCTTTTTTTGAATTATATTTGAGATATTGAGGTTTCTCTGCGGCTTTCGGTTGAATGTGGATTAATGTCTAGGTAAATGAAGGAAATTGTAATGCTACTTTTATTGATGCTTTGTGGTTTTGATTAGTATAAGTTTTTTTTAAATGTTTGGATAATAATGTATATGAGATGTGTGGCTTTTATTAGCATATATGCTTTTTTGCTTAGTATAGGCTTTGATGTCTCTATTTTTGGAAGTGAAATTTTAGAGTAGAAATGAGGAAAGTTGCACATGTGTTTGTTTCTGGTCGTAGTTGGTGACTCCGTGATTTTTAGTTTACTGTTTCCAAGTTTTCTCTCCTGTTATCTTGTACCGTACATGGTGTAATGTGTTGGAATGGGTTATATATAGATTTGTGTTTCTGTGTTTATTCGTTTGATTTGTCATATGGGTGTCGCTGAAAATTGATCTGTATATGTAGCTAGATACAAATATATTATGTTTTTTATGGTCAATGAATGTTGGAAGAATGATGAAAAATACTTGGGCATCTTGATGTTTTTTTCTCTTTTGGTGACAATATGCTTGAAGTTGCAGAGTTTTACTTCATATTAGGCACTTGATTTGTCGTGTATTTTGATTTGTTTTAGTGGCCTTTTTTTTTTTTTTTTACATATGTGCAGATTTTTTATTTAAAAGCAAAATGACTTAAACTTTTGATTAACTATTGCTATGATTCGAGAAACCATCTATCAAGACTATGTTTATTTTAATATCTAATTCAACTTTTGCTCAGCTCAATGATTTTAAAACCTACGTAACTGTGTTGGACTGATTCATTCATTATTGTTTCAACTCTATGTTTAATGGCTTTAGATTTACTTACTCTTGAAGCTGGTGTTTTAACGATTCTTTTTATTGTTTCTGACAGATTCGCAAGATGATTGGATCCTTTTTTACCAGAGGGCTTGTGTATGTTGATCAAAATATCTATTATATTTTATTTTCAGTTGATTCACTTTCGTTAATGATAAAATTACTTGATACCATGCAGGATGGTGTTTGGTTATGCATATCCAGCCTACGAGTGCTTTAAATCAGTAGAGCAGAATAAGCCTGATATTGAGCAACTTCGTTTTTGGTGCCAATACTGGTATTTACTATGTATTACTTATGTCTAGGTGAAAATAGTGCCAGCCTTGTGCCCCAAATTTTACAGTTATTATTTTCAGGATCTTGGTTGCTGTATTGACTGTATCTGAACGGATTGGCGACACATTTATTTCATGGTAGGAGCATCAGCTAGATGACTTATAAAATTTTAAAACGTTGAGTTGTTTTAAATGTTCCTATCTGTTTCCTACTTGTGAAGGGTCCCGATGTACAGTGAAGCAAAGTTGGCTTTTTATATATATTTGTGGTACCCCAAAACAAAGGTTAAATTTCATTTCTCTTTGTTTTTGTTTCTTTCAACCTTGATCATATATGTTTATCTATGTTATTCTGAATCCGATCTAATAATTTCAGGGGACACTATATGTTTATGATTCCTTCTTTAGACCATACATTTCAAAGCACGAAAGAGACATTGATCGTAATTTGTTGGAACTGAGGATAATGGCTACAGATGCTGCAGTTTTGTATTGGCAAAGAGCTGCAAGCTATGTTCAAACAAGAACTCTTGATATTATTCAATACGTTGCTTCGCAATCAACACCAAAACCACGACCTTCTCAGGTAATGTGATGCAAGGTGTTGAAAATAGATAGTTCAAGAATGAAAAAAAATTACAGAATGTTTTGAACTTCTAACCATTATACTTCCAAATTTGTAAAAAAAATAACTTTGCAGTTCATATTTACTAGTTTATTGTGTTAGTAGTCTGTATCATTGTGAATTAATACTGATTAATAACTTGAAATTACTTACAGCCACGGCCTCCCAGAGTTCATCAACCTGTACCTAACCACAAGAAAAAAGTTGCAACTCAAGAAGAGACCAAAGAGCCGCCATCACCTTCCGCCAGCTCATCATCATCGGCATCAAGTTCGGGTTCTAAAGAAATGGATCAATCAGATGCAGAAGGACCTACACAAGTGCCTCCTGTTGCAGTTGCCTTGAAAGTGCAAAAAGCAACCACACTACGAAACCTTATTAGGACCGAAGAACCTCAAACTACTATTGAAGCAGAGACAACACAAATTGAGCGTTCGTCTTCTTTAAATGCAAGTCCTACTTCTGCACCTAAAGACACCATCATGGAAGAGCCTGTTCGGGTAACACGTGCTAGGTTGAGGAAAGCTAGCTCTATTCAGTGAGAATGTGAGATAAAAAATGCTACTGTGGGAAATAACACAGATTGTGGTCCGGTGAATGGAGATAGAAGTTATCATTTATGTATATTGGTTAGCAAAATGCCTAGTATTTTGGCAGTAGAGTAAGAGAGATGAATATTGACGTATATCGATGTTATGCCTGTTTCTCTGTTTGCCATAATATATGGTGGTTTGCATACAAGTCTGTTTTCTCACCCAACTTTTTGATGCTTGAAAATCAAAGGGGTTAGAAAAACCCGCCTGTGTAAGAACCGATATGGCCATATAGGTCAAGACTGTAGCGGGTGCAGGGTGGGATTTTAATCTGGGTTATTTTTTGTTTTGAGAGTCAGTTAGGTTTTAGATATAGTGGAAATGAAAGGATTGTTAGATAGTTTAGAACCCGAGAAGGTTTTTATGAAATAAGAGTTTTCGGTTGTGATGTATCAACATGAACCATGATCAGAACTAGTGACGTACGAGTATATAAAAAGGGTGAACTACCTTCAGAATTTCGAAGAGGCTTTGTAACCCGTAAAGAACCTGAAGCTGAAAACTGAATAAACACAACAGAAGGAATGGAAAGGTTTGGCATGCTACAGTTGCGTTTGAGTTTGGCCGAAAATTGATCAATTAGGCTAGGCAAACAAAATGCGTCTACTGCACAAACACACGAAAATATGAAGTTTCCTAATTCATAATTAAAGTTAGACGTTAGACTAGATTTAATTACATAAGTGGTCGTGTGTGGTGTGTTTTACAAATTTATGCTGATGCTGATTTAATTACATAATTAAAGGTTTTTTTTATTAGAAAGAATTTTTTATTTATATATATCTAATATAAAAACATTATGCATGATCTAAGCATAGTTCGACCTGTGTGGATTTATTAAAAAGGCAAGGAAAAAAAGTAGCATGATTATGGCATACAACACTAATTTTTATTATCCTAATATTTGATTTCATTTTATTATATTGGAGTAAGTAGAATTTTCATTTAAAAACAAAAACTCTTAGCGTAGGTTCTCAACCACAACACCCTCCATAGACCTCTAAAAGTCACCCTCCACTTTGCGATTCAAAGATCGTTTTCATGGCATACAACACTTCTTCTTCACGACCAGAAGCTTGGGACGATTTCCAGCATAGAAATTCAAAGCAGCGACGATCGTTATGGAAAAAACTTACAAACATATTTGGTTGCAAGAAGGTTGAGCGTTTAGAAGTAGAGGATCCCGCAAAGACACCATCACACTATTCAAAAATACGAGCCTCCTCAAACACGTCTATTTCCCCATCACCGTTGCTGCTTCATCCATCGCTACGCTCTCCAATAAGACGTCGCTATGGGTAAATAAATGAATAACATGTTTTAAACCATTTGGTGTGTATTTGTGTGTTTTATTTTTCATTTGGCTATGTGATTGAACTGTTGTTGACAAACTATTTGAAATTATACCATGAGGTACGTTATGTTATGAACTAGTTAGCGATTATATGGTCTATAATAGCTCGTTAAACTAGTCTAGTTTATACTTGAACTAGTAAGATCATGTCCAAAATCAAATTTAATTTCTTGAGATAGGCATTTGCTTTCACTTTTCCTCTTTTAGATAGCTTCACACGAACGCGGATTATGATTGTTTTTGTCTGAACTAAATTGGATAAATCGAGTTTTCTTGTTTAAACTGATGATTTATATTTTCATCAAAGCTATTATTTGCAGGGATCGATTAGCGAACTTAATTAAAAGACATCCCTACCAATGTTAATTGCTAAAATTTTAATGATATAAATGCCAAAGTTATAGAGAGTATATGGTAAACAAATTCTTAGCAAAGGAAGTACATAAAAGATGGATCAAAATACTTGCATTAGTACGTATAATGTTAAAATCGCATATAGGATATCATAACAACTACCCACTTATAACAAAAACACTTGCAAGTGTATGGGGTACCCAAAACCCAAAGTTAAAACTATCAAACAATCCGATTTTTTTTTATATTTAAATTCTACAGTAATATTATCACACACGTCTTCTTTAAAAAAATAATATAAATCTTTGTAAAATATTATGAATTATGTATTGCATTGATCGTTATCTATAATTACAAAATACAAACTTTATGAACATTAATCTTATCGATACAAAAGGCTCAGAATTCATTTAAGTCAAACGCTAAATACACATCATAGTAAGGTTGTTATGAAGTAATACTTCTAATATTGATTAAAAATTGACATCCAATGAGAAATGTTATAAATAACCGATATCATATGAACTATTGAATGACTATCTTTTTTACTCAGTGTAATCACAGCCACTTACACGTCCAAATTAATCATGTATTAAAAATCAATAGGAGATTTTTGTGTCAAATGCATTACCAAAGAGTGTTGGCTTAGATCATCTCCAACGGTTTGTATAATGCGGTGATGAATAAATAATTAATTATACTAAAAGTTAGTATAAAATTATAACTATTTCCTTTTTTTTTTTCAAAAAACACAAAAATGGAAAAACTGGTTTAAAGTGGGTCCGGATCAACCCTGTTCAACTAAAAACTCGGTCGGGTCATTGAAAACGGGTCAAACTCAAAAAACTGGATGTCTATGAACCAGTCACCCTACCAGTTACTAAGATGCATTGCATCTTAGTGCATCTTAGTAACCATTAAAATGCATCTTAACTTCATCCATGTCATCCATGACAGAGCCATGGCACTAAGGCAGCGCCCGTACCGAATCAAACCACCACACTATCTCTTGGATCGCTGCCCATCAAATCCAGACCATTCCTAGATGCGTCCAGCTTCCAACCCCTCTATAAATACCTTAAGGTCTACGATCGGTAAGGGCGAAGCCCCCCTGAACGGCGTAGCCGTTCGATTAAGGGCTACGCCCGTACCGTATCACAGTTTCCGGCTATGGGGGTGGTGGGGAAGAAGGCTGGTGGTGGTGGTGGTGGTGAGCTGCTGTAATAAAAAATTAAAAAAAAAATTTGCACACTTCGCACTTTAAGAGTTTACTCTTATATAAAAGAGCAACCCCTCCCTATTTTTCAACTTTCTCTCTTTGAAATGACTATATTACCCCTCTTTTTTGTTCACTAATTTAAATATCTCTACCTAGTACCTACTATACCTATAATACCCTTAATGAAATAATTTACAACATAAATCCCTCAACCCTTAAAATAACCACACTACCTCCTTTTACATTAATTACTTTAACATTCACCACCACATCACCGCCACCGCCACCGCCACCACCCACCGTCGCTGTCACTGTCGCCACCCGTCGCCACAACCACCACACCGTCGTCGCTACCACCATCGCCGTCGCATCGCGCGGACATGTATATATATATATAATTACTTATTTTACCTTTTTGTTTGAAAAATGGAAAAATAAAACTCAGATATTTAACCAAACATCGATCATCAATATTTATATATTTTAAATGGAATATTTATGGTTTTTAGGCCAGTGTAAATGGTGATGGAGTTCCATATATTGTCCAATAATTGAACATTCAGAACTCATGCAAACTCTGTCACTCTCACATTGTTTTACCTTTCGCGTGCTTCCATTAAACTTTTATCTATCTGTCTTCTCTTATACTTCATTAATAAAACATGTAAACAGACGCGGTTTATCTATTCAAATATTTTGAAAAGACGGGTGAGATGTATCATGTATTGGCTTAACCATAATATTATTGTGATTATTTTGGAAAACTTTTTTAGCCACCTTTTAATTGTTTATCTTTACCATGTAAGATTTGAACCTAAAACGTCTTACAAGTATGTTTGTTCCTCAGACCACTTTAATGTTAGTTGTGACATCATAAATAGTGATTATAATTTTATTTTTTTTAATGATTCATCATTTTCTTAACGAAAAATGCACGACAGTATTATATGAAGATGTTTTTTTTTCCTTGACTAAAAATGCCCTTCCCAACTTTTGACATATAAGGGTGATGATCCATATACCACCAATTTTTTACCCGTATATCACCAAATATGCTTTAAGTTGTTGTACTGTATAATAATGTGAAATATGTTTGATGGTGTATGTATGGCTAAAAAAAGATGGTGTAAAGATCACCACCCATAAAATTAGATGTATGTTACAGACTGGCACCTCCAAAACAAAAACCTATATTTTGGCCCCTCCAATATGTTCGGTCAAGTCCCGTCGTTGGATTCTAGCTAGATAGTACATATAGTAGTAACTTATGAACACATGCACACACTAAATTCATGCAGGCCGACCGTATTTGAAATGTAGATAAATTTCAATGCTTTTATAGAATTGTGTCCTCACAATACGCATTGATAAACCATTTTATAATTCTTTAATAATGATACTCGGATGGGGGGATGATGATAACAAACTTCACCGACCGTATCTTTGTTTAGTGGTCGGTGTTGATGATATAAAAAGTGATGATAATATATGGTATAAAATAATTTATATTAATTAGTTTCTAATTTATTTTGTCAAATATGATTTTCTATATATTAATATAAGATTATTTTATTTAATCAATGTTATACTAATTATGGAAAGTATAAATAGTCTATATATTATACTTAAATTTTCAAAAGTTTAATGCAAAGGTTTAAATATTTTATAATATAGTATAGATGATCGTAACGATCCAAATTTTGCAAAAACACAATGTTTGATTTCTTTTCGTTAACACATGCTACGATATGGGCATGATTGTTCTTAATAAATGCCTCGTTATAAATTTACACCTTACTTCAGTATAGATATCTATTTGCTTTTTAGTTTTTACTTTTTACCTTTAATTAATTTGAGTTTTGGCATATGATGTAACACTTATCATACAATAACTGTTTAACACTCTAACAGTTTTTATACAAATGTCATTGATCAATCATAAATTTGACTAAAAAGTTGTTTTCAACTATCTACATATATTTTTGCCCATTCTAGATATTTATTCAAAAGAAACGGGGGAAAAAATGAAGATAAACATGACATTTGTAATTATTCTCTTTTGAATATCAATATAAAATAAGAATTTGTTTTTTTTTTATCAAATATATATTTCTAATAGATATTTAAAAGCTTTTTCTAAAAAAATTGTAGAAATCTCACGGATAAGTTTTGGTAGTGACTTTTTCAAAATATAAATGATAAACATAAGTTTTCTCGTGGTTAAAAGTTACAGTAAATTTTATGGAACTATGAATTGTCATCTAATAAATTCAGCCCAACAAGAAAACCGGTGAGAGGCATAGTGGCCCAACCTCTACTTCAATGCGCACGTGATCCATCATTTACTCTATTAATTTTTTGCTTTCTTGTTACTGTACATTGATAATATATATATATATTTTTAACAGAGATAGTAATGTATCATTGTACCACTAGAAAAAACACGTTAACAATTTATGGCCTATTTGCAATTCCAAAATAAGCTTATTTTTGGATATTATCTGCTTTCATGCCCATACGCCTCACAACCTTGTTTCTGGATCGAGCCCATACACGTCCACAAGTATAAGAAACACTTTCACTCGATGGTGAAGCCAAGATTTATACTTTAGATGGGCTAAAACTAGACAACGAGTAATAAAAACTAAAAATTGTTATAAAAAAAAAAAGAAGATAACAAAATAAAAGAGAGATTACAATAAACTTTGTTGACACAATTATTTAAAAAGTTTTAGCTGGACACGACGCTATATGTGTCTATACATGTCAAAACACATATCTATATATGTCTATACATAAATGGCTGAAGATACGGAATTGAAGTTCTCAGTCAAAACATAAATGATGAAGAAAAGAAATCAATATACCTTTGTAGCTCTGTTAGATTGAGATAAAAAGAAAGGAATTGAAACTCTTAAGGGCGCGTTTAGTTCAAGAAAACACCCCCTGTTTTCCATTTTTGTTTTCTTGGAAAACATGGAAAACAGAAAA
>JAOXNX010000001.1:16612125-16622543 GCA_028566075.1 Solidago caesia | reverse complement strand
TCAATTAGATATATATATATATATACGCATAGAAACAGATCCCACTTTTTGGAAAAAACATAAATAACAAAGTGATAACTAGCCCAATTGCAACACTAAAACAAGATACAAAAAATATCTTTTGTTACAAATTGAATTTAATATTTGTAGAAACCTTTAACTAATCATAATTTAAGAGCTGTTATGGCTTCTGGTCTAAAATCAACCTTCATACTACTACAAGGGATATAAGTGTTTTAATTTTGAGTGTTTGTTATGCCTCTTCTTGACATAAACCGAGACAAATATACGCAAAGTTATATGGAAATAAAAGAAAGAAAAAAAACTCGAAACCGTCAAACCGGTCCGACTTACATGATTTGGTCTAATCCAGTCATATAATATACTTAGGCTGATTTGATTTGATATATGTTGAAACCAGGGATGCCGGTTTGGTTTGAGATTTGTCAAAACCGAATCAACCGATCCGTAAACATCCCTATTCCCTGCATAATTTATAATTTTGATAAATAAACACCGTCCTTTCACTCAAATCATTAAAAAAAAAATTGAGTACTGAGAGTAACTCTCACAAACGACTCAATATTTATATTTAATAAACTTTTAAAACAAACAAAAATATAATGTTTTTCTTTATTTTTAAGGGAAAATGTTATATGCTGTTAACATTATAGTGCTGCACTCACATTAATTTTCACACATGATAAAAAGCCCCCAATTTTAATGTTTATGAGAATAACTATATACTGTTAACATTATATAAGTTATCTCCATTTACTAAATGTACCTATCATTTCCCATCCCCAAAATCCCCCACATACAAAACACACACATATACTGATATACATACACCTTTTCTATACGTATATCCCACGAACACACACCACCAATCCCTTCTCAATCATCTCTCAAATCCAATATCTCATTCCAAATCCAATCCACGCTCAAATTCAATCAATACCCATCTCCCCAAATCCACTCAAAAACCATGAAAGTTCACCCAATAACACCCACCAAACGAAACTTAACGATCCAACCACCACAAACCACCACCACCAGCAGCAGCCACCGCCAAAAGAAACTCCGGCGACTCCCACATATCTTTGCCAAAGTTCTTGAGCTTCCCTTTTATTCCGACACCGATGTTTCCATCCAAGAAACTTCGGAATCTTTAAGGTTTGTTGTCGATACAGATGATGATATTGGGACTAATATATCGGCCCATATGATTGAGATCTATCCGGGTGTTACTAAGATTGTTGTGGGTGGGATTAATTTTAGTAATATTAATCATAGTAATAGTAATAGTGATGATAATGATCTTGTTAATGATTTCGATATGATTGATGTATGGAGGTTCAGGTTACCGGATTATACACAACCGGAGCTTGCTACCGCGTCGTTTAGTGATGGAGAACTTGTAGTTGTTGTGCCGAAATTCGAATAGTTTTTGTTTATTGTTGTTATGTTACTTTGAGTTAAATGTGATGAAATTGATGATTATGATGATGGTTTTTGATCTTCAAGTATATATCTCTGTGTTTATGATTGCTTGTGCTAGTTACAATGAAATTTTGTTATGTTATACTATTAGTTTTTTTGAGTGTTTTGTGATGGTTTTAAGGGTAGTGGCCGTTGTAGTCTGAACGTTGCGTTCTGCATATTGTTTTCCACAGGCTAGTTTAGGGTTAGTGGTTGCTGAGGTCTGAACATTGCGTTCCGCATATTGTTTTCTACGGGCTTGTTTAGGGCTATAGTGGTAGTTGAAGCCTGAACAGTGAACATTGCATTCCACATATTGTTCTAGGTGCAGGGTTGTTGGGATATTTGCGTTTTATGAACTCATAATGTTTTCATGCTAGTTAAAACTTATGGTCATTCGTTGTCTTGTGGTACGTTGATGGTAAGCCACATCTAGTCGTTTGGTGTATAACTGTCAAATTATAGATGGAGTCTGGATGTATCTCTTAAACTTACAAAGAAGTTTTGATAGTCATTTTTGATAGTGTTGGGTGATTAGATTAGTATGATTATTGAAGGAAGTCAAGTTCATCAAATAAGTCCAAACTAAGGGCATTTCTTGTATTAGTTAGTATAGAACTAACTGTTCACGTATGATTGTTTGTTTGACCTTTAAATGATAAGATAGTTGAAGTATGCCCAGATGTCTGATAAGATAGTCCAAACTAAGCTGAAGTGGTTTGCTCAAGCTTTAGAAACCGAACATTGCCTTTTTTTTGAATGTATGCCCAGATATCTGTTAAGCGCATAGAGGTTGTATGTGATTGATCATATGTGCATATGTTGATGTTTAGATTAGAATCCAATAGGAATGGGTTGTAACATGTCCTGATGTAGGCATGTAGTGTTTATCTACATGAACATTGCTTGTGGTGAATGAAAACCCAAAGTTTCGTGTTTACTTATTTGTTAACTCAGCAAATCCCGTTTTGCAGCTTACAAAAGTTTTTGGATTAGGAATGGCTTAACATCTGCTTTTTTGAACGATAATATGGGTTTATAATGCGGCATCAGTTTCTCTAGCGTCTCTTGCTTGCTATTCAGTCTTGATAGCATGTTCTAGTACTCTTGGGAACTTGGCTGCTATACGGTAAAGTTATAGAAAAATATCAAGTTTTTCATGCATCAGTAAAATCTAGATCTTGACTTCTGCAAACCCCACGGTTTTCGTGGCTGCATCACATCTTTTGTAGTCTCTATGCTTTAAGTGTTCGTTATGTTCGTATCATATGCGTTGTAGATTTGCTAGTACTTGGCAGTTGGTTCTGTTAATGTCTTTCTTGAATCGTCAATTACTTGGAAGAATAAAAAAAGAGGTCAGAAACTTATGTTGCTTTTATTTTCAAAGTGTGTAAAGACTTGGGTTAATGGTTTATCTTGTTCAACGTCAGAAACTTATGTTGCTTTTATGTTACTTATGTTTATTTTATTTTGTCACATACCAAATGGTGTTTGACTTTTCGGATATGGGATTAACTTGTGTTCAAACTGCGCAGTAACTAGTTTATAATGTTTGGATAAAAGTGATTATGGCTTCGATTTTTTGATTATTCAGGGTCAACATGTTTGGGTAAAAGCCATAGCAGTTTTTTTATTATTATGTTTTTACATATTTACTTATCACATCTACTTTCAGGTACACTCCGAGGGCTAGTGAAAGGCCCAGCAAGCCTGACGATACTTGTCTGGTAGAGTTCCGTTTGTTCAGCCAGCCCTACAAGATGAGTCTGAAGTGGTTTGCTGTTCGATGTGGTCTGTACACCGAGGAAGAGACTGAAACGGAGAGGTTCAATAACGCGTTGAAACAGGCCCCCGAAGACGTGCTGAGGGACTTTTGGGCTGTCGTTGCTCCCGAAAAGCCTCCATTCGGTCAAGGAAGACGAGGGAAACAGGATCGGGCAACTAGCATCAAGTAAGTCTTTTTTGGGTCAATGGTTAAGTTGATATGAATTTTTGGTTGTGGGCTGCAGAAATTACTTCACGGTTAGAAATTAATATGAATCTTATTAGACTAGTTTACCACTTCAAGTTGGGTTTTTAACCATAATACGTCCTTGTTTGTACTCCTATCTCTACTATTAACTTGAGTTTCATTGCACATATTAGCAATACATATTAATTTACTGCTGTTTTTCAGCTAATTTCTAACCTATACACCACATTTCATTAGCCTAATTGCAGATAGGAATATTAAGTTGACTTGCTATTTTTTATGATAACACCATAACTCATATACTGTGATGAGCCTGTAAAACAGAGGCCCATTTAGTCATTTACCTTTGTCGTTGGATGAACTTTTGCTGACGGGTGAATATAAGAACAAGTAACTGTAATATGGATTAGTATAAGAACCAGTAACTGTAATTTGGCATGTTGGCTGTGGTTGTTATCTTTTAAATAGTTTAGTTACATGCTTTTCACCCCAAAACAATAAAAGTAAAAAGGGGTTGTACTCACCTGATAAGACGGAAGTACCAAAGCAAACAAGTTCCACGTACGAGCTATCACAAGTCGACACAACTGGGACCTATGATACAATTAGTAACACTAAAATTAAGGTCACTAGCTCGATTATAAGTTCTATGTTTAACGATTAGTACCAATTGAAATGCCATTTACTTAGTTCGAGTTCGTTTTAAAAGTTCACAAGTTGGAGGGACCATTCTTGCTAAAAATAGTTAAAGTTATTGATTTAATACAGTTTTAGTCCTTGGAATTTAATAAGTTTGAAAACTTTACAGAAATAGTCCCTGCGCATATAATATTTACATGTTTAGTCCTCGCGTATTTATTCTACATGCATTTGTTCTATGCGTATATAATTGGTACGTATTTGTTGAACATGTATATGTTAAATACGCATATGTTAAACTCGCGTATAAGTTGTAAGTCAAGTATAAGACCACGTATTTATTCAAATACGTATATCTTTGACGCGCGTATATATTCAAACACGTATTTGTTTATGCCACGGATATGTTCAAGATAAAATAAAGTATTTTTGATACATATAAGACCACGCATATGTCTATACGCGTATAAGTTGAAACACGTATAATTTTGCCAGTTAAAAGACTACGGATTTGTTGTTCACGTATATGATCAAATGCGTATATGTTTCCAGTGAAATGGTGGTCACGTATAAGTTAATTTAAAAACCGAATCGTTATACAAAATTTTGTGGATTCTTAGATACTAACAAGTATAAAATCATTGAAAAACTTATTTAAATACATTCATAAAAATGTAGCATTTTTCATGATACTAATCTTTATATATCATGAAACTTAATAAAAAGAAAATACATTTGTTTGCAAACTATTATACCTCAAAAGTTTTTGCTATAAAATGATGATTAAAGATTGAGATTTCTTGTTCTTGGTGGTAGCTCTTGACCACGTATTTGTTGAAAGGAAATGATAAATTGTGTGTGAATTTGCTAGTAATTTCCTTGTAGAAATCAAATGACATGAATTTCTTATCATCACAAGTAGTTTTGTTAGTGGAAGTTTATGACTCATAAGATATAATGAAGTGTTTTAATCTAGGAAAAACATGTGTAAATCCACTAGTTTCATGCATATTAAAATAATTATAGTCTAGTTAGTGGAATACTCTATTAAATTTAGGACTAAAATTGTAAGTTAGTTAACGGTTCAATGACATTTCGTTAGTTACTATACGTTACACGTTTAAACATTTAAGTCCCACACTCGATGACACGTTTAATAAAACTTTCGTTACGGAAGAATTTTATTAATTAAGACGTTTATTTCAAATCGAATGCGTTCTAAGTTACATAAACATAAGTTCTAGTACGGACTCGAAGACTAATAAAATACGGGTGTTACAAAAATAGCCGGAATTGTTCACTGGCAAGCCCGGTTAGACACGACAATGAGTCAAAACTGACTCGTCATTCCCAAATAACCTTTAACCAAGAGGAATTTTTTTAAGAAAAAAAAAATATAACCCTTTTCATCTTTAATATTTTATATATCTTTTGAGTGTTCATGCATTTCACGATTTACATCATCTTTGTTTCTTAACTAGCACAGTATCCGCATAATGCGGCAGCGGTTGCGGCAGCGGCGGTGTGGTGGTAACGACGACAGGTGGTGATGGCGACGACTGGTAGGAGCGGCGGCGACTGATGGTGGTGGGGGCGTCGTTGAGTGGTGTATGTAATTGATGTAAAAGGGTTAGTGTAGATATTTTAGAAGATAAAGAATTGATGTTATAATTTAATCATTAAGGGCAATTTTGAAATTTCGCATATGTGTAACTTTTCAACAAGGAGCTATAATTTTTATATAGTAGTATAGATGTGTACTCCTAATTTTGTTTGATGACGTACAATAGAATTTACATTTATACGATTACAACATAGAATATTCTTATGACATATCCATTTATTTTCATAAATCGTAATAATAAAATAACTAAATTTACTAGATAAATATAAAATATCCATATTTTTCCATTTTATATGATCGCAACATAGAATATTCATATGTCATCATACTAGATAAATATATATAAAATAAATAGAATCTACTAGATAAATATAAAATATCCATATGTATATGTATATCAATGTCGATCAAATATTATTATATTTATGAAAATCCTATAAATTGGTTTAGATTTATCTTCAATATATATATATATACACACGTATATATATTTCAAAAAAATATATACTTATATAACATATATATTTTTCCATGAATATTACAAAAAGAAGATTTTATTTTATTTTTAAAAAATAGCGAAAAATTAAAATTGAGTAAATTACACGGATAGTACCCGTGGTTTGTTTAGAATTACACGTTTCATCCCTCACATGCACGACACATGGGGTTACTTGACATCCTCTTAACAGACGTTAGGCTCAGGTATGAGTGCAAAATTGACAAGTTGATATATCGATCATTGGAGTAATTTTTAAATTTTAAGTATGAAACCAGTTATTTAGGGTATACTTCAGGTATCATTTGTGTCATTTACCCTAAAATTTTTTTTATATGTATCACTCTTTATCATATTTATATTATTTCTATATATATTCTACTTAATAACTTTCATCTTTAAATATATTCCCAACAAACAATAAACACATTTTTTATATACTGTTGTATTAGATAATCTAAAGCCGGTTGTTGGCAACCGATACCCCTTAACGAATGTATTAATTAAAGTTTATAAATTTCATTTTTAAATGTGATTTACATTAGATTTAAATTTCGTTTTAAAATTCGGTTACTATCGTGTATTGCCTAAATACACTTTTAGTTACTCATAATTCATAGAATATGTTATTAAAAAAAAAAAAGTAAATAAGAATTAATAAATTCCACCAACCCTTTTTTCCCTCTCCTAAAATTTACCTCAGATCCACCCTTATTACATTAAAAGAAGCAAAACACCTTTCAAAGGCATCTTTCATTTCTTCATTCCATGAACAAAGTGAAGTGAGTAACCTTCAATTCTCTAAACTCCTGCAACATTTCATGGCATTCCTTACACTCCCACCTTCTGAAACACCACCACCACCACCACCTAAACTACAACAACAACAACCCACAAAGCGTAGAAGAAAACATCACCCTCCTCCTCCTCCTCCTCAAAACCATCCTAAACTCAAACAACAACAACAACAAAACAGTACTTATTCATCATCATCATGGGACCAAATCAAGAATCTTTTAAAGTGTAAACAAATGGACGTTTCTTCCGGGCCGGGTCATCAAAAGATCCAACAAGCAAATGGGTATTCAAAGTTGATGAGTATTAATTCCTGTAGTTCAATATGTAGCTTTAAAGATGTTGCGGCTAATAGTAATAATGGAAATATTACTACTACTACTACTACTACTACTACTACTACTAATAATAATAATACTAGGGTTGTTCATAGGGCTGATGATAACTCGCCGGAAAGTAGTACCGGCGGCGGTGGTGGTCAAGATTCCGGTCATGTTCTCAGAAGGAAGAAACATGCTGGTACTAATAATAATAATAATGGTGTACTATCTTCTTCTTCTTCAAGTTCTACTACTAATAGGTCAATGAGTTCAGTGAAATCCAACGGTCATGGGAGTTACACATCATCATCTAGAGGCATGCAATTTAGGAAGCTTTCTGGTTGCTATGAATGTCATGCCATTGTTGATCCTGCTAGGTGAGTAACTTACTAGCTACCGCACTTCTTTTTTATTTTTGTATATTTTTCAAGTGAGTTCTAAAGAAACAAAACAAATGAACGTACATGATGAATTGTTTTTTTCGCCACTAGCTAGAATCTAATGTTAGTGCTAAAAGTTAAATATTTTAGTTATTATGTATAAGAAAATGCAAAGTTGTTTGTATAGATCTGTTTGTCTCTAAGTGTGGTGATAATAAGTACGTACGTAATTTATTAGCATAATTAATTAAGTTTACTTTATGTAATTTAATTGCGAAGTTGTTTGTATAGATCTGTTTGTCTCTAATAATTTATTAGCGTGTCTCTAATAATTTATTAGCGTTGGATGTAACGGGATCCGCTTAAAAAACCGGCTAGTCTGGTCTGAGTAGGCCCTTATCCTTGGATGGTGGGAGTATTAAGTCTCAATTCGAAATATGTCGTTTTAAAAAAATCATCGAGTATAAAACATACCAATCTTGTCTAAATTAAATTTTCAAAAATTTAAGCATTACTCTTCCAACTACGTACTGTCTACATTTAATTAATTTAGTTGACGTCATTGATGTACAAAAACGAAAAAATCAATCAAACTGTTTACAAAATGTCAAAATTATACCATTTGCGTAAAAAACCACCACTAACTAAGATGGTTTATTACACCACGTACCACCTCCGACCATAATCCTAACCCAGCTGTCGTGAAGCCACCTCTAGCTGCATGTCTTGGCCAAAATTTTGAATTTATCCACCATCGTGCATTGCATGGTAGTTCGTTATTATACAATTTTTCTGTCCAATGAGACAACAATAACACAAGTACATAATTCCATTATGAGATATGAGAGAAATGTAATGGAGGCAGTCGTATTAAGGGAGGTTAGAGCATCAATGCATCATACTTTTTTGAGTTGCATGGAGTGCCACATTTATATTCCATTTCTTATAAAAATTTACTTTTTATCTCTTGTAATTCATACAGTACTATTTTAACGAGTTTATTGATTTGGTCTCATTATAATTTTAGTTAAATAAAAATGTATGTAAAAAGGTAGATATGTAAATAGGGCCACACTTTGCTTATAACAGTTCCATAGCCATGTAATGATATATAAAATTTTTGTTTGTGAGCTCGTTGTTGTGATGCATGAATTGTATACATAAAATGTCATATAATGTATACAACTTTCATTAAACATTTAAACCCCACTACCAATACTCTTAAAAGAGATTATTTTTAAA
This sequence comes from Solidago caesia, assembly GCA_028566075.1. NCBI lineage: Eukaryota > Viridiplantae > Streptophyta > Magnoliopsida > Asterales > Asteraceae > Solidago > Solidago caesia. Next base: position 16,613,593 of record JAOXNX010000001.1, on the reverse strand, counting down.
AGCAAAACATCTAACCAAAAATTATATGTGGATTTCTGTCTAATTAATTATAAAACTTAAACTCATAACATTAAAGTGATAGACGACACTAAATATTGTTAAAATACGTGTAGTGGTAGAATATAAAAATACATATATATTTTTTGTCTAGATCTGTAGCCTAATCTTGCTCTCTAACCATTAATGTTGTTTATTTAACATACATTGGAAGGCTCCATTAGTTTTTCATGGTTTTTATAAAACTTAAATTATTGTAAAAAAAATAGATAGTTGGTAGTCAAAGTAAAAGACATGATTATGTTAAACTGTTAATAAATTGTAACAAAATCTATTCTGACTGTATATGCAGGCATGCAATTCCAAGAAGTACTATTTGTTTATGTTCAGAATGTGGAGAAGTGTTCCCCAAAAAGGAAAGCTTGGAGCATCATCAAGCCGTTAAACATGCCGGTACTATATATTTTTTACTCTCACGTACTTTTCTTATATATTTCATAATAATAATAATTATATAATCATAATATATTTATATGCATATTACTTTTTCTTATATCACATATATAACAAGAAATAACAATTTGATAGAACTGTTATTAGCTTTTCATTTCTTTTTTTAGGGATGTTATTTCTGACCGTTTTGGTATTATATTTAGTGTAATGTAATATATGTATGTCACCGAATGCTTGACCAAAAAAGATAGACATGAAGTGACTTTAGTGTCTTTGCCTTGGACAAGTGTGTGGCTTTTCTTACCATGGGTAATCATGTCACCCACATTCCTTTTGGGACCATGTGTATTGAAATTTCTACATTTTCGTTCATTCTAAGAAAAAAAGAACATTTCCCCATCGAAATGTCAATATCATTCTCGCTGCTAGCTGCTAGTACTAATCATCTAAATGTTATGATAGGTTTGTGCATGTGCAATGTTACACTAAATTGTTAGTATTTGTTTAATTAAATGAGAAACATAGCATAACTATAGCATTCTATATGATATGATTAATGCCAAATCTTATTAGAGTACTATTCTATTTTCAATATACAATTATTAAGGATTTTTTCGATGCATATCACAAATTTTGTATGTAAACATAGTGGCTGCGCAATATGATGGAAGTTATATTTTCAATTGTTAGCATCTGACGATTTTTTATGTTGGTTCAGATGCTTTAAGAATTGAGAAGATAACGTAATTTGTTACATTATTTTATTTTATTTTTTAAAAAAATTAATGAAAACTTGTTTCATACTGTATATGTTTTAAATTATAAATTATCTTATTTGTAGTTCATAATGCTAGGTTTCTTAAAGTAATGATTTTTCTCACTATATATCTATACTCCTTTATAAAGATTATCCACCCCCCTTCTTTTAGAAATAGTTACATAAATGTTACTTTGAAAATGACCTAATTACCCTTAATGAAACTCTCTCTTTGGAAAGAGTTGTAAGAAATTACCCAAT
>JAOXNX010000001.1:16589088-16602656 GCA_028566075.1 Solidago caesia | reverse complement strand
CAATAGGAGCTTATTGTTCAAAATTAAAAGCTAAAGCTCCCAAAAAGCTCTTGAAAAGCTTCTGCCAAACATAGCCTAATGTAATGAACTTCGGTTAAGTTTTTATTCGGGGGAACTAACCTTCTTTTCATCCAAAAAAGGTTCAATTTTCAACATTTCGATCTGACCTGGTTACCTGGTCAAAATGATGACATAGCAGTTGACTTGTTGTTTATGGTGTCCATGTTGACACTGTTCTATGGTGGCGCTTGAGAACCGGTTACTTGTTTAGCTGACAAGTTACTATAAATGAGATCATTTTGAAGATTTCTTATTGGCTGCAAAAATATCTTGCTCCTCCTCATAGAATTCAGACTATTCATTGCCTCTCTGTGCAATTTGCCATTTTTATTACCTTTGTATGTCTTTTCACATTATTTTCAATAGCTGATGACACCTAGTAATTTTTGTGAATAGGTGTATCTGATATTAGATGAGTTCATTCTTGCTGGTGAATTCCAAGAAACAAGCAAGAAGGTATATAGTATTCTTTCCTTTTTATGAGATTATTTGTACTCGCTCGCATTTTAAGATATTTTCTAATTAACATCATAACAAAGAGTATCTTATAAATGCCAATGAGTTAGGTTTTGTAACGCTACTTGTTTCAATTCATAGGCAATCATAGAGAGGATGGGAGAATTAGAAAAGCAGGAGTGAAAGGCACTTATATGATAGCTATTCCTGAGGTCGTGTATTCTATCTGGAAATCAAGCACAGCTTCTGTTTTTGTCATCTTTTTGGCTCGAGTTCTTAAACATTTCCAGCGTTCATAGTCGATGAAATATGTATTTTTTAGATGTTACCGTGACTATATATGATTTGATTCATGACTATTGTACCTATGATTTTTGTATATGAAATATTGTATACAGCTATTTCCCTTCAAAACCTGTTACTACATATACCATTCTGTTGCTATTAAACTGCTACATTGCTTAAGGGAGAAGTCATTAACTCATTATAGTGTCGTTTCCAAGCAACTGGAGCATGTTTCCAAGTCCCAACTAAAATTAGTGCTTCAAATTTTACATGGGAATTTGAGAAATAGCCATCAACTGACATTATAAATCTACAGCCAGCCTACTAAAGGTTGCAAAATGTGTTGGTTGAGCGGGATGACTGAAAATGCGTCGGGTCGGGCGATCACAAACACAGTTTTGCTAGTTTCTTAAATCTTACAAACACTTTCACGCAGGAAAGGCGGTCTTTCGGTTCACTGGTCTGGTCTTTCGCTAAGTGTTGAATTTTTAAGTATGACTTCAAAATTATGTTCCTACAATTACAATCTAAGTTTTTCTTGACATAGCTATTTCAAAGGTTCTATGCATTTGGATACTATAAGTCCAAACCATTTCCTTTTAGACGTTAATTTAACTCAACTCATTGGACTCAGAGATAAAAAGTAACCCAATCTGATAGAAATTACGGTGGTGATATGAACGCAATAATACAAACTTTCTTCTATCATAAATGCAACAGAACTTTACATGAACGTAATCAAATCAAAACATAACAAATCTCTACAAGAAAAAAAAGGGAGAAAACCCAAGAAAATCAATCTTAAGTCAAAATTTAGATCTTAGATCAATGAATTCTCCTTTGTTTACATGTTTAACAAGGTCACACTACTCCTGAAGGTAGCCGTAGAACTAGCCGTCCACCCATAACACTGCAACCAAAAACAACTTCATCTTAATAAGTTTATGTGTAAAGGGGAAAAGGTTAATTTCCGAAAACCTTGACTGGCCCATGCCAGACCGCCCCAAACCCAACACGTGAGAGGTAAATCGAGCTGACCGAGTGGCAAGGCGATGGAGTGATGTCGACCACAAGGATCTGACATTTGACCTCATGTTGTGTAGAGGTCAAATTTGCTCCACCCTTAACCAAACTCATCTATGAGCCCGGGCCATCTTTGAGCTTAAGTAATTAATATAGAAGCATGAAATAGGAAAAAAATAATCGAACCTTTGAACATAATAATAGCAGAAATCGGCAAGTATAAATGTTTGAACAATTTCTGAAAGAAGGACCAATGAAGGCCACATTCCATAACCTAAAGCTGTCAAAAGATGTCCCCTGGTATCCAAAACCTGTATGATACTCGTATAACACAACGAGCCAGTTAGCCATTATGGTAAGATTTATAGATTTATAAGATTATGTAGGAACCCGGTTGTTGACGTAAAATATATACCTGGAGAATCCAATGTGCACAGCTTAGAAACCTTGCAACCCCTAAAGCGAATACATAATGCGCTGTAAATGGTTCAACAATCTAAATAATAATAATAATAGTTTTGGGTTAGGGGAAAACATATTATAGCAATTGGATAAAAGATTATTAGTTATAAACATAGATTGTAATTGACCTTGGTATTTTGCATGACACGAAGTTGTGGAAGTACAGAAACGGATTCAAGATAAACACAAAAAGCCCAAATGATTCTGTATATAATGTAATGTGGTGTTGTGGGATGAACTACCAGAGACAATACAGCACAAGGAACAACCTACATTCAAACAAACAGATCGAAGATAAGCTATTGATCGAAAGTATGTATACCGAGATAATAATAGAATCAAGACATCATTAGAACGGTTAAGAAGCTTACAACATACAAAATTGAGATGTTATCTTTCTCGAGCATGTAACTGGAATTCAAATTAAAACGCATCATATAGATAACCCAAATGGTCGTTGTCAATGTAGCTAAGTCGAGTAAAGTATGTACGTCGTATTCCATAACATAACTGCCGTACAATCTAGCACCTAAGAATATAGCGGTCAGTTCTTGTGATTTGAGTGAAAGACCTGACACGAAACACCATTTCATAATGTTAACATTTGAGTCACAATAATTTTCATCTATGAGTTTCCTAAAGGATTTCATTACATCATTGACATTTCAAAAGAATTACAAACCATAATAGGCCTTAATTTAGATAGACACGTTCTGTTTATGTGTGTATGTATATAGAAAAATCGTTACGTTACTTTCTTTATTCTGGTTTCAAGGTATTTCAAAACCAATATGCGAATATGGAAATGGATTATTGATGATTTTAAGATAATATATCATGAATAGTAATAACAAAAAGAACAAAACAACACTAAAAAAACATCAAGGGTAAGAAAATATAGGTACCAACACAAGTTTTTTCGGTTGCAAGTTTGTAAATAAGGACAGAAATGCCAATTGCATGGACAGCTTCCGCGGCAATGAAGAGATTATCATGGTCATAAACCACCATACGTATAACAACTAGAGCTACAACGGTGGATACCAAGGCCATAAAGGCCTTGATTTTGGGCGGTTGACGACGCAGCCATGCCTGCAATGCCTGGACGCGCCTGCCCTTCATATCCCTTTTGTTTTTTTACAAAAAGATATTTGTAAAAAGGTGGCATAAAGCCGCGAAATGTTGATTTAGCGCGGCTGTTTTTTGTTGATTTAGAAATTTGCATGTCTAAATAATAAGGAAAGAAATTACTTGAGGTTGAAATTGGTTTTGTTTTAGCCAAAAGGTTTGTTAGATGTTTGTACTTAATGGTTTAATTATTTTGGCTTTATATATGTCACCACCTTTTGAGTATGGTTAAAATGTTTACAAGTTGTTCGGTTTTTGTTTATTGTCATTACATATACATATAGGCTTTATCAATATATTTTGAGTAAATTACACGGATATGTGGTTTGCCCGAATTTCATTAATCATCTCTAACTTTTAAAAATTACCCTGTTGGTCCAATTGTTTCGTTTTGGCTTAACCGATGGTCCAAATTTTAACATCCGTTAGCATTGACCCGTTAAGTTGTTCACGTGCCAAACATATGAGGGCATATTGGACTTTTTACTCTTATTGGACCATCAGTGTAATTATAGTATTGATCTTTCTATTAATGATAACATCATCAAACAAAAATACTGTTATCATACCTCATCTTCAATCTCTCTCCTCTTTGGGCAAACCGCACAGGGACCATCCGTGTTACTTACTCATATTTCTTCTTCAATCTCTCTCCTCTTTGGGCAAACCGCACAGGGACCATCCGTGTAACTTACTCGTATATTTTTCTTTTAGCTATAAAAAAATTGTTTAATAATTTGTATTATCGTTGTTATTAAAATATGAAAATGTAAAGTTAAAGATGGTATGCATATGGATGAGTTTTCTGGTTCATTATCAACCGTGACCTAAAATGCAACATATGACAATATTTAAGTTTTTGTAACAATTAACTTCTTTGAAAATCTGAAAACAATAGCTAGAAAAAGAGTATTAAATTACATATGATAAACATTTAGAAATACTCAAATACCAAGTATATATAGCAACAACTAAAGTTATACATATGAGTATTCAATTTGGTGAAGATTTTTTACGTCTATATCAGTATTCACGCCTTTCATCCAATTGTTTACTTTCCGGTCCCAATGGTCACACAACAATTATATCATGGGTCGTTTATAACTTTTTTGGAAAAGTAAATCACTAAATTTGCACACCATGGGGATTGAACCCCTACCTCCACACAAAGAAACCCCTTTAAGGACACCTTGTGACCAATCCACCTAAGTGAAATTGACGGATCGTTTATAAGTTGATAGTTAATACACATTAAAAATCACAAATGGCCGCACAGTCACACCCTTAATACCATTCTCCCACACCTCATCACGATGACATCACTCGATAAAAGAGGCGGTATCACATGGAACTTACATGCAGATCTTAGACTCTACGGGGCACTCACGAGCCCCATACGATTAGGGATCGCAACTTTCAACACGACGCACGATATAAAATGAACACAACACGTAAAGAAACGAGTTTGAGTTATAACAGGTCGGCATTTACTATAAGGCTTGGGTTTGATTCATCAACCTTTTGACACAATTAATTACATTCATTGGATTTGAGTAGAGACATAAAACCCACCAATATATCGGGACTGTTTGGCAAGGGCCTGTTGGAGGCTTTTAGGAGCTTAAAAGTTTCAAGCTTTTTTATATAAGCTCCTTTTAAAATAGTAGCCTTGTTTGAATATGCATTTAAGATAAAAAGTCTTAGCCCTAAAAAGCTTCTAAAAGTCCCAAAAGGTCTTTAAAATAAAATTTTGAGTAAGAAAGGTTGGAGAAAAAAAAAAAACCTCAGCTCCTAGCCTCAACTTCAAGCTCCAACTCCAACACATTATATCATCCTATAACTCGTCAAACGTCAATAGACAATTAGACATCACATGATTAGTTGATTACTAACCTAAAAAACAGTTTGCGCCGAATGATACTCGTATTTGTACAAACGGCCCAAATTGTAATTAGCCCATGACCCATTAACATCTTCCACCTAGCCCATAACCCACATCACAATTTCCATCCAATATGTCCCAATTTTTCCCCCCTTTCAACCTCACAAATTTCCCAAAAATTCCTCAAAACCCTCGACCTTCCTTCCAAAATCTTAACAATAACAATGTCTTTTGAAGATGCAAAAAAGTTGAAAAAAGAAGAAGAAGATGATGATGATGAAAATGACAATAAGCCCATCACTTCTCTTCAAAATAAGAACAAAAAATCACTTTCTTTGAAAGATGTAAAGCTAAAGAAAGAAGCTTCATCATCTAAAATCAAGAAAGAAGAGCAGTTTTCTGATGAAGATTTTACACTCAAGAAAAAAACACCTAGTAATGTTAAGCCCAAGAAAGAAGTTGCAACTGCAAGTGCTGAAAAGGTTAAAGATTGTTACTCTTTTTTTTATAAAAAATAAATAAATATATTCTGGGTTTTGTTTTTTGTGTTGAGTTTGGTAATGGGTATTGTTTAGTTTGCTTAAATTTTTTTTTTTTTTTTTGGATGTTTCTAACTATACTGTTAATAGGCGGAAAAGTGTTGTACATGGCGGTTGGTATTTATTTTATGGGAGGCGATTATTTTTATGTACATCACTTATCTGCCGAGAAGAAGACACCTAATAAAGTTTGTGGTTCAATTTTAGTTTTGGTGGTAATTTTTGTTTTTCTTGTGAATAATGGGCTTGTTTTGTTTTATTGCAGAAGAAGGCACCCAGTAGTGAGGTCAAGAAGGAAAAAACTGGGACTTCTGATAAGGTTTGTGATACAAAATTAAAAGTTTTGAACTTTTTTCTTTACCTTGTATATATCTATATGTAGGTCAATTTGAGTTTTGGTCGTTGCTTTGACGTAACAAAATACAATTTGAGTTCATGAAGTGTTAATTATTTAGAAATCAAAGTGATTATTTCTACTTAGGTGGTGTTTGGATATACTTATTTTATGGCTTATGGGTTTATTGAATTTTCAAATACCAACAAGATCACTTATTCTAGCTTATGAGAGGTTATCAACTTGAGCTTATGTACTTGAATAAGCAATAAGCTCAAGTTAATAAGCAAAAAGGTGGGGAAAAATGAGCTTATAGGCTTGATTAGCCCATAACTCATGAATTAAGGTAATCCTAACACCCCCTTAGAATTAAACCCAACAATCATATGACTATAGCTAGGACATGTAGTAGCTCTCGATTTATATTAAGAGCTATTCCTTTGTTAACTGTCGTATTAATGATATCTATTTTCTAAGTTCTGTAATTATTGAGAGTAAAAAAAAAGAAAAAGAAACTCTGCGATTCAATTGTCAAGATTTACCTTTGATGGATGGACACCAGTTTATATCCACCAAATGCTTAATATCATTTGCACCCTAACTATTTTAATTCAAGTCCATTGTATAGGAAAATCACTAGCCAAGATTGATTTAAAAAAATTATGCGGAACAAAAGAAGTGAGCAAAAGGGGGAAAAATAAAATTTTAGATGATTAATGTGGCGTATTTTGAATTTAGAAAAAAGGGGGGAAAATAAGTGAGCAAAATGGAAAGAAGCAAGAAGAAAAGAAAAGAGGCGGCAAGGTGGAAGATTCGACTGTTAAGAAGGAGACGAAGCAAAAGAAGGTGTACGATTTGCCTGGTCAAAAGCGTGACCCTCCGGAAGAGGTATGCTTTTCGTTTTATAATTCCGTGCTAGTACTGATATATGTGACTATTATGTGCTTTTATATGAATTTTGGTTTTGAATGTATCTAAGTTGACTCAAACCTATGCAAATGGACCTATATGGAGCCATTTATGAACTCTTGTACACCCATATAGGCTGTTTAAAGTTCGTCTATATTTTATAGGTTTGTTTGTTTTTTGGTGGAAACTAATGAGTGTTTCTTTGTTTGATTCTTTTAGAGAGACCCGTTAAGGATTTTCTATGAATCCTTGTACAAGCAGATACCAAATAGTGAAATGGCTGCAATTTGGTAAGGACTACACGTTACCTTTTTTTTTTCCTTTTAATCTCTTTCTGCTAGCCATTAGCCCATTATTGCAGTAGTTATATTAATGGAAAATCCAAGCTAAACTTATTAGCCTATCATCTTCAGTATATGATACCTAAGTGATGGTGGTTTTGATCAACAAGATCTCTATGGTTTTTGAATATGCGAAAATAATTAGGGAGCATTTGAGATATAAACACTTGCTAGTATATTGAACTCCATATAAAATGCAATGTCAGTATGTCACTGTTTCTTGTGAAGTAGGGAGTATTTTATTATAATGGTTGGATACAAATCTTCTTTTTGGCTGTACATCTAACATATTTACTCTGGAGTAGCTACAAGATCTTTAGTTAATCGAAATTAGCTTGGTTTTGGTTGTAACCTTAATATCAAAATGCTACTTCGTAACTTTTAATAAGAGAACTCTTGGGCTATACAAACATATTTGCATTTATTAGTAATGTGTTTGAAGAAGTTTGTGCTTTGTAGTCCTATACTGTTTATTCATTATAGTGAGTTACTAGGGAAAAGCTACTAGAGGTGGGAATTTCGATTCGTTAACTAATGATCAGGTTGATCTAAGTTATGGTTTATCGCTAACAAGTCAAACAGTTGATTTAAAAGTTTGAACGGAAGCGGATCAAGTGGATTGAATGTTTTCTGGAGTGTATTTTACAATGCCTAAAAGCTCTTAAATCTTTTCTTTTTAAATTTCAAATAACGTACTTTATCATTGATAATTCTACTTTTTCATAATCATATCAGAAACCTTAATATATATATAAAAGGTTAGGTTATTGGACAATAAGTGGTTTGGGGCAACTCAACCCAGCTTGACATGTTCTGACCCGTTACTTGACCCACCTCTTTTGTCGTCATTATCACCTCTAGAGATCATTAAAGAAAATCCATATTGTAAGATCATTGAAATGCTGATTTGTGGATACTAAGATCCGGATATATAATCAAGTTACTCATACAAGGGTATGTTTTATACATGCAAATGGAGTCTAAATAGTTCGTACTTTGAACATGTGGAATAAGCACACTCTTAGGTTTTTGTAATTTCTTTAACTTTACTTAATGATGTACGATACCCGGGAACAAGACATTGTTATCACACGTGTTTGCTGATTATTTTGCCTTGACCTGTTACTTTTTTAAGATTGTGAATAGATGCTTGCTTGAATTTTCTATGAATCAAACCTTTTCTTTAAATAATGTCAGAAACTGTTGGGATTAGAAAGCATCTTGACTTATTGCTTAACTTTATAATATTGCCCAATGACAAGACTTTCAACTATTTTAGTATGCTTTTACTGATCATAAATTCTTATTATGTCAGACTTTTAGTTACACATATAAGGCTAAACTCAAATGCTAGATTATGACTTAGGTGGTTAGGTCAAACTCATTTTCACTATCGACATTTTTTAAGTATCATGGATCTCGTCTATATAGAATAGTGATTTGATAGTGGGTTTAAATCCATGCATAACGGAAGTAGAGATAGGGTCCACTAAATTAAGATTTAAGACCCTTAGAAAATGTTATAAATGAATCAAGCCATATATATTTTTCTGATAGTTAGCCCATACTTTAAGATAAAATCCGGTTGTTCCTTAGTGTGCATGTTCCTTTGGAAGTTTTATTACTTGGATCAGCACTGTACACACGTTAAGCTTGTCTCTTTTCTTTACTTGAAAACCAGTCAGGCACATTGTAGTCGCTTTCAAAAATGGTGTGGACACCAAGTTTAAAGAATTAAATTAGGCCATTTTACATGAATTATATAATTGTTTCATTTTCTTTAGTTTCTAGATTTCTTGACTAAAATTGTTCCTTGCAATCACTTGTTACTCCTAAATATTACTCGTACTAATAAAGAAACACAATTACAGGATGATGGAATCAGGGTTGCTTGCAAAAGATGTGGCCAAGAAACTATTCGAGACAAAACGTAAAAAGGCTCAACAACAAAAACTTGGTTCACCCATGAAAACAGTAGTTACTGTGAAGAAACAGAGTGCTTCATCTATTTCAATCACGAAAAAGACCAGTGTTTCAACAGAAAAGAAGAAAACCCCACCAACTAAAGCTCCATCTGCACAGCCAAAGAAAAGAAAGATTGTGGATGAATCAAGTGATGATGATGATTTTGTTTTAAGTCGAAAAATCAAGAAACCGAAAGTGGCTTGATCTTGGATCATGGTTAGGTATTTCAGTTAACTTAGAATATAGTTTAGTTTGTATCTGCTGACGTTCAAAAGATATTGTACTTTCTGATTCGTGAAATTATGGACGTTTTGCATTCAATGAATTTGCTTCTTGTCTTTCAAGTGGAGTTGCACTTGCTGTAAGCAAGTATTTTTTTATTTTATTTTTATTTTTTACCATATCAACCATTTTTTATTTATTTAAAGATGCTATATATTGTCCTTTTTGGAACAAAAGGACGCTAGAATGATAGCTTGTCAAGACTGACATACATTGATTGGTGGCATGTACTGGTGCATTTGCTTCTTACTTTATTATTATGTCACAAAAGATTGCATTAGTTTTATGATGTATGATTCATAATTGAAATTAAAAGACGCAAGTATAGGGACTGTTTTGAATCAAAGCATAATCTTGTTTAATTTGTTGATGGAAATTGTTCTTTTTATAGTACTAAGCTATGCTTACTATTTTAATACGGAAGTTAAAGCTTTATTATAATCTTAATACACACATTGTTAATCTTTCAATCTGAGTTTACGTTTGTTCATTTTGCTATTATTTATTTATTTTATTTTGTTAAGATGAAATCGAGACATAAGTATATTTCAACGAACTAGAGGTAAAAAGATAATAATTTTTAAAAAGTTAATCAATTAAGTAAAAGATGAAAATGTTTTCTAAATGTTGGCTTCTACGACAAAAACCTTTTTATCCTATATCCGAAGGGAGTTTTGGCCTAGCTTCTTTGTATATTTACAAGAAAAAAAAAGTGAGAATGAGTTTCTAATCCACACCACATAGCAAGCAATTGTCGATTTGGACATGTGGAGGAAGAGACCATGTTTCATTTAGTCATGTGTCCGAAGTGTCTCTCCCAAGACCAGCCATAAAATGAATTATACAATGCGAATACAATACAAGATTGCCCCAATGTGTTTCTGGTCGTAATGTACGTCAAACCAAGTTAACCGAGAGATCATTTAAACAACCCCTTCGATATTTCCAGCATAGCTTGTCCATTTTGTTATCAACTGATGACGTACCATCCCCTAATCCGCAATTAAGCCGACCGGAGCCAATATTTGAGAAGCCTTACGGACAGCTCCAGAAATAGAGCAGTTGTGTTTAGTACGACCATGACGTATACCTGACACCTCTCAGACATTGTCTCCCACTTTCCACAAAAGACAATAAGTCGTACAATCAACACGACGCACCGAATAACGGCCTCCTGCGGTGTTAACGTCATAGCTTGGGGACCAACTTCTGGATTCTTCCCAAGCCACTATAAATACTTGCGCCAAGTCTCCATTTGGGGGCATGACAAAAATACTCTTAACACTCCTTTATTTACTTGGTGGCGTTAAGTTAGTCTGATAGCTTAACACCATTTGGGAACCGCCAACAAGTCTTAGTATCATTCCAATCCTTTCTAGAGCAAGATTAACCACCCTACATTTAAGTGTAACTTTATACTTAAACAAGTGGCGCCATCCAAACTCCGTAACAACTGATCTTGCGACGAAAGAATGACGAAGGACAATCCGAGGTCACCTCCGGGTTTCGGATCGTCTTCCACACCACTCCCGAATAGTAACTCACCAATCCCACAATTCATACCGCCTACGGATGAGAGACAATTTGAGCCACTTGAACCGTTGATAAGGGAGTATCTACAGCAGACAAATTTGCGCAGCGTGCAAACACGTTTGAATTATGAGGAGGAGATTGAAGAGGTTGACGAAGAGATTGAAATGAAAACACCACCACACCTGCGCCCCGGAAACAGATCCGGAGGAAGGGAACTCTTCAGTACGGTTACCACGGAGAGTCTTCTGACCAATACTAGCGAAGTAGCAAACATACCGCAAGGGCAGCAGGCGAACCTTCCCCCTAGCGGCGCAACAGGTCCGGGCTACGGGACATGCATACAACGCAGCTTACCATGGCTATAGCCAATTAATGCCTCAACCCGCGGCCAATCCCACGACAACTTACGGTCAATCGACTCAACACACACAACATATACTCCGCAAGTCCTGAGTCAACCATTTACGCCGCAACCTAACTACCATTTCACTCCACAACCTGCCCAAGGGCTGCTAGGCACATGCTATCAACCTCATACACCACAATCACCCGCGGGCGGTTTCAAGCCGTAGCCATACTCCCAGTCCGGCAGTTTCCATACCCAGGGCACAACGATGTTCCAGAGTGTCCTGCAGCCTTGGTTCCCTACTGAGCAAGAAATGATCATACCAACGGAACTAGGACCTTTTGTGAAATGGATTAAGGACTGCCCTTTTCCGGAGAGCGGTCTGCCAAAGGGAATGGAGATGTACGATGGAAAAGAGCTGATAACCACTTGAAACATTTCAATGGGATGATCCGGATACAAAAGTGGAAGATGTCGGTAGCATGTCACATGTTTGCTCTCACTCTGAAGGATGCCCGAGCTTGGCTAGATGGTTTGCCCACCGGAAGCATAGCCAACTTCGAAGATCTTCTGACAAAGTTCCTCTCTCACTTTAGTCAGCAAAGAAAGTATAAGAAGATACACTTGGAGGCGCATAATATAAAGAGAAGAAACGGCGAAACCATCCGACAGTTTATCACAAGATGTACAGATGAAACTTCTCACATCAAGGGTTTGAATTGTAACAACTCGTATTTTGTTAACGCGCAGTTAGTTTTAATCCTAATTAATTATATTAATTAGTACGTTTAGACGATTCCTAATACCGTATGATTTTTAGCTACCTAGTCGAATGCCCAAAAATCTTTACGTATATTTTAAAGTATTCAAGGGTTATACATTTAGTTCCAATGTATTAACGAGTCCAGTTTACTTACGAGTATTAATCATTTTAACAATGAACAACGAAACGTTTCAAGTGTATACATTTTACTACACCTTAACAAATAGATGCATACACATATTAAATACACTTTGATATCATGAAAATCTTGACTTTGTTGTCCCTAGAAACCGTCCATCAACATGGACCAAAAATGAAACTTCCTTTTTGTCACCCCACTTGATCAATACCATCTCAACACACCACCTCTTTTACACTCAAACTCACACTTGCATTTTTGTCAAAATAACACAAATATCTCTTCTCCATTTTTGCTCTAAAAACCGGCCAACATACTACAGCCATCATCAAACTAAATTGTTCATAATAATTATCTCAAGATCATCATCAAAGGTCATCAAATCATCAAGTAGTTCAAGAACTCAAGTTATCTAGTTTCTATCTTTCATATATACTTGGATCATCTCTTCAAAAACCTCATTGTAAGTAAGTTAACTTTTCTAAAATACTTTGATCTTACTTCTTTAGCAAAAAGTTAGATGATCAAGCTTTGATCATGTTGTCTTTGTAATAAAAACTACCAATAATGTGAGTTGTGTTGGGTTTAGTTTTGATCAAAAGGAAATGGTTTATTTCAAAAGGTTATAGTCAAAATCTACATGAAAGTCACTTGTCTTATGATATTACATCAAAGGGATATCATTGATAAGGGTTGGGATGCACCAAATACATGTAAAAACCACCTTCAGCTCGAATGTACACAACCTGCGCCGCAACCACCTCCTTCTGCGCCGCAAATCGGGGTCAGGGAGCAGCTCAGCCCGACCCTGCGCCGCAGTTCATCTAGGCTGCGCCGCAATTTATGGCATTTCAGCCCTTCCAAGTTCGAAACGTGTTTAAACGATAGCTAGAGTCGAGCCTTTGATCATAAACACTTATATAGATGATTAAACATCATTTTCATTGCATTAAACACTTTGATAAAGTGAGTCTTGGTAACCTATTACTTAATGGGTTATAACGTAATTAAAACCATGAATCGGTTATACTAAATCACTCGTTACGGGCATTTAGGACTAGTAGTTAAGTAATTATACGTAGGATTGTATCATATGGGATATGATGTTCATAACTCTATTC
>JAOXNX010000001.1:16574400-16588988 GCA_028566075.1 Solidago caesia | reverse complement strand
TCTCGCCGTAACGTTGGAGCCCCTTGCCATATACACACACAAACATTTTATATATATATAAATATTAATTAAAAAAATAAATAAATAAAGGAAAAGGGGCGTGGGGGGCGTGCCGGCGTGCCACCATTCCCCTTAGTCTCAGCCACTCCCTTCCTTCCTTCCTTCAATCCTTCCTTTTCCACATCTTTAATTTAATTCTACTTTTTAAACAAACTTATATACTGTATAAATTATAAATCATTACTTTTTTGTTTGAATATTTGCTTAAGTTTTTAACTAAATATAATCAAATGAAAAACATAATAAATTGCCCTTTGTGTTTATGCTTATTTTCTAAAATGTTGATCTTTTTATCTTTGTGTATATTTATTTGTGAAAATGTGAAAATGTGAAAACAAGTCTAAAAAACATAAATAACATAAACATAAATTAAACAAATAAAAACAAACACAAATAAATAAACACACATACAAAAATAATTAGATTCAAACTTAGATTAACTAAACAAAATATTAATAATAAGGTAGCCTACTAATTAAAAGTTTCGATGTTTTAACATCAAGTTTCATCATTTGAATCTAATTAGATAAAAAGATTTAGAAGTAACTAAGAGAAAATATTTGAAAAGATCATAATATCCTAATTATTAAATTATTATACAATTAAATCAAAAGTTCATATTTTCAATAACTTAGAACGAAAAACCTCATTAATTTATCAATTTTACATAAATAATATTTTTTTCACTAATTAAACAAATCAATTTATTTAAAAGTATAAAAATTCGTACACATACATAATTATATATTTCCAAACACACAAAATACAACTCATCCTTCATTCATTCTCTCTCATTCTCAACTCTTTTTCTTCAAATCCAATCTCTCATTCCCTTCAAAAAGATTCAAACTTTTTGTGAATTTCCATCTGGGTATTCAGAAAATGAAACGGAAAGTTCGCGGCGGCGGTGGTGGGCGGAGAATTCCGGCCGAAAATGAAGTTGAAGTTGTTCAAATTTTACTCACTTTACCAAAATCAATTTCACTTTCTGATTCATTAGCTCAATATACTTACACTTGGGGCAGAAAAAAGAAAAGATCTGTTTTGGTTTCCAAATCGGAGTCATCTCCGGCACCGGTGCCCGCAAGTCAACTGCCAGTTTATGAGAGTTTGCCGGAAAAACCACTTAGTTTTTTATTTGCATCTATTAAGAAAAAGCTAAAGAAAAAGGTAATTCATTTTTTTTATTTGAGTAAAGTTTGGATTTTGACTTGTGGGTTTTGTTTTATGCATTGTTTTCGTATCTGGGTATGCGTTAGATTGTTTAAATTTTCAACATTTTAGTGATTCTTGATTTATATGTATACTAGTTTTTAATACCCGTGCATCATGCACGGTCTGACTTAATATAAATATTTGTTATATACATTAATGAATGTTTAGCGTATAAATAACGTGTGTACTTTTAATTTTATATACACAACCGAAGATTAAAATAAATATATTTTATTTATTAAACATTCATACAATTAGTTTTCCACCAAAATTCAATTACACCACAATAATTATCATCCTAATAATTCACAAATGGGTTAGAACATATATCTTTGCGAATTGATGAACACGTGTAGGCTGAAACAAATATTTAATAGTATGATATCTTTACATATAATCCACACGTACACATTAAATAATATCCAAAGACTGCTAGATTTGAATTACCAAAGACCAACGCTAAATTCTATTTTATTTTTTCTTTGAGTGAGTTTTATTTAAAAAAATATATAAAAGTTTTTTAAAAAATTACAAATGATAAAAACAAGGTAAAAAAAAATTAAAAAAGAAAGAAAGGAAAGAAGCCGGGGGAAATGTGTAGCTGAGATTTGTCCCTTGGTTTTCAACGTTGTTCTAGTTTTCATTTGATTACAACCCAATATTAATAATATAGAGTATAATATATTTTTAAAAATATTATCTTATATTATTATAATTATAATCGATAATATACTTATTTTATATTTATAAAAGGTATATTTAAATATAAGTTTTTTATTTTTTCTAAAATATTATTTTATAAATATTTTAAATAAAGATTATCACATATTTAAAAATCTTAAAATATTCTAATTAATAAATAGATCAAAAGGACACGTGTCGATCAAAGATTACGCCACATGTCGCTTAAAGAACCATTCAATCCTGTTTTAGTATATTGGTAGATATCTGGAAACAATCTCTCTACTCTCGGGATTCGTTATCATTTTTGTTGTGGTTGATTATTTGTAGATATTGTTACATGTTTCTGTATTTTTAGTTGTTGTTTTGGACCAACCATCTATTGTACCTGCCACTTGTGACATCCAAGGCCCACTACAATGAAGTCTCTTCAAAAATATATTGGTGCGGGTTCAATCCTTGGATTGAGCACTATATTGGACAGTTGGTGTTGGGTGAAAGTGTTAACCGGCATGATACCCCTTGCAGGGAGGGGGTCATGGTACCAATGCTGTATACGGGACTAAGGGGTTCCCGGCCAGTTACCTTTTTTTTTTTTTAAGTTGTTGTTTTGGTAAAAATAGTGATATAGTTGAAGTTATATAAAAGCACTTGAAAATAGATCCACATATTGACTACACTATCCATAATTCCGTACTTGATCGAGTATGTATCCATGAAAGCCTTAATACAAAATGCAAACTTAGAAACACTATTACTCACTTTGCACAAAAAAAGGTTAAAGCTTGACCTTTAGAAGCCGGCAAAGCATTGCAGGATTAAAAGTTGCATCTTCTTGATAACTAGGCCTGTCACATTATCCGATTAGCTTCGATATATAGCTGCATCACTCGTTAATTTAGTCCAACTTTTTATTATAATGTCATGATAGAGCAATGTAAACCCCTGAAATATTCGTAACTTGACAAGGATCCTCATTTAATAACCATCTTTGGACTTTGTTACATTTACATATGATCCACACCATTAGCTTAAGTTGAACTACATTTTAGGAAGATTTGATGAACGCCACTCACTTGCAAATCCTTCAATGTTTATGCGTCCTTGACATTATACAAATCAATAGTTCAAGGCAGGCTCTTCATATATTAAGGCTTGTCTTGCTTCTTTCAGTCATATCATGCATAAATTGCTCGAAAGATTGAATTTATTTTAGGAGCCAATAACGACAGCTTTTGATTTTTGGCCGGGACAGCAAAAATCTATGTTCTCCATCTTATAATTTAGCTTTGATTATTTATCATTTATTTGTTTTTATGCAGAAATTAAAAGCCATGAAAGCCCATCACCAAAAACTAAAAGCCATGAAAGCTCATCATCAAAAACTAAATGCCATGAAAGCTTATCATCAAAAAATGACTGCTCAAAGTATGGAGTTAAAAGCGAAATGGCAAGAGGTAACTGATCTTATGTATTTATTTGATTATACATTTCTACTTCTAATAAATATACGATCCCTCATTTGTTTTTTATTAAATCTATCTAATTTAATCCGGTGCATTTAATTTAGTTTCAGATTCATTATTCAAGACACTATTTTCAGTTATGGAATAGCTATATTAGGGCAAGAATGGCAGCAGCTGCCAGAAGGGAAAGAATTATGAGGATGAAAAACAAGACTAATGAGAAGACTTGGTATTCACAGGTTTCTTCTCAGCCTTTCGATCAAAGTAAAGGCATAGTTATGCATGATGATACAAGGGCCAGAACTCCCTCTGCTACTAGAAAGGCAATGATTATGAGGAGGAAAAAGAATAAGACTAATGGGGAGACTTGTTCTTCCATGGCTGCTCAGCCCTTGGATCAAAGTAAAAACTTAGTGACAAATAGTGATACAAGGGCTGGAACTGCTGCAGCTTCAAGAATGGCAAGGATTATGAGGATAAATAATAACAAGACTAATGGCGAGAGTTTTGATTCCATGGCTTCTTTTCGGACGGTGGATCAGAGTAAATACTTGGTAACGGATAGTGATATAAAGGCCAGAACTGCTGCAGCTTCTAGGAAGGCAAGGATTATGAAGATGAAAGAGAAAAAGTTTATTGCAGAGATGGCTTCTTCTGGGCTTTTGGATCAAAGTAAAAACATGTTAACAGATAATGAAATAAAGGCCAGAACTGCCGCAGCTGCTAGAAAGGCAAGGATTATGAAGATGAAAGAGAGAAAGTTTAATGCGGAGATAGCTTCTTCTCGGCTTTTGGATCAGAGCAAAAACATGGTTACGGATATTAATATAAAGGCCAGAACTGCCACAGCTGCTAGAATGGCAAGGATTATGAAGATAAAAGAGAAGCAGATTAATCAGGAGACTTGTCATTCTATGACTTCTTCTCTGCCCTTGGTTCAAAGTAAAAACATAGTACCCAATGATAACATTGTGACCAGAACTATTGCGGCTGCTAGAAAGACAACGAGTAGTGGGGAGACTTGTGATTCTATGGCTTCTTCTCAGCCGTTGGATCAAAGTGAAAACATAGTACCCCATGATGACATTGCGGCCAGAACTGTTGTGGCTGCTGGAAAGGCAAGCATGAAAGAGAACAAGACTAATGAGCAGACTTGTGATTCGGTTGTTTCTTCTCAGCAGTTAGATCAAAGTAAAAACGTAGTACTGGATGATGACATTACTGCCAGAACTGTTGTGGCTACTAGAAAGACAAGGATTAGGAGGATGAAAGAGAACAAGGCTAACAGGGAGACTTGTGATTCTATGGTTTCTAATCAGCCATTGGATCAAATTAAAGATATAGTCCTGGATTATGATATTGGGGTACGAACGCATGCCACTACTAGAAAGACTAATGTCGAGACTTCTGATTCCATGGCTTCTCAGCCGTTGGATCCAAGCAAAGTAATAGTACCGGATAGTGATATTAGGGCCAACACTGCTGCTACTGCTAGAAAAACAAGGATTAGGAGGGTGGAAGAGAACAAGACTAATGAGGAGACTTGTTATTTGATGGCTTCTTCCCAGCCGTTGGATCAAAGTAAAAACATGGTAATGGATAATGATTCTAAGGCCAGAAATGCTTTAACTGTTAGAAAAGAAAGGATTATGAAGTTGAAAGAGAAAAAGATTAATGACGAGCCTTGTGATTCCATGAATTCTTCTCAGCTTTTGGATCAAAGTAAAAACATGGAAATAGATAAGGGTGTTAAGGCCAGAACTGCTGCGGCTGCTAGAAAGGCAAGGATTATGAGACTGAAAGAGAAGAAGATTAATTGGGAGATTTGTGATTCCATGTTGGATCATTGTAAAAACATAGAAAGAGACAAGGATATAAAGGGCCAGAACTGCTGCGGCTGCTTGAAAGGCAAGGATTATGAGGTTGAAGGCGAAGAAGATTAATCGAGAGACTTGTGATTCCATGTTGGATCATAGTAAAGAAATAGTGAACAACTCTCTGTTGTCTGTGAAAGTATCGTGAGACTGTGAGAGTGTAGATGATCGTGGGTTTGACTTTTTGGGTAACGTATAGCTAGCTTGTTTAGGTGATTATCGTGGCATATTTTGAATCAAGATAGAGGAGCATAAGTAAGTGAACAAAAATTTTAAGTGAGTTGAAGAGTTGATGCTATAAAATTGTGAAATAAGCACTCTTAAATCTTAGTCAATTTTTTTAAAACTTCACTTGATTTTTAAAACTTCACTTGATGATTTAACCTTCGTGTTACCTTTTTTGCTGATTATTTCGACTTTTTCTGTTTGTGTACACTTTGAATAATGTGGGAAAAGCATGTTGACCTATTAGTTAACTCCACAACTGATATTGGTCAAATTTATACATATTTTGTGCTTGTGCATTTTATGACCAATATCTTTTGTCTGATTGTATTCTACTATTCTGTAGCCTTAGTTACGTTTTATGTCTCTTATTGCTTCACAATCGTTCTTGTAGGTCAAACACGTGACAGGAAGCTTTTAATGAGGATGAATACCAACAAGAATAATGGTGAGAGTTTTGATTCCATGGCTTCTTTTCGGGCGGTGGATCAGAGTAAATACATAGTAACGGATAGTGATATAAAGGCCGGAACTGCTGCAGCTTCTAGAAAGGCAAGGATTATGAAGATGAGAGAGAGAGAGATTAATGTGGAGATGGCTTCTTCTCGGCTTTTGGATCAGAGCAAAAACATGGTTACGGATATTTGGTTACATTTCTACATTTTACTCGCTACTATCCATGATTGCAGTAATTTGTATTCTTATAGGCGAAAAGTTCACACATATGAAATATCACAAAAAAGTTCACACACCACACACGTGACACGCCCATCGTACACTCTCACTATTTGGCCAGAGGTCTTTCTGGAAGCAGTTTCTCTACCCGTGGGTATCCTTGGGTAAAGGTGAGACTGTCTACATCTTACCTCCCCCATACCCTGCTTCCCCCATACCCTGTTTAAGTCGGGATTGGGTACAGTAGTTGTTGTTGTATATGAGTTTATTCTTATCTTTTGCTTGCTGATCTTAAAAACCTGGGAAGAAGACATTGTTATCTCTTGTTGCCTGTTTTATTGATTATTAGCCTTAATCTGTAAGGTTTTTTTTATAAAAAATACAAAAAAAATGTTGGGACTCCCAACATTTAATGGCTAACATGAGACACGCCTCATAGCCATCCTAAATTAGCAATGAAACCTAAAATAAGCTTACAGGTTTTGAACAAACCTACGAGCTTACTAAACAACATAATGTCCTATGTAAATACAATGTCCGAGTTGTCTAGGTTCCAACGCTCCATGACCCTTTTCACATTAATGGTGTTTTTGAATTTTAAAGTACTGATCTCCTTATTACAAGGATATTATTATTGTCTGATTGATTTAGAGTTTAAAGAATAGAGAGTAAAAGTTGGATAAATAAGACAATACTTGCAAGTTGCAAGGTAAAAGGCCAAACTTTGAGACGATTGGAAGGAAATATATAGAAAACATTTTTAGGTCGGGCCAAATGAGCATAAAAAATACAAAATTGGAGGCCCCATAAAAAATTGGGCCATATGCCATAACACCTATTGCACATGCTATTCACCGGCCTTGGCCCAAGCTGACTTAGAACTTAGAAGTACATTGGGTAATGTCATCCCATAGAGAGTCATGCACAAAAGCCGGTTTCGGGCCGAACCGACACGAACCGGAAACTGAACCGGTTTTGGTCAACGAACGCAAAAACCGGTTTTGACCAAACCGGTTTTGACCGAAGGTTTGACCGGGTTTTGACCCGTTTTTTCCCGGGTTTGACCGCCGAAAACCGACCCGAACCGGTCCCAAACCGGTCCTAGAGTTCCGAAACCCAAACCGGTTTGAAACCGGCGGTTTGGGTCAAAACCGAACCGGTTTGGGTCAAAACCGGTTTTGACCGGGTTCGGGTTTGGTTTTTTTGCCCACGTCTAGTCATGATAGTATCAAAATAATTGGGCTCGGAGCTCATATTTTCTAATGGGTTATTGTCCATGAAGCAGATTTGTAAAACAAAAAATATAAATTTAATGGCCCACTGCAAATGGTAGATATAGAACAACAAACAATATTACAAAATTCCGAAACATGTTCATATTGTAATCCCGAGCGAAACTATAGGTCTATAGTGTTGTGTGTGTGTGTGTGTTAAGCTCATTGAAGTGTTTTTATTTCGTTAACAAATGATTTTAGAGTTAAGCTCAATAGAAAATTTTAAAGTTTACAGACTATATAATTTTAAAGTTTATAAAAAAACGAAAAAGTAAAGTAGTAGTAGCTAGTTTTATATGTATTCATTACCTGAAGTAAGCTAACTATCATAATTTACACAATGCAAGTAGTCTGTTTCGCACGTCAACGTACGTACACATGCCTATATATATATCATAATGCATCGACTCAAAAATAAAGACATTTTATAGTATATGACCTCGTCTTCAAGACCGTAATATTTAAAAATTAATAAATACCAACTATCATATCTAATTACGGTCGATGTACATCTCCGGTTTTAGTCATACAATACCAATTTATGTTTTACAGTTAAAACATGAAGTACGTGGTGATGTATGAATAAAAACGGTATCGCCGCCACTACCCTTTAATTTATTTTGACAAAATCACCACCCATTATTATTCTCACACAATATATATATAGGGGTTGGTTATTGTAAAACGAGTATTAAAGTAAAACAAATAGGATAAGATCTCGACCATTAAATCATGATAAAATTGATGCACGAAGATTTTTATGATGCATAACGATTTTCAGCTAAAAAAACATGATTGTTTTATTTGTTTTACTTTAATACTTATTTTATTTTAACCATAACCTATATATATATATATATACATATATAGGTTGTGGTTAAAATAAAACAAGTATTAAAATAAAACAATCATTTTCTCTTAACTGAAAATTGCCGTGCATCATGAAAATCTTCGTACATCAGAGTATATACTTGTGCTCTATGAATCTTCGCGCATCAGTTTTATCATGATCCAATGGTCAAGATCTTATCCTATTTGTTTTACTTTAATACTTGTTTTACAATAACCAGCCCCTGTATATATATACCATGCTATAAATGGTAACTTTCTATATATTAAGTACTTTTTATCGCATGAGTATTTTTCACTAGAGAGGGCCCTTTTAGGCTTGCACCGTCGGAGCAGACTCTGGGTTAAATGATTTAAAGTATCCTAGTTCACCGATGGGCTCTTCACGACCCCTCTCCATGTGATTAGTCGGGCATTAAGACACTATTAAGTTTTCATCGTACTTTCATCTTATAATTAATACATTTGGTATTAATTATAATCTTACTATTTAAAGTATCTCTTCTATTTATATATATATACAAACTCACTCATGAATATTCTTTGAATACGTTCGTATTTGTTTTCGTATTTCATTTTGACAAATACTATCAAAGTATCCTTTGTTTCAGTTAATACATTTTTCGTATTAATATTATTCCGTCCAATATCTCATCTCAAATTAATACATTGTTGTATTAATTTATCTTGTGCCAACATTTATTTTTAGTTTTGAAATGGAAATAGTATATCAATATACTTAAAAGAAATACTTTCATTTTAAACTATTGATTTTATGAAAGATTTTTAAGGAAATTTCTTTGAAAAATAAAGATTTCTTATGAAGGAATTTTTGATTAAGTTCCAAAGTTTATAAAGATTTCCAAAGTCAATTACGTTGACAAGCGTATTAAGAAAATAACATTATTTTTAAGAAATAATCTATTTTCTTAAGATTTGGCCAAACTTTTGAATATATTCCTTATTATATCTAGGAAAACTAGGACATTGCTAAATTGTGAGCTGTCGTCATCTCCGTCAATTTTTCGTTACTAATCGTTAAGGTGAGTTTCATGGATCTCTTTTTAACTTATTTTTGGGATGAAAATACACATTATGTTTTATGGACACAAATGTTTTTATGCATGCTTGTGTACTTATGTGGTTGCCTATTTTGAAATCCCCTATGAACTTGAATCAAGAAATTATTAGCACGAATATTATAGATAGTACTATTTGGGTTGACACCCCTATCCGGCATAGTCACGCTATGGCACAACGGATATATATATCAGTTCAGCTATGAGTTCTGTTCCGCGGAAGGACTTCAATGACAAGCAACTCTGTGCGTCGATGTACACACGCTCTGTTCTTGTTACGTCTAATTATAATTCAACAATTTCACTTATTTGAACAACAACCTGAATTGAACCTCTTGCGGATAAAAAAGAAGGGAAATCAATAATAATAAAAAAAGATGTTAATGACTCAAAGGTCCAACTGTCCAAAATTTAGTTAAGGTAGCCTGGTTTTACATTAGCCTAGTCTGGTTAAAGCCTTTCATGCTTTAATTACTTAATTTATAGTTTTACTGGCCAAGCAAGAATAGGGAAAAATCATTCTTTAAGATCCCACCTTTCATTTTTTTACCACTTTAGTCACCCATCTTTTATTTTTGTTTAATTGGGATGCAACCTTCGGATAAGTTGTTACATTAATCACTCACATTGTGAAATATGTTGAAAAATGGTATTAACCTATTCTTGGACACCAACATACAACTTGGTAACCTACAACCAATCCATCTATGCTTCCACATGGCTTGCCACGTCACTTGAAACAACTATTTTTGCCACATAGGATGACACGTCAACACTCATTATTGTTAGAAAATGTGTCAAAATGGGTAAACGTTAGGCTGTTTGACTAAAAAAGTCAAACAACCTTTTTTTTTTCCTTTCGTGGTGGTATATAACAGAAAGAACAAATATACTTGGCAAATATTACATCCATATGCTTCCATTATTCATGGTCCCTACCCTTGTATATATGGAAACATTTGTCATTAACTTGGCACTTAGCCCATTTTGATCAGAATAGGAACAAAAAACCAGAATATGACCAAACCAGTGAGCAAATCAAAATATGACCAAACAATAAACAATTCTAGATGTATGGATCACTAAAAAAAAGTGACAGAACCATTTATCAAATACAAAACATCAAAAGTGACCATTTCATATATCATCCATTGATAAAACTGCCAAATCTCCATACATAACTTAGAAAAAGATAATCATCATGACTTAAATACAAAATTCCATTTAGAAACAGGTCATCATGACTAAAAATAAGCATCTAAACATCAGAAGCCCTTCTTTTCACTCGTAGTTTAGTAGCAACTTCTCCATGAATAGGATGGTTTGCATCAAATAAGTCATACAAGTCAAATAAATGATCAAACTTGTAAGATTGACCTGTTGTGGTTGTGTCCCAGAAACTTCCATCTCATCTTGAACTGGATAATATACTTCTTGAACTGGTTCCATAACTTGTTGAACGGGTTCCACAACTTCTTGAACTGGTTCCACAACAAGCAGGAACCGGTTCTCCCCTATTATTCTGCAAATGATCATAAAAAATGTTCCCAAATGTTTATAAAAGGTAACGAAACTTATAATAGTAAATATAAAATAACTTGTGTATTACCCCAACCATTGTCTCTCATGTTATTGGGTCATGTTGAATTCGCGTCCCTTCCAAAAGATCATTTCTTCCACCTCTTCCTATAGAAGTTGAATCTCCTCTTGTAGTACTAACACTTGGTGTATGAATATTAGGAAGATGCAATCTTCCTCTTCCCTTGGGTTTGACTTCTCTTGGGGGTGGGGGTCTTTCCTCATTTGGACAACCTCTGGTACTATGATCTTTTTCATAACATCTTTGGCAAGTCATGGTCATACCAACTCTTGAAACCTTGGTAGTTGAATGGCTGCCAGCTTCTAATGCATCTCTTCTTCTATTCTCTTTTGGCCTACCAGACATTCTCCTAGCTATAGGTGGCATTATAGGAGTGTAACCAGACTCTTTCCATTGCCTGATCCCTTCTAGTGGTGCAATGTAGTGTGAGTATGCTTTGATACACATATCTTTCTTTAGCCAATCAGAAATAAACCTAGATGGAGGAATGTTCATCAAATAGATAGCAGAACAAGCATGTTCACATGGTATTCCAGACAGTTGCCAAGCCCTGCAAGTACATGTTTGTTTGCACTAATCCACAATAAATCCTTCTTTACCATGAGTAACCTCAAATTTACCTTATCCCCCATATTTGGAATTCCAGTTTCTGTAATTATGAAAACAAAACATATTATACTGTTAACAACATAACATAATATACTTTTAGGAACATAAATTATAATATCGACATACCCATGTCTTCCATGAAAAATTCAAACTTCTTCCTGATATTTGGCCATATCTCCTCCTTCCACCTTTCATGCTTATTCCTGAGCTCATCCATTCTATCCATAAGCATCACATACTTCAGTCAAGAATCCATCATCAGCAACATTACTTTTTGGCCTATTTTTCCTAAAATCAACTATTTCTTCCTCGCCCTCAGACAAATGATCTAATGAAGCAGTTTCATCTTCATCATCATCTGTATACTCATATACAGGTATCTCATAATCCTCATCGGAATCACTAATATTTTGACCAACACTCTCACTCTCATTTTTATCAGTAACATCATCCTCTAGCATATCTAACACATCAGTCAAATCAGCATCAAAATGGTCCACATACATATCAATGACACAGTTGCTCTTTAGACCATACTTAGTACATTTATCCATATCATCCCTACTTTTGAAAGTCCTAACACCATTATCCAAACCTTTACCAGGTACAACATAGTACAACTTATTGCAAACAGTATTACTAAGTTTCTCAACAATAACCTTAAATTCATAAAAAGTCATACTAGTCAAGTCAAGTTCACCCATGTGTTTTTCCTTCTTGTTGATATATCCTAAAGGATCACCAATAAACACCCCATCATAATGTAATCTTATACGAATTTTAGGAGGTTCTTGATTCATTTCATTCATCCTGTAACACACACAAAAAAAGGGATTTTCATATAAAACTCAAGAAACATATATTACGTGTATGAGATTGAATTTATAAAAAAAAATTAACAAACCTTTTTGGCGGGTAATTTGGAATTTAATATTTTGTCTTGAATGTGGTGGTGTGCTACTGTGCTAGGGTTTTTTTAATAGAAAAGGGTTGGTGGTAGAAAGTTAATAGAAAAGGGTTTTTTATAATAGCAGATGAAGCAATTCTTATGTGGCAATTAGTGCCACATCAGATTTTTTTTACCGGTTGTGGGAGGTGAAGGAAGACCAAGAGCTACTTTTACAGGTTTTATAAAGGTTGCATCTTATTTTAATAAAAATAAAAGGTGGGTGACTAAAGTGGTAAAAAAAAGTGAAAGATTGGATCTAAAACAGTGATTTTTCCCTTACATGTAATGTGTCTTTGACCCAAAATTGCAGGGCTGCAAAGCTAGGAATGAAACTAGAGTGGATGGAAGGTGCTGTGAGGGTTATAATCGGGCCTAAGCCTGGTTTCAAATATGACGAGTTAAGAAAACGTAAAATCTGGTTTAATGGTGTGGTAGGAGGATTAACAGATAAACTAAATGACGATTCATCAAAAGCAGTCATGTTTAGTGATGGTAAACCACTGCCAGCTGATGTTCCTGGTGATTGTTCTAAAATCTTTGATGAGGAATGTGTTGCACTCCAATGGCGGAAGGGTGATGTCTTGCTTTTAGATAACTTGGCAGTCTTGCATTCCCGACGCCCACTGATTAAACTACCTCGCCGAGTGCTTGCTTCATTTTGCAAGTAAAAAAGTTGTGAATTGTATCCATGTGTTCACCGGTAAAACTGCCTCTAATGTTTTGTGTATCAACATAAAGGACAAGCTTTGGCATATAGTGATTGTGATAATGTAAGATGCATGTATCAAATAAGATCGCATTCAGGTCACATAACTCTTTTTACTCATCCAATCTAAATGACAAGTAAACTTATTTTTCCCCAGTAAAAATATCACACCTCACACATGCTCTCCCTCGTACGCTACCACCACTAGCCACCGTTTCCGCCAGGACCGCCACCACTTGTCCCGTCACATCTACCATCAACCCGTGCTACCGTCATATATCACTAAAAATTGCTAAAACCGTTAAAATCAAGAAACCGATGCCATTGTAGCATTGCGCAAATTCCATGTTGATGATATGTGCCAAAAACATAGGACTGGTGTTTCATAACCCCTTTGAGATTTTGGTCCCAGTAACCACTCAAGATTCTTAGACTAGCCAGAGTGAGGCGGTTCCTCACCCGACGCCGCCCCAAAACGCCCCGGAACATTGCCCCAAGCGGTGTTTTGAGCCACAAAAAAAAAACCCACACCGGCATGGATTAGGAGCCCCCTTGCGTTGTATATATATATATATGCATATATATGTGTCTTTGTTGTGTGTATGTATAGTATGTGTGTGTGTGTGTGTGTGTTGAACGCCCCAAGCAGCCGCCCCTCCATCCGCCTCACTCCACCATTTTGGGGGGCTTCCTCCTATGCCACATGTCAGAATATGCCCCCATAGGAGAAAGCCTCACTCCCATTAGTCTTAACCCAAGATTTTACTCTGATGCATAATATTTTTCTTCATATATATATATATATATATATATATATATATTTTTATTTATTTATTTGGGTCTTGCTAACTTGTAGTTAACGTGCATTTTTTATACACGTTAACTACACAGCCATTTAGCATTTTCCTATTTATTTGTATAAAACGTTATTTAATGACTAATTGGATAGGAGCAAACAAAGAAAAAATGGATTTATAATATTAGGATTTTTCTAATAACGGCCCTTAGGGCTGTCAATAACCTGCATAAAAAACTTGTACCTTCCATATCAAAAGCCCACCCCCTAAATTTTATGATAAAAGTACAAATATTTTATGCACGTTAATGACAGCCCTAAGGTTAGGGCTGTCATTAGCGAAACCCATAATATTATCCTTTCCTATCTAACATGATCCATTATTCATTCATTCCAAATACTAGATTATGTCCCGTGTTAACACGCGGGACACTTTTAAGTCACATTTTATTTAGAATAAAATAAAATTTATAACGACTATTAGTTGTTTAGTTATAATATAAAATAAATAAAAAATATTTCATCTATGA
>JAOXNX010000001.1:16513532-16528454 GCA_028566075.1 Solidago caesia | reverse complement strand
TCCTCTATAAACCTCGATATAAAATGGGCAATCATCAACATGAGCACAAAACAAACGAGAAGCTCCAGCCGTGCATCACACGGGTCTTCATTCTAGTATATTATAAAAGGGGAACCATTTTCCCATTTTCTCAAAAGATGAATTAAAGTCTCTAAAATACCTCTCTCTTTAATAATGTAATTCTACATTATCTTACTGCTTTACCAAAAATACCCTTAATGAAATAATTTATAATATCTATCCCTCAACTCCTAAAATAACCACACTACCTCCTTTTACATCAATTACATTTACATCAATAACCTACACTACACGCCGCCGCACCCTCCATCAATCGTCGCCGCCGCCACCCGTCGCCATCACCACCACCGTCGCCGCATTGCGCGGATGCCCCTCTAGTTACATTATAAAACATTTATCCCTTCTTTTTAAAAAAAAAAAAGAAACTTGATAACCCCAAAATGTCTCTCCCTTTATTTACTGTTTTAAACATCCCCACTTGAAATACCTATAATACCCTTAATGAAATTAATTTACATCATCTACCCTAAACTTCTAAAATAACTACACTACCCCTTTTACATCAATAACCTACACTACTCGCCGATGCCGTCACCACCACCAGTCACCGTTGTCACCGCCACCACCACCTGTCGCCACCACCATCACCCGTCGTCGATGCCACTGCCGCCGCATTACGCTGGTACTCTTCTAGTATATATATGAGTATTTGTCTTAATTATTAAATTTTTAAGAACAATTTTACTACATTACCATTGTACTAAACCATTTTTATATTATTATTATATATACACACACACATTAATCACTTTCATCTTCAGATAATTCAACACCAAAATAACAAACACAAGTTATTTACCTGTGTATTAGACAATCCAAAGCCGGTGATCAGCAAAAGCTACCCTTTGCCGCATGTACTAACTGAAGTTTATGAATTTTACTTATATAGAACTTAATTAATTTTTGTTTTTGAAATCATCCATTAACGTGCATTATACAGATACAATTCTAGTTCAAAATAAACAACACATTCGCAACACTTAAAAATAAGGAGTGATATCACCACAATACCTTTAAACCATACAATAGAATACATGTTTGATATAGTTGTACACTGTGTAGTAAAGCATGTACGTTTATTGTGTATGCTTAAAAAATGTTCCGAAGATATCATCCCCTCGAAAAGAAGCTTATATGTTAAAAACAACTTATGACTTCTGGTGTAACTTAAGATCCAATTCCAAACTCACCTAATAAGATTAATTTTTTTTTTTTAACATTCAATTTTACTTATATTATATTATAAAACGTTTACCCCCCTCATTCAACAATAAGATTTTGAAAACTCCAAAATGCCCCTAGATTTTTATATCTCTACCAACTAAAACACATAGTCTAACAAAAATACATTTATTGAATTAATTTACAACTACTATCCATTAACTCTTAAAATAACTACACTACCCCTATTACATCAATAACCTACACTCTCCGCCGCCGCCGTCACCACCACCAGTTGCCGCCGCCACCACCCGTCGCCGCCGCCACCACCACATCACCGCTACTACCACCATTACTATGATACGGGTATTCATCTAGTAAAGCAAGAAAGCTAACCAGAGGATAGAAATACAAAATAGAGTCGTAGATCTGAATTACAAATTGATTAAAACTTGAATTAAAAATGGGCCGGCCCATAATTAATGGACAGGAAATAGGACCCATAATCCATATAGTCAGTTGGGCCATGCAACTAGGGTTTTTAACCTATAATATCAACATTCAACACACAAACTCTCTCTTTTATAATAAGCCGCAAGTCATCTCAATAGAGCTGAAACAATAAGCTAAAAAATTCCTCAAATCGATAACTACGCCTCACGGCCATCATTAGGTTTGCTATCTCTAATCTTCTATGTTTTATATTTAAGTATTTTTACGTCTTAATACAAAGCCAAATGAGGATTATGGATTAAACATCTCACGACGGTCGTCTGAAAACCACACCTTTTCGTAGGGTGTGATTCACTTGATGCATTTATATCCTATTTTTTCTGATGGTTTCCAACTTTCTTTTTTCATAATACTAGTAATATATAGGCGCTTGATAATCGATTATTTTTATGTACAATATTTTACTGTTTATCGTTGCTGTATAGTTAAATATTTGGATGGCATAATGATGATTGTTTATTCCGATAATTTCATGAATGGATTATCAAACCTCCTACTCATTCTGAATGCTCTCTTTTATTATCCTTTTAAATGCTTTGTGTTAGAAAAAAAAAGATTTTGTTACATTAATTATAATGAAATATCTAGAAATAAAGTTTTAGACTTTTAGTAGGATATTTTATCTTAAAATCTTAGTTTTAAGTACATAATAATGGTTTTAAATTAGGATTATAAATAATGTGTTATAACAACAAGGGGTATGGAATTTGGCTCAATTGGCACCATTTAATTATGCCTTTTGGGATGAAAGCATGACCCCATATCAAATTTTCTCATTTTATGATTTATTTCATTAGCTTTTCTTCCAAATACTTTTTGAAATTCATAAAATGATCACATATTATTTCCAAGTTGTTTACTTTATATGGTTTAATACTAATGCTTGATATTGTGTTGCTTTATAAATATTTGTAAAACTGCCCAATGATGGAAAACTTATAATAATTGAAGAGGTTTTTTGGTGGCACTTTTTGTTATTTGCTGTTGCTTTGCCATGAACCTTAAAATACTTTTTTTATTCACCAAAACACACACACTGTAACACCAAAATGATTTTCTTCATGGCAAAAGTTAATGGCTTTTGATGAATTGTTACTATCAGATGTAAATCCTTGTATGATTCAATAAGCTATGAGATCTGAGGGCTTCTTTGGAGGTTTATAAGTGGTGCTGTTATGAAAACAAAATCAAAACTGTTAGTTAAATGTGTAATAACTAATAAGTTTTTTATAGTGAGAATATTTTGTTTTTTAAACAGATAAATTTTAAACCTTGTTATTTTTTTCTTGATTTTTGAAATAAGACCATGTATTAAAGGAACTCTTATTTGCGATTAATGTTTTTTTCTATAACTAAAGCACATTCGAAGGCTTGACAAAGTCGATTTTAACGAAGCTTGTTGAGCTCAAAAATTGTGCAAAATTTTATGTTGTCAATTTTGATAAAAAGTTCACCGGCTTAGTTGTTTGCTGGAAGATGTACAAATTTGACGAAAATTTTTGTGACGCCAATGTCTTATTCTAACTATCTCTTCTATGGTTTTACAGCACAAGATATTCTAACAATCTTGAGATAAAAGTTTGAGCTAAGTTTTTGATTATATGGTTTTACTTGTTTTGCGAGTGTTTGGTCTGATTACAGGAGGCGCACAGAGGGGACTATAAAGAAGACTATTGTATTCTGTAAAGTCTTTTTTTTAATTACTATAATAGTATAATAGAATGTGCTCTTGCTGCAATTTTGAATGCTTCTATCTCAAATCTTGTAAGAAAGACGAAAGTGTATTGAGTTGTGTGGTTGTAGTTGGAGCTAATAAAACAAGTTCGAATTTCAGGCAAGAATGTGTTGTTTCGGTCGATGTGTAGCATTTGATGAGTCAATGCTAGGCCTATGAATTTTAACTAGTGGTCTCAAAGCTTGTGGCGTTTGTGGTTTGAGGGCTGTGTGAAACCTCTAATTATGAATGCTTAAGAATGAGGATGTAGATGAGCATATTTTACTTGAAATGTCAGGGAAGGTGAATGGTGTAGAAAACATAAATCGAGAGAAGTTGCAAAATTATTGGACATCCCTTTGTGTTTCGATTTCTGTTTTAGTTACTGTGCACCAACATGATTCATATTAGTTTTGTTTTGTTTTGATTCATAAATGTGATTTGGGTTTTACCGCTTGTATGGAACTGTGCTAATGCTATATATTTGCCGGCGAAGAGGGAAGATGCGATGGCTGGCATCCGATTGGAACAACTTTAAGTTTGCCGGCGAAGAGGGAAGATACGATAGCTAGGATGTGTGCTATAATAGGTGAACTTAAAGTTGTTCCAATCGGATGCGAGCCATCTTTCCATGTAGAGAAAACTAACATCTCCCTTTTGTTGGATCTGGTGCGAAGGGCTACATGCCTAAGCAATCTGTGTCCGGGTAAAAGTTAGAAGATGTATAAGATACCATGTCAAATCTTGTAAGAAAGTGTATTGAATTGCGTGATTGTAGTTGGAGCTGATAAAACATGTCTGAATTTCTGGCTAGAATGTGTTGTTTCAGTCGTGTGCGTCATACAAATATTATAAACCAATGCTAAGCCTATGCATTCTAAATAGTGGTCTCAAAGCTGTTGCGTTTGTGGTTTGAACACCCGTGTCTTTGAGGGCTGTGTCAAACCTCTAATCATGAATGCTTAAGAATGAGGATGTAGATGAGCATATTTTACTTGAAATGTTTGTGAAGGTAAATGGTGTAGAAAACATAAATTGAGAGAAGTTGCAATTCTTAGACATGTCTTTGTGTGTTGATTTCTGTTTTAGTAAATGTGCAGCAACATGATTCATATTAGTTTTAGTTTGTTTTGATTCATTAAGGTGATTTGGGTTTACCAATTGTATGGAATTGTGCGAATGTTATATATTTGCTAGCAAAGAGGGAAGATACGATAGCTAGGATGCGTGCTAATAGGTGAGCTTAAAGTTGTTCCAATCGGATGCCAGCCATCTTTCCATGTAGAGAAAACTAACATCTCTCTTTTGTTGCGAAGGGCTACATGCTTAAGCGATCTGAGTCTGGGTAAAACTTACAAGATGTATAAGATACCATGTCGAATGTACAAGTATTACAATTGGATCATGAACATGAACTGCAATGCCTTTATAAGCAAATGATAGTTTTGCACTTCAACCTAATTCCCAAGCCTGAAATGAGCATTAAAAAGGATCTTAGATGTATTGTTTGTCAATACAAACACATAAAATGACTTGCATGTTTTTCTAGTATAAAAGAATGCTTTGTTATTTATAAAATTTAATATTCAATTGAAGTGTAACATCTTATTGAGATGGCATAACTTTAGTAGCATGTGAAATTCTAGTACCAATTGGTGCCAGAAAGATCAACTCATAAGTTGTTTTTCATCAAACATTTATGATAATGTGTCCATTTTGCTATCTATTGGTCTAGAACAAAAATGAAAATCAAATGCATAGTTTCAGGTTAAAAGAATCCATTTTTAATATAGACCATGTTCAGCCACCATTTGAATGATCCAATATGTTGTACGCATTGTGAATACACTCTTGACAATATTTACCATTCGAATCGACTCCTTTACCTTTTGGTTAAGGGTTTTTATTTTTATTTTTATATATATATTTTTTATTTTAATGAATATTTTCTCAGATGAGATTTATGGATTACAAGTCTATGAAAAAGAATTAAACATGCCGTTCTAATTTTTTTTTTTATTTTAAACATGACACATTTTGCTATTTCATGTATAAAACTCTCTAAACTTCTATTGGGTGTATTAAATTATCATTTTTTTTCTATTGTATGTATGTGATCTCTTATAACTTGTAAACTGCCGACATGACATTAGTTTTGATGACATACAAAGGAGGTGTTTGAGTTAACCTATTTTTTTTGGCTTATTTACTTATTTGCATTTGGCTTATCTTTGATAATTCCTGTTTTTGTGGCTTATTTGTGGACTTATGTGCTTATCGTGACTTGTAATTGCAAAATAAGCAAATAAGCCTAAAAATAAGCTATAAAAATGGGGCGTATCAAAGATAAACCAAATGCAAATAAGCAAGTAAGCCAAAAAATAAGCTAACCCAGACACCCCCAAAGTAAGAAACATATACGTTGTGATAAAGATGTAATCAGCTACATACAATAGCAATTATTTTAAATTTATACATGCAATAGATAAATGCTTTGAAAGTTGGATAAATAAAAGACATTAAAATATGAGTTTCTAACCTGGATTTTGCCATCAGAAGTGCCAGCAAATAGCATTTCACCTTCAGAATCTGATGCTAAAGATGTGAATTTGCTGAACCCTGAACTACTACCCATCTTCATGGAAACAACTTTTGTTAACCTTTCTTTCAACCACACCTCAATTGTCCCATTTCTAGTGGCTCCAAATATGAAGTCATTGTTCACAGCCAAGTACTGGATATCATATGCACTCGACAACGATCCAACTAACGCCCTGCTTGACAATGAAAACACCTGCCACTTTCAAATTTTACTTTTCTTGTTTCTTAAATAGTTTATGCAACAAAAACTCATGGCCAAATGCATTTTGGTATCAAACATATGGAAACTACGCTTTTAATATTTTAACTACCTTTCCTGCTGTTCCATCTACTGATGTGCCACCAGC
This sequence comes from Solidago caesia, assembly GCA_028566075.1. Lineage (NCBI taxonomy): Eukaryota > Viridiplantae > Streptophyta > Magnoliopsida > Asterales > Asteraceae > Solidago > Solidago caesia. The sequence continues at coordinate 16,522,037 of JAOXNX010000001.1, read as the reverse complement.
ATAGAGAAGATTGTTACGAATACATATGGAATTTATCGTCTGTTTTCCCAACAATTTCCGTGCCCCCATATAAAATGTCGTTGATGTGCTTTTTTGTACATCGGCTTCCTGAAATGTACAGTAATGTTTTTCTTTAACATCATGTGTCTTTTTTTTTTTTTCAAATAAAGGGAGTTGTGTGTTGGTGTGCCACTAACCTGTATACTAAAACCACTGCATCCCCAGTACAGTTTATTTCCTATCGTATCAAGACACTTGACAGATTGTTTGGAATTAATGTGCTTAGTAACTCCTGACCAGCCCAAAACCTGCAGAAGATAATTTCAGTTAGCAGTTTCATATTTTTTGTGAGATCCTATAGGCATTTGTACATATGGACAAAAACTAGTTTTTCTCGTAATTTATTTTGGATTAGAGATCTAACCTTAACTCCAGGGCTTTGGGAGAAAAAATATGCAAAATTGGCATCTGCTGTCAACCCGTGGACTGCTTCTTTAACATCATGAACCCGGATACAATGAATTCCTTCTGATTTGATTACCCATACCTATTCATAACATCTGAATAAAGTTAGTAAAAAGTTACATTAATTCCTTTCGACATATTATGCTAGTGAATACTCAGACATTCAAGATGAAAATAATCATGATTAGAAGACGATGGGATACCCGTATAGTTTTGTCCAAGGAACCAGTATAAAGCTTATCACATGAAGGTGGAACATAGAGGGATGTGACCGCTTTTGAGTGCTCACGAACCTCTTGTATCAACTGAAGAACCCTCTTACCCGTATCCCAAACCTACATGCAAATATTAATGCTTTAACGCATTCTATATAATGATGATGCATTCATAATGATTGGTATCATATGGATGGGTTTGCAATATATTATTTTGCTTAGGTCCATACCTTAACGGTTCCATCAGAATGGCTGCTTATCACACGTCCGTTTTCACAAAGCAAAGATAGAACCTCTCCGTTCATTGATGTATCCGACTGAAAACTTTCTGATGCTGACCACATTTCTGCCTATATGTCACAGAGTTAGAAACATCATAAAATAAATTGTTCAATAAAATAAAGCACATTGGAGAGCTGCACTCACTGCATTGACAGAGGGCAAGTTCATCAAAGTTTTCATTATATCGTTGACAGCCACAGAGCTCCTCTTTAGTTCTCTTAAGGTTTTGTACAAGACTTTAGCATAACCACCAATTTCACCAAGTGAACCTTATCAAGAATACATGAGTGTTAGATACATGACTTTAAGAAGTAGTGATTTCGACCCAACTCGGGTTATGGTTTTATCTATAACATGTCAAACGGGTAAAATCAAACAATTATCTTTCAGGAGTCAAAAGTATCCTCTAATATGCTTTTCTAATACAAAAAAACATAATCATTTTTATTTCTGATTAGTTCATTATGGGAACGATAAAATTTTTGTAACTATATCTACTAAATATTTATAAAAAGTGTAATTTGAACAAAAGGTGTTTTGGATTAACCCACCCTAACTGGTACATAACAAAACGCTTTGACTGGTTACCCAACCCACTCATTTTGCCATTTCTACTTGTGGTTGTGATAGAGGTGCTTGTATGGGAGCTTATTCTAGGCTGAGTTTTACCTGGATCACTAATGAAGCTTCTCAAAGCAACGGTTGCTAAAATCTTCTCCTCAAGGTTCTTAGACGACTGTAATATGTATATATATTGGTGGAGCAACGACTTACGAGCAGCATCTCTTATGCCTGTGTCAGGCAAGTTGTAGAGCATGTATACGAACCATGTTGCTGTAACAAGGCATTTCTTTTTCATATCTATTGCTTTGCTTTTGAGACACTCCTCTAAAGCATTAAAAATAACGCCTTTCTCATGGTTGCAAATAACAAAAGCTACCCGTTTCTCCCAAGAACGTGCAGCTTTCTCCTCCTCGTTATCCTAAAAACAAGCAAAAGTTAAGAATTTAATAGAAAATAAAGATGGAAATGCATAACGGGACAAAATCACACAAACCATTTTAAGTTCTTCATTTTCCACAAAGACTTCATAAGGTTCACTGAACCCAGCCATATTAAGTAACCAGGCTTCAGTATACGATTTCACCGAAGAGCTAAGATGCCCTGCAAGAGATGATAATGCATCAAGAGCCATACGTTGTACATTTGGAAAATCTGTCTTGAGTAGTGTGTCAGTTAGTGTCTCCATTGCTTCCTCTCGGTAAATGCTCATTTTCCGAGGCTCAACCTACAACCGAAAAAGAAACCATGCAGATGTTTCAAGCGCCTTTGTAAATTGAGTCAGTTTTAAATAGGGCAAATTGGATTAAAAGTAACCAACTTTGGTATGCTTTCCATTTTGGGTAATACTTTGTTTTAACAATTTAACCCATAGACAGTCTCAAACTTTCAATTAACTTAATAGATAACCTCACACTTCAAACTTTTATTATTTAGGGTAATCTGACCCGGATACCCAATGCAAATGATGACCAGGTAACTGACGTGTTTGTAACTTTGACCATGTCGGGAGTTTCTAACCTCATGTCTTCGGTCTTGAAAGTGGTTAACTTACAAGATTTTGCATAAGTTAAGCCTTTTTGTGGTTTGTGAGTGCAAACAAAGTATGTTAACCCTCATCAAAGCTAGACCAAAGTTCATTACCATTTTATGCATTTTACGTTCCAAATCATGCATATTAAGTGAAGCTAACCTGGATATCAAGTTGAAGAAGCAGTGAAGCAACAGCAGGTTGCTGCTCCATTGGGGCATTTTGTAGATAAGTGAGAAGGGTGTGCATTGTGCTAAATGCTCCTTCATCCTTTAGTATTTGCAAAATCTGATTGCATAATGTTCTCCTGCACCATATTAAGAAGATATAATTGTATAAATCGGTAAATATCTAGGGAAGAAAAGTGAGATTGTATATATGTATACCCGTTCAACCGAACCAACTCAGAGAGAAAATCAATGCACATGCCTCTTAAACTCTCATTTCCAGTATGAAATAATTCAAGAATGAGGGACAAGTCGATACTGCTGGCTATCAAGTTTCTGCAGCTTTTATCTGCATTGATACAGCAGAGTAAGATAGACAGAACTGACTGCCTTATATCCACCCGGTCTAAGTACATGACCAATTTAGGTATTGCCTCTGCTGCTATCATTCTCATTGCAATAGAAGACCTGCTATTCTCATCTCCTTCGATTAGCACCTGTTCTAACAACTCTATGACGGCATCCTTTGGATTCATTACCATCTCATGATCCGTCTTATCTTGAAATGTACTAGATATAATTTGAATAAAATACGGTACTAAGTTGTGTGAATTTATCTGCGCGAACGTCGGTTTCAGTAAGTATATAAGAACTGCAGCTTCAGAAAGACCATTTTTCAGCAAAGCAGCCAGGCACTCAAAATCAGGATCTACACTTGTTAGTATCTCTTTGAAATTATCATCAGCAACAAGTAACTCAGAAAGAACGCAAACTGTTGTTGCAAGAGCTTCCCTACTTAAAGAAGACGATAATACATCCATGAATCCGTCTACAGCTGCAGAGGTCGATAAACACGCATGGACCCCAGGATCAGCATTTGACTCCTTCCACATTTTTGCAATTGTCAAAACAGCTGCTTCACATTCTTTTAAGTCTTCTGATGTACAAATACATGAAATAAAGGGCTTTAAGCCATTTATAATGGCTTCAACTGCAGCTTGAGATATCTCACTCGTCGGTGATGTGTCAACTGTAGCTTGCATCAATCTTAGTGGCTTGTGACCACCAGGATTTGATCTTCCTGGTGTTCCATAGGAACTTGTTGGTGTTCCAGGATACGATAATTCTTGAGAAAGATCAGGATGCTGATCTTTCCAGGAGGTGATAAGCCTTTTCAATACGTAATTTGTTTTCGGAAGGTTGTTTCCGGAGAGTGGCTGCCTTGTGATGGGACAAGTCGTGTTCCCTCTCTTCATCCATTCTTCAATGGCTTTTCTTTCATAAGTTTGTCCTGTTTCTAGGGTCACTGGATCACAAAAAATCTGGCTAGTGATGGGGCAGACAAAGTCTTTTGGTGGCCTTGAGGGAGTTGATTTATCAAACTGTTGCGGAGAACCAAGGTTTGGGATCCCGCTATCATTTTCTCTAGGAGAACTGAAATATTTGAAGAAAATGAAAATAGGGAACACTAACATAAAACTGGCAATATTTCATGATCTAAAAATATACCTTCTTTCGAAGGCTTCACTATTCACATTTGCATAACATGAGTTTCGTGCATCATCATGAGCGAACTTTTTTCTTACACATTTTTGCTGCTCCTACGCATAAAATGGATTAGTAGTTCAAGATTTAATTGCTTATTTAAATAGTTATTATCACTATAAAATATACCTTTGAATCATTATCTGGTTCTGCTGAGCTAATACTAAAATCATGATGCAGATGTGGTGAAGTGGTAACCTCAAAGTTCATATCCCGTGTGGACTGTAGGCGCAAAATGGACCTTGTCTCTTGCTTACCATTCAGTTCTTGTTTCGGAAATGCAACTTTTGGAGAGCTTGTATCCGGATCTCCAGCAAAAAGCATTTGAGGAAAATGCACCTGACTCTTCACATAAACTGTGTGCCCAATATGTCCCGACTCATAGTACCTGCTCATTTTAGTGCTTCGAGGTGATTCCACTAACTCCTGAGGCTCATAGTCAGAGTCTTCAGTCTCAGGGATTCCCTCCTAAACAAAAGCGTTAAAGATACTTCACTTTTAACTATTTTTGAGTATCGATTTTCAGGTGAAATTTATATATTCTTACTTGATTAACCAAAGAAGCAGAATCCTCAAGGTTCTTGAAGGGGGTGTGAGTCGCATTAGAACTATTTGGTTACAAGTTAAAAAAATTCATATAGGTTATTTTCAGGAATCCAAAGTTGAATAGCGCAAAGAAAATGATCTACTATAATAAGAAAGTAACCTGGATGATCCTCTTGCATTCTGTTTAGTGGAGAATCCCGCGCTTTTAGGTAAAATGGGACCGAATTTCACATAATCAGGGATTTTTTGGCTCACCTCATGTAAAGGGGTCATAGGAGGCTCTACAATTGGCAACATTGGAATAGCCTTTTTGCTCGTTGCAGAACCATACTTCAGGCAATCCTTAAAATAATTAGCATACAGCCTCGTATTATCATCCAAAGATTGTCCATATAGAGTTTCCAACTTCTGCAATTTTTCCGCTTGATCTGGTCTCACAGAGAACACCAAAGACTCGTTGAAGTACAGATCAAAATCAACAGTAAAAGACAAATCGGTTGAATGGGGTATCAAATCCATCATAATCCTATGCCTTTCCTCTGAGTACCAACCGGCAATGGAAGTCACATGAGGGAGGAACAGCAGTTTCCAAAGCTCTGGAGCAAAATCAATCCTTGAAAAAAATGGATCAACAGAAAACATCTCAAGAGCATGTAGAACAGAATTCTCTGCATTGTTTCTTAATTTCCATAAGCAAGAAAGATTAAGGTGAGCCCAAGCCGAGAGATAGAAATTAGGTACACCAGCAGTCGTATCATTACCATCCAACATAGCACACACTTGCAACATCTTTTCTGCATAGTCAAGTCTTGCCATTTTTGTTTCCACATTAGAAGTATTAATGGCTTCTTCAAGAGCATCCATACCCCAATCCAAATTTGCCAAAACGGCTTGATCAGAGTACCTAACCTCAATGTCCTTGTTATTGCTTTCATCTTTGGCTGCTATTCTTTCAGCACATTGTTCCTTGTGTATCGCCCTTTTCCTTTGATCAAGCAACAAATCTTGGATGAAACTCCCAATTGTGGTGATCAAGGATCTGACTATATCATCTGGGTCCATTTTAAAAACAGAGTTTCCAGCTATACAAGCGATTCTATTGAAGTTAAGTATCACGGCATCGTTTGCATGCTGTTTGTTTCGACATCTGAAAATATTTGACAGAATCATATATTACATGTTAAACCAATCAGTTCTAAGTTCCAATAGGACAATCTAGACTTTATCTTTTGAATTGACACTAGTATGTTCAGTTTCTAAAATAGATTAATAATCACAAGTAACTTTGGGACGATCACTACGTACAAAGGGTGATATCATTGAAGCATGGAAGGAAAACAAAAGGGAGATATATACTTTAATTCGGATGACATAGACCGATATGCCTGATATTCCATCATATGGATCCCAGCTACCCATTTGACAACGGAGGTGATATGTACACAACAAAGTTTGTCCATACACAACATTTTTTCTGTTGAGGGATCTATGTTGAGGTTACCCGAGAAAGTCGAGCCTTTGGCTCTGATGTACACAGCCTAACTGATAATCTCGTGGCCGTTTCCTAGACTTTTTCCCTGGCCATCCCAAGATGTTTACCTAGTAAGGTTCAAACCGGGTCGCTTCCTAGATCGACCTTCAGGACACCTTACCACTAGGCCACCTTGGTGACGGTTTCCATACACACACATAAAAGCAGCAAACTATACAATATACAACTAGGCAAAGCTTGAGTTTATTGTATATGGCAAAACTGTGTGTGTGTACATATATCGCAAGCAATCCAAAAATGAGATATAAGGTGGCAACAGTTGTGGAGTTTGTATGCAACCAAACCATTGTAAAGGTGCAAATATGACAATATTACAAGGTTCAAAACTTAGAAAAACTTGCAGCAACTATAATATATACTTATATAGCATATCCTTATGGTCAGACTGGTTTATTTGTTAATTTGCTTTCACAAATACATCATTCCTTCAGTTAAAAGCATTTCGTGACACAAAATATTTATAGAAATAAGAAAAAAAACACATCTCATGAAAAACTGTACTGTAGCATTTTTCACCGTTCACTTTGCAAATTTTTTCATACAGGGTAACCAAAAAGTGAAGTAGGACTTAAAAACAAACCCGCCGTGATCATATTGGTCGTGTTTGCACATTTCTATTAATCGTACCCAAAGTAGACTACATCCTTAAACTTCATAAAACAATGTTGAATATATGCATACATGATAGTGTGTGTGAGATTATCAAAGAGATCGAGTAATTACAGTCTTGCAGTAATGAAGCAACGACGTCTGCAATCAGAATCGACCGATCTGAACTACAATACGAACTCGAATTAATAAAAAGCTACAAAGCAAAGAAATTAGAAACATATACTCGTAGTCGTTAAGACATCAAAAAGCAGGCAGAAGCTGGCCTGCAGAGCTGCCGGCCAAGATGTGTTATCATAATTAATCAAATATAAACTGTCGATATCATGATTTTTCATTGTCAACTCATCAAATGCTTTTCTATCAAGATTTTGTTTGGTTTGATTACTATAAATTAAAGCAATATATCGATCAATCATAACGGTCGATGTCCAAACAAATTTAAATAACTTAAACTATTATTAACATACGATTAATGATAGATATGCCTAAAATATGTACCGAAAACTGATTTAAAGTTCATAAGACGTTTCTTAACACGTCATACGTACATTTTTTCTATGCTAATCATGTATTTAGGTCTATCATTTTTTCTTAAAAAATTAAACATTATACATTTAGGTAGGACTTTTGTCGCAAATATAATTCATAGTTACTGAGAGGTTGATTTAAGTCTTCCAATTGTTTAATCATGAGTTAAAACTTGTTGCTCATCTATTATATGTTACAAGTATAAGTTAATTGAGTTCACGGACTTCAATATACTTTGAATTTCATTCAGTATTATGTCTGGTTTAATTAGTATTAGGTTTGGTTTGCGTAATGAAATCCGGATTCTATTCTAAAAGGCGGTATGCTGGGCGATGATATCATTAGCGACATAAACGAATGAGATTTTTATTGTTCAGATTATGTGATAAGGCTAGTCTTTGAAGCAGATGTACAAAGCATAACCCGTGACGGATTATGAACCATTTCCCTAACCACCCGAGGATGTAATATGTATTTCTGAGGTAAAATTTTGAAAGAGAACCTTCAAACCACTCTTTGTATGAAAGAATGAACCTGAAAATAACTTTGTAAATTCGTTAAAGTTCAACCATATCATCTTTGTCCTGCCAACTAATTAAATGCTACTAGTATTAGTTGACAACTTGACACTGCTAGTGCTACTGTTGATCAGTGCATTTTTCAATAAAAGTAAGCAAGTTTTTATCATGATAAAAATTATTATGAATGTTGTCTACATGGATATTTCAATTAAATGAAACTAGATGGATGCCCGCACAATGCGGCGGTAAAAATATACAGCGTGTGAGGTGTCGTGACGACATTCTTTTATGTAATAAAATGATAGAATAGTACCCACACAAAGTATAGAAGATAATGTTCCGATTATTTAAAAAAAAATTATTATTAATTTTCATAATTATAAATTATAAGTTATAATAAATATAATTGATAAGTAAATAAGGTAATTGTATAAGAAGGGAAGTTTGACTAAACGAATAAGGAAAGTATAATTAATAAATT
>JAOXNX010000001.1:16498969-16509600 GCA_028566075.1 Solidago caesia | reverse complement strand
TAGTGGTGGATTGGGGGTGTTGTGTAGGATTAGTAGTTAATAAGTGGTTGAAGAGATTTTTTTGATGTAACGCTGACAAAGACCAATGGTGGCAAAGGCTGGTGGTACTAGTGTGATTGTATTATGGACTGTATTAAAGTAAAACAAATAAAATAAGATCTTGACCATTGGATCGTGATAAAACTGATGCACCAAGTTCATAGAACACAAGTATATACACTGATGCACGAAGATTTTCATGATGTACAACGATTTTCAGTTAAGAAAAAAAATTGTATTATTTGTTTTACTTTAATATTTATTTTATTTGAACCATAATATATATATATATATATGTTCTGGTTCAAATAAAACAAGTATTAAAATAAAACAATCATTTTCTCTTAACTTAAAATCGTTGTGCATCAGTATATATACTTGTGCTCAATGAATCTCCGTGCATCAGTTTTATCATGATCCAATGGTCAAAATCTTATCCTATTTGTTTTACTTTAATACTTGTTTTACAATAGCCAGCCCCTATATATATATATATATATATTTATTAGTTATAGTATTAACTATTACGGAGTATTATTATTATATCAAATAGCAAATCATATCAAAAAACCTTGATTGGTTAATATACAATGTGCTTTGATGCTTGTGTTTTACTATTCACATCCCTTTGTGTTAATAGAGGATATAATGAATTTTTAAAGGGATGAATTAGCTGGATTATTATGCATTATATTTTAGCCATCGTGATACAAATATGACATATTGACCACTCGAAACGTACACTTTTTTCGGGGGGCATCAGATTTATTTTTAAAATATTTTTAACCAATATATGTATTATTTTAACATATCGGTCTGATCATCAAAATTTTCAAAAATATTGATTTAGAGTTTTTTGATTTCATTTGTATACGTTGAATTCTGAAATTTTTCTATAGTTAAGCTTTAATTTTTTGTTGATAAACAAAACATTCTTAATATAATTTCGACGTTGACGGCATATGCGACAATTATTTATTATTGGGATTAATAAATGTTTAATGGTCATCTATGAATATAATGCGCAATCATTTCTAATGAGAAAGGTACATGCATGCATGCCAAAGAGCAATGGTTGGTTGTTGGACTGGTGGTGCATACCACAATGACTCGTGGCCTGATTAGTGGTGGACTGGTGGTGATGGTTCACAGTTGTGGTCGTCTTTTGTTTTTTTTTTGGTTTACACTTTAACGATTATAAAAAAAATGACAGGTCTTAGATTAGTGGTTGACTAGTGGTGGATTGGGGGTGTTGTGTAGGATTAGTAGTTAATAAGTGGTTGAAGAGATTTTTTTGATGTAACGCTGACCAAGACCAATGGTGGCAAAGGCTGGTGGTACTAGTGTGATTGTATTATGGATTGTATTAAAGTAAAACAAATAAAATAAGATCTTGACCATTGGATCATGATAAAACTGATGCACCAAGTTCATAGAACACAAGTATATTCACTGATGCACGAAGATTTTCATGATGTACAACGATTTTCAGTTAAGAGAAAAGATTGTTTTATTTGTTTTACTTTAATATTTGTTTTATTTGAACCAGAATTTATATATATATATATATATATATATATATATATATATATTTGTTATAGTATTAACTATTACGGAGTATTATAACCTATTTAAAATCTTTTCGCGTGAACAGTGATTTATTGTTTTTTTAGCAGTAAGTACAAGCTTTTTGCATAGTTTTGTTTTCATGCTATTGGACTAAAAAGGTGGTTGTTTTCATCTATTGGACTAAAAAAAGTTGATTTACCTTTTTTTAGCATGAGGTACAACCTTTCATGCATATGTTTTGGTATAATAAAAGAACCGTCTTAACATATATATATATATTTTGCACGGAATAAAAAAAGAAAATGAGTACAGGTCAGCTGGCTTTATAGGCATACTTTGGCTTGCATTTGTTTTGGGGACGGGATTTCAAGCCTCCCCAGCAACTATCTTTTTAATATTTTATTTCTTTTATTCTTTACCTTTTTTTTTTCTATAATTTCTTTTTTTTTTCTTTTTGTTATTCTTATATTTCATCTGCGCCATTTTAGTTTTAATTCCCTTTGAAATGACATATTTAGTTTTTTAAAGTTTAGGTTTTAAATATTTAATTCTTAAAACATATTTGTATTTAATTTTTTTTGTTTTAGCTTTTATTTTATCATGCTTTTAAATAATCTTTTTTTTTTTTCATTTTTTTTATTTCTATAATGTACAATTATATAAAGCATGAAATGTTCTTGATGGCTAATAGTTGTTGTGGATTTATCACTCCGTTTTAAGATATATGGTGCATTGGTTAACTATATGTTTCATTAGGTTTGATGGTAGCTATTGACATAGCCAGATTCGGGGTTATCTCGCAGTTATCCCCGGTCAAAGGCCGGGTATAACACTAGTTATTATTATTTAAATTTAAATAAACTTCAATTTCAACTGTTGGAAAAAAGCTAGTCAAACCTCAAAAAAGCTAAGACGACTTTTATAAACAACAGGCAGGCCCCCTCAAACACACAAACAAAGAGACGCACACACATTATCTCTATCTCTATTATAATATATCTCTATATAAATATTAAATAATAATAATAATAATAATAATAATATCTATACATCGATATGTATAGAGAGAGAAAGAAAAACAAAGAACGTACAAAACAGAGTAAAAGTGTAAAACATCCAACAACAACTAAAAGAAGAGTCAAATCCTTTAATCTCGTGTTCTTATTATTCTTGTTTTTTCTTTAAAGATTCATTTTCTTTAAATCTCAATTAATCTTCTTTAGCTCAATTCTCACACCCCTTTACTTGATACATTCTTATTTTTATTTATTTTATATTAAAATATAATGTTTTTAGAGAATTAAATTTCTTTTTATAAGTAGCTGAATTTTGGGTGGGTGTGTGTAAAAATAGTGTGAAAATGGGAGGTGTGTGTACTGGTGGGACGATGAAGCGGAGCACGGTGGCGGAATACGGTGGCAGTGAAAACGGTAGTAGTTTGGGGTTTTCAGGAAAGTTGAAATCTATTAAAAGTTTTGGTACCCATCATTTCAATAATAATAACAATAACAATAATAATAAAAATAATAATAAAGATAATTATGATTATAATGATGATTATGGTCATGATGATAATTATAATTATAATGATAGTGATACTAATAATGATGAAAATGATGATGATGTGTATCATAGGAGGATTACATCTTATGATTCTGGTGAATTGTTTTTTTCGATTTCGAGGGAGTTGAAGCCATCTACTCCTGCTAGGGTTACCAAGGTATATATATATATATATATATATGTACATATACATTTGTATACTATATATCTAAATTTGTTTGTTTTATTTTAGTACTAGTTACTTGAAATTGATAACCATTATCGGTCGACCGGTCCAACGGGCAACGGTAAATTGTGTGATACTATGGTTAAAGGAACATGGATTTGGGATTTGAACCCGGACCTCCATTTTTACCATCGCGGACTAGTTACTTGGCATTTAACAATATATTCTGAATTCTGAAATATGATTGTTGGTATGAATTCTGATATTTGAAAGCCTTAGCGTGTAGCGTGGTTGGTTTTGGAGATGGGCGCATTTGGAAATGCATCCTAGATTTGATTCCTGACCAAGTCAAGGAGGAACCTGATTTATTAGAAAAATTCATTGGTGGGATCACCTGGGCAGCTGAGTGAGCTTGATTTACCTCTCATGTGATGGGCCTTGGGTGGTTTGGTGTGGGCTGGTAAAGGTTTTCGGTAAATCGATATCTAGGGCATGTTTGTCACTTTGTTGTCTGCAGAAGTGTATTTAGATTGAAATGATCAATGGTAGTATTAATGACTGATAGCCATGTATCATATGTGGACATGTATGCCATATGGATTACGGACTCTATTTCGAGCTGAAAATGGAAATTGAAATCCCTGAAAAATGGTTTTTTTATGATATTAAAGTGATTTTTGGTTTTTTTGTTTTGGTAGGTGCCACATGTAAGCACGTTTCTTGGAAAAGCGGGTAGTGTAGGTCTTGAAGTTCTTGACACATTGGGTAGCAGCATGACGAATTTGAATGCTCATAGTGGATTTGTATCTAATATGGCTTCAAGAGGAAATAAAGTATCTATTTTAGCGTTTGAAGTAGCTAATACGATTGTCAAAGGGTCTAATTTGATGCAATCTCTTTCTGAAGAAAGCATCCAGATTCTTAAAAAGGAGATTTTACATTCAGAAGGCGTACAACTTTTAGTTTCTACAGATACAAAGGAATTGTTAAGTATTGCAGCTTCTGACAAGAGGCAAGCTGCCATATTTGAGATTTTCTGCTCCTTTATTGTGCCCATCAAAGTATACATTAGTATCCATCTCATAATATGGTTATTTGGTTTGTAGGGAGGAACTTGAGGTTTTCTCCAGAGAGGTTGTTCGGTTTGGAGATATGTGCAAAGATCCACAATGGCATAATCTGGATCGCTTTTTTTCCAGGTAAAGCTGATTCTTTTTGTTACTTGTTTGTTAGTATCATGTTTCATTTATAGTATTTGAACTTGATTTTGATTGTGTATGGATCAGATTGGACCTGGATCTGCTAACAAATAGTCAGCTTAGAGAAGAGGCGGAAATCACTATGCAAGAATTGTCGAATCTTGCTCAGTATACTTCTGTAAGTTACAAGTTTTTTCTGTTTTTATTCACAAACAGATCATGCACAAATGTGTACGGTTTTGTTCACAAATGAACATGCTAGTGTAAAAGATGATAACATGTTTGTTTTGCTGCAGGAATTATACCATGAGTATCATGCTTTAGATAGATTTGAACAAGATTACCGGCGTAAGCTTGAGGAAGTGGAAGCCTTGCATCTTCCAAGAAAAGGTTAGATACAGTTCCTGCTAAGTTATTTCTTGACGATATTGATTGTCTTGCACTCCTGCTAGCTAAATTATATTTATTCCCATTGATTCTGACTTTTTGTTTGGCTTTGAACTATTCGATTTGCTACAATGGGGTTTATCTTACTTGTTAACGTCTCATCATCTTTCCATTGTAGGTGAGAGTCTCTCAATCTTACATAGTGATGTAAAGCATCAAAGAAAGCTCGTGAGGAACTTGAAAAAGAAATCTCTTTGGTCTAAAAGTTTGGGAGAGGTATTCTATCAACCTATTTACATTTTTCTGTTATGTTATTTTAAGACCTTGCAATTTATATAGCTATTCCCGCTAACCTCTGTGTTTTTGTGTACTAATGAACAACATTATTCTTTTTTGTGTCTTATCCATTGTAGATTGTGGAGAAGCTAGTAGATGTTGTCACGTTCATTCATCAAGCAATAGTGGAGGCTTTTGAAGAGAATGGTATTTACCACTTGTTATGAGATATTTCTGTAGTACTTTTCAATAAAAGTCACTAATTTGTGATTGAATGATGCTGTTTATAACTATCAGCATGCTAAGTAAAACAAATGGAAGCTAGAAATAATCTAGTTTTGGTCCCTATTTCTATCCGATAAAATAGTTTTTGACGGCTTGTTTTTTGTTTCTTTTTAGTACCAAGTTCAATGACGAATGGCAAGGAGGCTCAAAAGAAGCCCGATACGCTAGGTGCCGCAGGTCTTGCTTTACACTATGCCAACTTAGTCACTCAGATGGACAACATTGTAAGCTAACTGAACTCTCCATTTTTGTTTGCTTATTCGGAATGATTATTGCAGCTCAATTTAAACATATTTGTTTTCTATAATTCCAGGCATCACGTCCCATATCTTTGCCTCCTAATATGAGGGACAATCTATATAACGGCTTGCCAGCAAATGTTAAGACCGCTTTACGTTCTCGCTTACAAGCACTCGACCCCAAAGAAGTGGTATGCTTTATCGACCATTATTTTCTTTTAATCCAGTTTCCTGTTTGCATGAGGACAAAAATCTGCTATTGACATTGTTAAAGAGATAATCCAAACTTGAAAAGTCTCTTCAGAGGATCGGTCCTAATCGGACCCTGACCATATACTAAATTCTGATATAAACCATGTGGCCGTTGTTGGTCCTCCTGCGGCTCTGTTTTTTTGGTTATTAAAATTAACATTTAACATGATAATCTATCCAATAGTTTCCTATATGCTAGTAGTTTATCAGATAATGTGTGGAAAATTGTGTGATGTGTTGATATTTGCTTTAAAAAAAGAAAAGAAAAGATATCGCTATAATTATGAGGAGAATGGACGGAAATAAAAACACAAAGTCTTGATACGAAAGCTTGCAAGAATACGATAACAGACCACACGAGTGGTGACTTTTGGAGAGCATGAACAAGAGAATGCTAAATGTTAGTAGAATTATATTAAGTTTAAAAGCTTAATTGGCAGTTTTCTCCCTGAAATTAGTCATTATATGTCTGTTAGGAGGGGTAAAGTAGTTATTTAACATTTAGGGAAAATTCAAAAGTTTGAAAAAGATTACTGTTGACAATTTATTGAGAGGTGGTGCAAACTGCAAAGCATTAAAATCTTTGAATTTAATCCGTGTTTGGTCCTTACCCAGTTCTTCAATCGGGTTATTTTGGCCCTTAACCGGGTTGGGTATTCACCTAACCTGTCTATGATTCAAAGGTAGGTCCTGAATAGTAACCACAAGGTCTTGCCTATAACCAGTAAGGCGTTAAGGACTGTACATGGTTGATTTCAAAGTTTTCGCACAATAGTTTTTTTTTCTTCTTCTCTCAATAGTTAACTTGATAAGGGTGTCAAATTTGTGATGAACTCTTGTTTTGGTAGACGGTGATGTTTTGTTTTACGGCATTGTTATTGTTTGTTGTTTTCCGTTACTTACAATTTTAGATTTCAAATGTCCTAAGTTACTTCAAATTATTGTTTAAATCCAAAGTTACCATTCTACCCATTAGTAATCATCAGATTAATCCAAATTGCCAAAAGCATCGATTTTGGTCCACATGGTTATTCTCTTCTTCGTTGTTGAAGGGTATTCTAGATATTTGACCAATCACCAATATGCATACACTTATGTTAAACTCTGTCTAGTTGAAATGTTGTATTTGTTTTAGGATAGAAAGGACAAGGAGTATGGTTTTTTTATTATGCATCTATATATCTAAAATAGAAGGATACCCGGCGGCTTTTAATCTTGAAGGCGCTTTTATGTTGGCGTTGATTAACCTTAATATAAACTAAATCATTTGAAATAACTTTTGATGAATAGTCTTAAAAAAAACCCTACCATAATTCTAGTATAGCAATTGCTTCCATATTTATAAGGTTTGCATTCCATTCCAAATATTTTCATGAGCAATGTGGGACAAACTCACTCTTTGGCATAGATAAAAACATGAAAGTTATATTGTCCCACATTGGTTCCAATAAATTTTGTAACATCCATCCCATTTCTCTATATATATTTTTAATTTTTAAGACACATGCAAAGTAGTATAGATATAGATAACCAATGCTTTGTTTCAGATGACCATGCCTCAAATTAAGGCAGAAATGGAAAAAACACTACAGTGGCTCGTTCCAGTAGCTACAGATACTACGAAGTATGTCTTTTTTACCGTACTAATGTTTCAAAGGATTCATTCATGTTACCGATCTTCATTAATTGTTACCTTTTGTTTTCTTGTAGAGCACATCAAGGTTTTGGATGGGTTGGCGAGTGGGCAAACACAGGGTAAACAAATTATTCTGGTGCCTATTTATTGTTGCTTTTCTTTCTCTTTTATAAATAACGTCTGTATGTTTTTCAACAGTAATGAGTTTGGGAAGAAGACAGCAGGGAGTAACAATATTATTCGACTCCAGACACTTTATCATGCTGATAAACAAAAGATGGACCGATACATTCTTGATTTGATTATTTGGCTTCATCGTCTAATAAGTTTAGTTAGATTTAGAGACAAGGTTCCAAAGTACATTCCTGCGCGATCTCCTCCTTCCAATAACGGTCTACTTGGGCATTCAGATCCGTCTAGATTGAAAGCCAATGGTAAACCACAAAGGGTCCAAATCTCTTTGGAAGACAGAAATCTTTTGGAAAAAGTTACGAAACGGAGAATGTTGGTTCCTGGGATAAGCAAAAGTCAAGAATTTGTTGTGGTCAAGAAGAAGAGATCAAGTGTCTTTGCCTCTAGTCGAAGCATGGGAAGCTCCCCCAAGAGGGAACCAGGATACACAAACACCGACATGTTAGATGTTTTGGATGGTTTAGGTACAACTTTTTAAGCTCTTACTACATATTTTTAATGAAAGGTTCTTTTGTTGATTCGAAGTTGGGAAGGTCTCCCAGGAATGGGATATACAATGCTCTGATATGTTGGATGGATTGGGTACGACAGTTTAAGCTGTTGGTCATTATATGTACATATATCTCATATATGTCTCTTGTATGAGGCGTATGTAGTAGATTATAAGAGATTATGTTTAGTATGTCCGAGTATTTATTTTATACATATTTTTGTGCACAAAGAATATAAGATTCATTTTGTCCTGATTTCCTTGGTTTCGATGGTATACAATTGCGTTTTCATGTGTACAACTGATGCATTCCATAATGGCCGAATTGTATTGTACATGTCGATATTATGCTGCGCGGAAGCCAACACTTCATCAATTTCTAATCATTTTTATCACTGGAAAATGATTATGACAAAATCTCAGAATGACACTGGTTAATGATATTAGATTGAGTTAATCAAGTTAAAGACACGACCTTTAAAGTTGCTTGAGCACTTCTCGAACGAGAGATTGTAGAAAACATATATGATCGCTCATCGAAGTGGTCAGATAACCATGGCCGCTACTGAAACGTCCAACAGCTGCATCATTATTCATGTCAAATGGCGCTTTTTAATACATTCATGATTTCCCCAAATATCTGGAGCGTAATACAATGTCATTGTCATTCCTAATAGTCGAAATATAATTTAAACGAGCAATCATAGAGTTGCCTAAGAATAACACATGGTTTAATTCTTGACATATTGATTTTATTTTCACTTTCATCATTTTCAATAATCTTGTTTGTGTATTATCAATCATTTTTGAAACTTGACAATCTTCATTTATTTTAAGAGATATTGCATTATTTAGCAAAACTAAAAAACGCTTTAAGAATAAAAAACCTTTTTACAAAAAGATACTTACACATTTAAGCTAAAATTTTTATAAAAAGAAAAAGAAAATAAAAAGAAGATTTATTTTTAAAAAATGAAAATAAACAATTATTAAATTAAAATAGGGATCAGATGGTTTTAAGAATGGAGGTGCCTAATTGTCGTAAGGCTTTAGGCAGACACCCCATCTCGCATATTTAAATGCGAGCTAATGACCACTCATCACTTCCCGTTAAAACTTGCCATGAAGGATCATGGTTTCTAACTAAACACATGTTGTCATTTTATAACATCACTTGAACCTATCCTTTTTTTCTACCTTCGATATGGGACAAATTACGCTAATTTTGTTTAAAACCTACTTAAATCTAAGTTAAGTTTTGTTTATGTTTAGAAACTTGATGGTTGATGAGTTGTTCGATGAAACCGCGCAGTACGCAGGAGACCTCATTCCTTTATCACTCAAGGTGATGGGGTTTAGTCTGATGTTATAAACAAACATCCTTCTCTATTGCTATATATATTTCCCAGTTTGATCAAATGAATTCAAATGGTGTTTTAAGACCATCTCTTGTGAAAGTTACATCACACTCCAACCCATCATCGTCGAAAGTAAGATAAACGTCAAGTAAGTTTTGTGATATGAGCAAACCATGAAGTAAGTTTCGTAATTACACATCTGAGTTTTAAAAACATTTCATCACGCAGCGGATAGATGGTCGCACCATGGTTAAACTGCAGGGTGATCTTACCCTCCCAAATTTCGAAAGGTTTACATTTTTCTTCAGCAAAGGTAATTGATTTATTCCCGTTATGTGATCTGCTGTTTATATCTCAAATAACCATTCAACTCTTTAAGTAGGAGCATCTTAATTTAAAAGATTTCTTTCCATTTTGCTAAAGAGTAACTTTTTTATTTTTCTTTTCATCAATGACTTTTGCACAAATATCACACAATTGTCATATTCTAGTATATATAAGTTTACATAACTGAAAATCTGAAATGAGAAGACTTGGAAGCTACCTCACTTTCTTCAAGGTTCGCGAAGTAAGTTGTTTCTTTTGATTCTTCATTTTGTTCTCGTTCCTTAAACTTCATCTTCTCCGGGCATCTCAAAACTTGACTCATAATCTATTTCTGAAAAGTTGTCCCTTATTTAAAATTTCCGCTTGATCAGAGGATGTTTGGATCAACAATCGTTCAATGACCTATAACTGCACGGAGGGTGATGTGGGCGATAATTAGGGCGCGTTTAGTTCAAGAAAACACCCCCTGTTTTCCATTTTTGTTTTTTTGGAAAACAGAAAACGCATTCATGTTACATTTTTCTAAAACAGTTTTATAAGAAAATGAAAATTCTTGTTTCCATTTTTTCAACTAGAATTAGAAAACAATATTTTGATGTTTTCCATTTTCCATGTCCATTTTCCATCTCCCCCTTCCCTATCCCTCCACATCT
>JAOXNX010000001.1:16391659-16402298 GCA_028566075.1 Solidago caesia | reverse complement strand
CCATTGCTAGCATTCTCAAAAAGGGACCCCCCTTGCTAAAACGTACAAACCACAGGGACCAATCTTGCAATTAACTCCCTATATTAGTAACGATCACTCGTATTTGCATAATAAACACCGACAACGGATGAAAACATTCGCGTTTCGTGCCATTTTTGTTACCAATCCACAATCTTGTTTTGTACAATTTCATCTTGCATTACCAAAGCCTTTTCTTTGTCTTGGTCATTTCATTATCTTTTTCTTGCCATTTTTTCTTACATATATCATTACCCTCAATTATTATTGGTGATTCGATGTCTTACCACATTATATAATACTTTCGTAACGATTAAGAATTAAATACGTGGCAAACGTCCAGTCTAGGAATATAAATCACGTGTGTCCAATTATAATTCATCTCCTTCAAATGGTTAAAAATGTTTACTTTATAATTTACCTAGGTCCAAAATCTTGAATAACATGTGTCCAAATATAATTTTTCATATACTTGTTAAAAAAAATTTCAATCTAACCTAGGTCCATGGACCTAGGTAGGATACACATAGAACCGCCCTTGCAAACGTCCCTCCACGATTAGTGTTGGATGGACGTGACAATCTTGTTGTGCATCCAATGTTTTAAAAATCGGTTTGAACCGGCCGGTTTGACCGGGCATCAACCACTCGACCGGTTCAACTAAGCATGATTTTTTCATTATTGCGAACCGTTGGTTTTTTCCTAACCGATTTCATTTTTTTTAATTACTTTTATGATGATGTGTATACTTTAATGTTATTTTTTGTTGTTTGTAAACTTTGAAAGTTATATTTTGTTATGAAATACCTATTTGGTATTATTTTTGAGTGGCTGTAATTGTATTTTGACTGTTTTCATTTGATTGTAACAAGTTTAATAACATTTTTATTAAAAAATAAAAATAAAAATTACCCGGCCGGTTCGACCGCCCCGGGAAGTTTTCCGGTTCACCGGAAAAACGGGTTTTAAAACATTGTGTGCATCTACTTGATTTCAACGAATAGGAAAAAAAATTATCCAGTTTTGTCTGCAAACTCAAACATATCGACTAGTAGATTAATAAATCATCAAATTGTAAATGCATGTTTCTTCATTATTTTCTGACAAGTAATAAACATGTCTAAAACGAAGAACTAAAAAATTATGTCTAAACTCATTTATCAATCAACACGTAGTTCACATATTTTTATCTACTTATCTTCATTTATATTTATTTACTAGTCTTAAAAACCATGACGATGCACCAGTTGTCTCATAATTGTTTTTATTTATCCTATACATTTTTATTATATACTTAACTTTATATGTTTATTTGATATATAGATAATAGAAAATAATTATTATTAAAAATCTACTTGCCCTCCTTCCTTAATCATGAATGAACAAAACAAAAGTAAAGCTAAAACCAAGTATATTAAAAAATTTATAATTGTTTATACAACTAACGAATTTAGAGAACTTATCAGAAAACTTCCAAAGATCCAGAATATGTTATGGTTAGAACATCATATTAAAAGATGTACATATATGCATTAAAATTATGTGTTATGGTGATATTTTGAATACTTTAACTTTAAAAGATCACAATAAAATTATTAGGTTATAGATTATATGTATATATATGAAAAATAAGAATTTATTAGTTTATAGATAGTCTATCAATTATTTTACGTATATATTTTGATTTGTAAATAAAATAAATACATATATTATAAATGAGTTATTTAATTTAATAGTGGGAATTCCTTATCTTTTGATTTGTAAATAGAGATTACTTTTTTTAAAAAAGAAATAAGGATTAATTAATAAGGAATTTGTTAGTATATAGATATCTTCAAATTTTTATGGCTATAAATCAAAATAAGGAATTTATTGGTTTAAAGTTATCACGAAGTCTATAAATTTTCATCATCATACGTATATATTTTGATTTGTAAATAAGGATCAATTAATATATAGAAAAGATTATTAATAATTATATTTAATTTAATAGTTTTAATTATGAATGATATATCTAAAATATAGAATTTTTTATTAATATAGACTAAAAGACACGTGTCGCTTTAATATTGTGGTACGTGTCGATCAATATATGTGTTTGAGCATAAGATGATGAGCTCAATCACAATGAGGTTTTAACCATGTTATCCTCTTATTCTCCTCAACTTGAGAATGCAAACCTACTAAGCTCTTAACGAGCCTAAGGTGTTAAGATGATAACCTAGAGAGATAAAGCTTGAGTCTCTCTCTAGAAGGAATGTGTGGATGTTTCTTGATGATTGACTGTGAATGAGTGAATGAATGAATCTCTGTCTATGTGCCAATTGACAGTGACATGTATTTATAGGCGTGAGAATTAGGGTTATATCGTATAATGGGCCTCATCATATTTTGGGCCTTTACCCTAAAAGGTTACTTAGAACGATTGCAGTCTGCCTGCCCTAGAGACTGCCTTAGAGCTTGCCTTATAGTCTGTCCTTAGACTCTGGCCTTAGAGTCTGGCTCAGAGTCTGCCTGTCTTAGAGTTGGCCTTAGAGTTTGGCCTTAGAGTTTGGCCTTAGACTCTTCCCTTTGAGGCTGGAAGCCTGTCTGGCCTTAGACTCTTCCTTTGGAAGTCTGTCTGGCCTTAAACTCTTCCCTTGGAAGCCTGGAAGCCTGTCTGGCCTTAGACTCTCCAACGTCTGGCCTTAGACTCTTCCCTTGGAGGCTGGAAGCCTGTCTGGCCTTAGACTCTTCCTTTGGAAGTCTGTCTGGCCTTAGACTCTTCCCTTGGAAGCCTGTAAGCCTGTCTGGCCTTAGACTCTCCAACGTCTGGCCTTAGACTCTTCCCTTGGAGGCTCGAAGCCCGTCTGGCCTTAGACTCTTCCCTTAACACATTAACTTGGCAAGGCTCGACGCTCAGGCGGGGGTGAGGCTCGACGCTCAGGCGGGGCGAGGCTCGACACTCAGGCGGTTCCTAAGCCATTCTTTAGCTTAGGCATGGAAGCGGTTCCTAAGCCATTCTTTAGCTTAGACATGGAGGCGCTTCCTAAGCCCTTCCTGAGCTTAGGCATGGAGGCGCTTCCTAGGCCATTCCTGAGCTTAGGCATGGAGGCGCTTCCTAAGCTATTCTTTAGCTTAGGTATTGAAGCGCTTCCTAAGCTATTCTTTAGCTTAGGTATTGAGACAAGGATCGACACTTAGTCAATGCTAGGCTCGACACCTCGCAAGTCTTCTACCTCGCTAGTTAGATGATTCGACAGTTTGTTGCCTAGCCTCTCTTTACAAGGTTGGTTTAGACCATACCTCATCAATACATATAGTCAATCCATACATCGTACAGGTATTAAGACTAGTAAAAGGTTCATGTGAGAACCATTTGATTTAGAGAATCATGAGAACCTTTAAATTATAACTTGATATGTTCATATGTAAATGACATATGTGAACAAATTCGTTCACATATGAACAGATCAAGATATACTTAATACTCCTATCGTTCTATTAGAAGTGTCTTGTTTTGAATTTTTAAAGTCTTTGTTTTTTAATTTTGACCTTAAGTATATTTTTTTATGTTATATAATACTTGATAAAAACTATACTAATTATGAAAGCACATCTAAAACTTAATTAATTCATATAACTTTTGTCAAATATTATATAACACAAAGAAAAAAATATTTAAGGTCAAAGCTAATAAAAGAAAGAATTTGAAAATTCAAAACATGACACTTCTAATGAGACGGGGGGAGTATTACATATGTTCATATGTGAATGGTTCTCACATGAACCTTACCATGAATATATATATTGTTAGGTCTAAAGGTTCAATATACCAAATTATATTGAACACCCAAATATGTTATACATCGAACCGGGAGAGAGGGGGGGGGGGGGGATACAACTTATCACAAATCTTAGTTTCTTTTTGAAAATTGTTTATTAAATTCTTGAACAATATAAGCTACTTAACCAACAGAATTAACATAACAATAAAGCAATAGACACTTCAACACCAATATGTAATTTTTCAAGTAATTCTTTATTGAAAATAAATCTTTACAGAGAATTACAGGGTTGTTGCGGAAAATATCTAAACAACCCAGTTGAATAACAAATTATAATCAGTTTATATTCTATTAAGAACAGCCCAAGCCGAGTTCTTAAACACATATCAAATCTGATAATAGAGAGTAGAATGTGAAGAATGTTATCTCAGATTGCCTCACATTTTGCATTCCACGAGGTTGAGGTATTTATAGGCGAATGCCTCAACGCTCATGGTGTCCATTTCTTCCACGTGTCCATCTTCTGTTGGTTCTGTGCAAAATGAATATTTGATAGTGACATTCTGGTACAGTGGTCCCCCTTTGCACCTTCCACGAACTTCTTCCAGCCAATAAGAGTATGGACAACACACATAAAGCGACAACCACCAACCTAAGATACCTTGGATCGTGTGCATTGTACACCTGGGATCTTTATCTTCGATCCTAACATGGTTCTTCACAGATTCCAAAGACATAGCTTGAGGCATTTGTCAAACCTCAAACTGTCAAGTGTTCTTCAAGCTGTATGAGTAAGCTCAAGCTGACTTCCACTCCCATTTTGAACTTCTATCTTCAATCTTCATCTTCGACTTAGATTGAATGCTATAAACTATGTTGATGCAGCTTGAAGAGCACGACTTCCATAAGGTAAAATATTACAAATACATGAAGCTTGATCTGAGTCAGATCAGAAATGTTTAAGCTGATTCAGCTCAGTCTGATCAAGATCAGATTACAAGAATACAAAAGATTACTAAGTGTTTACAATCATATTGTCATCACCAAATCTATACATTACATTACCCGCGCATTGCTGCGGGGGTGTGGTGGTGGTGTCAACGAGTAGGGTAGGTAATTGATGTAAAGGGGATGGTGTATGTATTTTAGGAGTTAAGAAATAAATGATGTAAATATGTGAGAGGAACATATTGGTCATTTCGCATATCTCAAAAATATAACTTTTTAACATGAGGTCTACAGCTTTTATATAATAGTGTGTACATATATATATCGAAGTGATCCGGCCAATGCTTTTTTACCTATAATTCCTCGATTAGTCACCATGATGCATGCTTTGTTAGACTTTCATGTTATATGATATGGTTTTAGTTAGAAGTTAAATCAATAGTATATAGTTACGGACTTACGGTCTTGAAATAACCTGTTGTGTGTTCACGCTGGATAAAACACCTATTGCAAAGCATTGTTCATTTGTTCGCAAAAGCAATTGGTATTACTCTCAAGTTTTCTTTCATTAAACATAAGTAATTTCTAATCAAATGAGAATACTTTTAAAATATTTTGATGCATTATAAGTTTATAAAGTTAACATAGTGTATAACCAGTTATCATTATTTAAGTATTTAATAGTACATTGATCCCGCTAAAACCAAGAATATCATAACTAAGTATCATTTATTAAGTATTTAACAACACATTGATCCGTCAAAACCGAAAAAATCACACATCTTGTTTTATGCATACATCTTGAATGCATCTGCATAAAATTTATAAATCTTCATTTTTTGGCAAATAATGAAAATCTGCATCGATAAATCCATCTATTAGTGCTTATTTAAGATGCAAGTGTATTAATTTAATGATAAATTTAATATGCAAAAACATCGATTTTAAATGTTGTTTATTTATATTCAGGTTGTTTATAGCTAGGTTGGAATCAATCTTACCGGCCCAAACATAACTCATATAATAATCGTCTAAATATCGGGGTTCATGAAAACTTAAGGGCCTTTTGGGATTACATTTCAAATTAGATTTTACATTTATAAAACTTGTTTTATTAAAACTAGCCATCACTTGTACAGGCAAACTCAAAAAAGAAATTGTTTGCAAAGAACGATGTAAAGAGGTTTCACAATGTGGGTATCTATTTGTCTATTCTAACAGGTGACCTTGTTAGCTGGTTAACCCTTTTGTATGTATGTACATTTTTAATTCTTTTTAAGTCTAGCTAGTATACTAGATGCATTGTCAACACAAACACGTTCCATTTGATAGACAGAATAAACGACTCCATACACATACGATTTAAATCGTTAGCTAGCTTCAACTCAAACCTCCTTATTTCGTATCGAGTTCATGTCACGTTCGCAATCATGTCGAGGATTTCCTCCCTTTTTTATCTTCTTTTGTTACATATATAAATGTAAGTATTATTATTTAACGTATATCTGACATTAATATAGAATGAGATATGAGATTGCAAATAAAGCTCAACCTCATAAAGCTCGTGACGCATATATCCTTTATTTAAAGCTAGCAAAAAAGGAAAGGAAGTTGGAGATTGTGAATACCCTCCACGTGAGGGAAAGAGGCACATCTCATTACGTGTATGGCTAGGATTTCCTCATTAGTTGCTTTCCGACCACATAAACTTTCGTCGAATGTAAGGTATAAATCAACGGCCATAGTATCTCCAACGGCTTTGGCTAGATGGCCAAGATTTAATTGACGGCTGCCGGCCTGCAGTTAATATCTTCATCTTAAGCAGACTTTTTTTTTTATTTAGATTCCCATATATATTTATTATATATAATTTCTGACGTCAAATGGTGGTCGCTAATATTCAGGACGAGTAAACTTTTATTGCCCATTTTTTAGACTTTGTTCCATCCAATGGTAAATCGAATATTGACCATAATATTATTTTATGTCTCGTGTGGTTTTTGTTTATTGACAATGTCGTTTTTGAATCTTTGATATTTTTAAATTGTAAAGTTTGTATGTTTTTGATTGTTGAAAACAAAGCTTTCAAACTAAGAAATATAAGTGAAGAATGTATTTTTGTCATTATATTCTCTTCTTTTAACAATATAAACTAATATAGATATTTGCAAACAAACTAATATAGGACCAATAAAGACAAATGATGTTAAAAATATACAATTACGTACGTTGGATTAATAAAATTTGTCGTTGAATAAAAAAAAATAGCTTTCAATTTAAGATATCTATTTTATTCTTTGTTTGAAAATGTCATGTTATTACAAAAAGGAAAACGGAAGCAGAAGCTCTAAGTTGGAGCCTGTTAGTTAGAACCGTAGAGTATATCAAGAATAGATAAATCTATGAATGAAAGAATCCAGGACGTGTAAAGTTTTATCCTAATGGATAATTATCCCTTAGAGATCGTTTTGTTCAAATAATTTATGAGAATTTGGTAAAAAAGAATTTGAATTTCCTTTTTTGTCATATTAGGTTAACATAAGTAATTTCAAATTTTTTTCCACCAAATTCTTTTACATTTTTTGATCCAAACGCCCCTTACATGCCTTTGATGGGTTAAGACTAAATTCCTCGAATCTCCTTGGATCGAGTTGTGATCAACGAAATCACAATTTCTTCCTATGAATATATGCATATTAATTAGATTTTATATAGATATATAATAGATGAGAATGAGAATTGAAGAAGAGAAGACAATTAAATTCTGACTCAAGGACAATTGTATGTTGAACAATATAAAACTATTCAACATGAAATTGAGTCATGATTTAAAAAATTATTATGAATTATTGTGGTCGATCTGTAAAGTTATGTTGATTTCTACGCGTCTGAATTAAGAATTGCACCATTTGAGATTTTTCAGAGTCAAACTATCAATATAATGCATTGTTAACATTTAACAGTATGTATAATATTCTATATATCTTGTCTTTATTATATTCAGATTTGGACGTAAAAGTAGAAATCATATCTCGAGGATTGGGAATCATAATATATCCTTTGTTCTAAAAGATGGAAATTGTTATCTAATTAAGTTAGTTTATAGAATTAATTAACCACGTACAGATAATATATAATTAAAGACATACAGCACATCCCATCAGAACGTACGTACGTCCATCATATGCCCATCCTACTTTCATAACGTACTCTTGTATGCATATGATTTGAAAGTAAGGGATTTTTGAACTCATAAGTCATACCTTCATACAAGCTGGTGGAATAAAAAGAAGCTTTGTTTAATTATAAAAAACACCCATTAATTGTTTTCAAGAAAATATAGAAAATAGAAAACTTTATCGAGTCAAATGCGTAAACCTATATATATAGATATATATATGTTAGTAGTGGATCGAATACATATATAATTAAGTTGAACATATATATTTAATAAATTAGGTTTGATCTTGATCAAAATAGTACCTTTGTAACAAATTATAAATATGAAGCTCATAACATGCATGTGTGGCGGCAAACACAATATTTATATCGATCATTAGAACTTACTTGATCAACTTCTTACAAACTTTTTTTGTGTATGTACAACCTTATTGCTAAATTATTTATACTTAATATTTAATAATGGTCGATCGAAATCTCAAATATCAATTTGAGCATATATATCATGCCTATGCAACTCGATGAAAACCTACACAATCAATGTATTTGCATATCATATCGTTGATACAATTTCCGTGCTTAATATTAGACACTTCAAGTATACCATACAAATTAGTGTTATTTTTAATGGTGCTGGTTTTATTAGAAATCAAGCAATTAAGTTGCTAGGAAAAAGTTGTGCAATGAATTAAGAAAACAAAAGCATCATATCAATGTAATATATCTCAAAAACATATGTTATATCATCATGACAATGACAATTTAGTAACACAATTTACCAAGAGATCGAACAATAACTTCAAGTCATGACAAGTCAGCCCATGTTTTGTGATATAAATTACACGCGAGTGTAATTAATTAGTTGATCGATTGATGGGTCAGTTAGTGGAACAAGGATCACAAATCCACCCAATTAAGCCATTATATACACTTTCTACTAGTAATCCAAATAAGCTAGCGATAAAAGTTTAATATCATCGACAATAAAGTCGGCCCTAGCTAGCTAGCTAGCATTGGGGGAGTTAAAGGTGACCACATTCCGATATGTTCAAACTACCCGGCCAAACTGTGGTCCTAAATCCTAATTAATGTCTCTGCATCAGAATGTCTCTTAGCTTTTGATAGGATCTTGGCACAAATGTGGAGGTCAAGTAAGGATATGATGTTGGAGCTAGCTAGCTTGTTACCGGAGATTTTAATGGTGTTGATACTTGATACATGTGGTCCTAACTCCAGGCGTTGCTTTTCTTTATGTGGAATTGAACGATGTTCTTGCCAAAGTTGTATGTCTTTTTAACTTTTTTCGGCCGACTCAAATGAACCACGGGTGAAAGAAAACAGGTTCTGAAACAGACATATTTGTCAACCAAATTGCATTTTGAAATTGAACCATGCAGATAATGATGATGATGATGATGGCGGAGATAGAAAACAATTTGTGTTTTAGCATAACGACTATCCTTGTAATTTTAATAGCTTTAAGGGCTATATATATGAGTGTAAGATCCTATTTACTTTTTTTAACTGATTATGTTAAATAATCTGTTTATAATTTAAAGTATAAACAAAAATGTAACTCATCGCTATGTATATCAAAAGAATGTTTATAATTTAAAGTATCTTTCTTCTTTGTAAATTTATTAAGTTATTAGATAACTATTCGATTTATATAACGCTCTTTTGTTAAGTTAAAAGTTTTAGAAAAAAAAAAAATACGATCTAAATATATAGAACCATGTTATCCATAACAAAAATGTAATGTTCTGCGACAATATACGGACATTTTCCACCTCGTTACGCAAATAGATCTAACTTACCCATTACACAAACTAAAAAAGATGGCTCGTCGTGTGTAGTGGATAGCAATTTGTCAGCTAATAAAGACATTTGTATTAATAAAATTTTGACTATTTTAAAAAAATTATACCAAGTAAAAAACATACAACAAATTAAATGTATAAAAAGGAAATTTAAACGAATGAGGTTTTCCTATTCAGATTATTAGAGAAAGACAAATCTTTTTTTGTTAGATATACACGGACTAACAGGTTATAAACAGAGGAATTTGAATGCTTGTAAAAAAATCAAAGATATTAATCATAAGGCCAGAAGGTGGTTCGTAAAAAATTAATTCACATCTAATAAATATCGTACCGAAAAAAGTTAAAAATTTGTAAACCCCGTTGGTTCATACCAAAATAGAAAAGGTTAGGACCAAAACTAGTGATTTAGTTTTCATTTATTGGCCAACCATGAACAGGCCTAATCGATGTTTTCTATATTTGCAATTCTTGTTTTACCATTAGTACACTTTAGCGAACCTAATAATCCATTGAGCATTACGATTCCTATAATTCGATGAAGTTTATGCTTTTAAAACCGGGCCAATGCGTATAAAATACTTTCACATAAACTACTATATTTTTTTAAAGAGGTCATATGCGACCATCTTTTCTTTTCCATCTCTAAAGTTAGTTGCCTATAAGCCATTTAATTTATGCTTTAAGTGGTTTATAATATACTCAGTTTTTGTTCAAATCTATCGTATTGCAGTATGTATTCAACTTTAGGATATTACTAGATTATTTCCCGCATAATATGCGGGTTAAACATATTAAGTTTTTGTTATAACTTATAATATAATTAATGGTTATAAATATGACATGTTGAGATTTGATGATACTATTATTTTAAAAGAAGTTTTGTATCAAAAATTATTAGTAGGA
>JAOXNX010000001.1:16337455-16347856 GCA_028566075.1 Solidago caesia | reverse complement strand
CCATCCGTATGGGTGGGTTTTGTGGTTGGGGGGTCAACGCCCCCCCCCCCCCCCCCCCTTCCTTCAAGGTGAACGGTTACAATGGTAGGGTGATAGCTCGGTGATGGGCATGAAGGTGGTGGCGACCACCGGGGTCTGCGGTCGTCCATTTCTTTTTTTTTTGACTTTTTTTTTTGTGGCTATATTGCATAGTCTAAACAAGTTAGACATATTATTTTTGTTCACAAATAGTTGAATATAATTGACGTTATTTGGGAGAAAGTGACGTTAACTTCTTTTTTTTAGTTTTCAAAAAAAAAATTGACGTTATTTTTATATTCTTATTACAAACTATATGTGTATATAAATGTTTTTCAATGTGAAAAATACTTTGTAAAACAAAATTTCAAATTAAATTTATTGAATTGACTGGAAATTTTATAATATGTCTGGCATAATTGTACTAGTATTGTTTAGAAAAAAAGTTTTTGTTTTGATTTGTGATTTAGTAATTAGAATTTATATTTAAGAACAAATTGATACTTAAAAATTTATGACATATGTTATATGCTTTATAAAAAAGTAAAGATAATCTGCGAACATTGATTATTTGAAATAGTTATTAACTATAATTATAAATTTGTACATATATTTTGCATAGATAGAGTTTTTTTTTTTTTTTTGGGTTTAAACTAATCATTTATAACTCAAAATGTAATTAAAAAATTTGCTTAAAACACAATACAATGAAACCACACAAAAACCAAAATGAAACAAAAAAAAAAAAAACAAAAACAAAAAGAGAAGAAAGTAGAAAGCCCGGATACCATCTTCTTTTTCTTTTTTGACCCTAATTTCCGCCATTTTTCCAATTGGATTACCCCCTAAAACCATTTCTCTTCATTCTCCAAAATCCTAAATTCCATTACTTAAAAATGGTTTCAGATAAAATTGAGCCAGTAGCTTTAGCTATCACTAGTAAACTAAAAGCCCTTTCAAAATCTACACAAGATTTTACTAATAACATCCTTGACAACTTATCACTCTCCAAGCGTCGCCATCCGGTACTATCATAAACCCCAAATTATATATGTATATGTATTTGTATTTCTATTTTTTATAATATTTTTAGCACCCATATAAATCTTGGAACTGGGTTTTTGTTTTTGAGTAAGTTAGTCCCAAAAAGATAGGTAATTTCTTTATTGGGTCAGTTAAGATAGTTGGATGGAGATATGGAGTTTGTAGCTATCACTAGGGATGATGATAGATATAGTGTTTTAGGTTACAGTGTACTACTGATAATTATGAGATATAATAATAATAATTTGGCACATTGCTGAATATTGTGTTTGGTTTTTTGAATTGTGGCAACTGTTGTTTTGTGGTTGTTGATACTAGAGGGTGTTTCTGAGTGCATGTTTTTATAAGTGTGTTTGGCTTATAAGCTTTGTTTAAAATAAGTAGTATCATTCAGATGGCCTAAAAGAAAGTGCCTTTTCCCTTAAAATAAGCGAAAACGCACCTAATAGCCAAACGTTTCAAACCGAGTTTTTTGGCTTCCAAAAAGGCAGTAAGGTACACGTGCTTGAAATACACGGTCGCAAACACCCTTTAAATGTGTATTTTTGTTTCTGCATAACTAGTTAGTTTATCTCGGATATTTTAATTTGTTGTTAATAGGAATAACATATAATGATACACTTATGAATGTTCATATTTTGATTATAGTTGGATTAGGACTAGACCTAGTTTTTTATATTTTCTTGGAACGGAGGGAGTATGCATTTTGCTTTGGTGGGCTTCCATTTTTGGCATTAAGAAGTCCTACTTTTGTGGTAAAAAGGATCTAATTGAATACTTTAAATAGAAGTATAGAACTTGTTTGGGTTGTTTAATCTTTAGGGAGTAGAGCATCAATGCCGAAGTATGCAATTGGTACATGAAGCTGTTACAGCTTCCAATGTTTTTATTTTGAAAGTCTGCTGCGATTTCTTGGAAAGGAGGTAGTGCGAATGTTGCTGTTTTGAAGTACCATTTCTGGCATAAAAGAGTCACTTTTGTGGCCTAGTTGATCTTTACCTAATTATTTGAGTTGAAACCTGATTGGCTTGTTTAATCTTAGAGAGGAGATTATCAATGTGGAGAAGTGTGTAATTGGCATATGATGTAATAAGATTAATTCTAATATTTTGTTTCACCGTTTTATGCTGTATGCTTTAACAAATCATTATATTGCAATAACAAACTAATAGTAAGACTCTCTCTATCACAAAAGAATTGTGTATGACTCTGCATTCAGATTAAAATCAACCTGGTTGACCAAATTGAGATTGGACAAATCTTGCTTCACAATGGTTTTCGTGAGGACACATAGCCACCTAGCTATTGAACTTCAAGTCATTCATGTAGTGCGTATTAGATATGAAATGCTGCAATTCTTGGACGAAAGGATTATTATGTGTATAGGTGGGAAAAATGTCCGGTTTGGGTAACGGGTCAGAATCGGTAATGTTTTCTCCTTTGTTCAAATGTCTTGATTTTTATAATATTCATCTTGTTTATGATATTTCAGTAATATTTGAAGTTTTTGGATTAAATAATTTGGATGGTTTTATGTATTAAAAATACACTTTGGATGACTCCCGACCCGTTTTCTTTATGGTATTTTTTTGATTTTACTCTTTGACTGGTATAACATGACATCACCTGGATCAGACTCTTGTATTAGTAAATAACAGTAATCATGTGGAAAAGTATGGCTTGCTATTTGAATGTTGTGTTCGATAAAAGTATCATTTCTGTAAGGGACATTTACACCTCTTTAGTAATATGTTTTTCAGATTGAAATCTTGAAGCGGTTGCATCGAGAGGCATTTTCTGATATCATGAAACTCAGGGACAGACAGGACAAAGTGGAACGGTTACTTTCCTTCAAGTCATCTAAAGTAAGTCCATTTCATGAAGCCAGCACCCGTGTAAGAGGAGAGGTAGAAGTATTGGGGATGCTGTTAATGATCGATAGAATTCATGAAGATAATCAAGATGCCATTCGTCGAACCGGAATCAAAACTGGTATAAAGTCCCGGTTCACTTTCGAAACCACCATTCGGGAAAGTGATTCTCTTACAGCAGAGTTTGTAGCAAGTGACAAAGGGCAACTTGATTCTTTCTCTAGCCCACTTTCACTTGCTAAAGTGCTTTATGCTACAAATATCAATGATTGGTGCACCTTAACTGCTGTTCCATTGGGAGCTAAATGCAACGATGTTGGTCTTACGAGTCCCTTAGTTAGTGGACCTCCAATATTTAACCAACACATCGGTAGTGGAATTAACTTAACTGTGAAAAGATCTAATGTTATTGCTTCATTGGCTCAGTTTGTATCTTTTATGGGAACTCAACTTGATTATTCACGGGCGACTCATTGTTTAAGCACTTTTGGGCAAGTTGCGTGTCAACTATCATGGAGTACTAAGCTCTTGCTTTTGGGTCTACACAAAATACCCAAATTTTCAAGTGATATTTCTCTTGGTCCAATAGCTTTACCAATTGGTATGTTTAGATACCATAGAAGTCATGTGGACGCACTTGATGGTTCGTTTGGGTCTACTGCTATGGTTCTTGAGTCGAATCTTGATGCAAGCACAAGAATAGGAGGGTGGGTTGAGATGAACAACTCAGGTGCTAGAAATCTACAATGGGGTTTGTCGATATCTGATCTTCCTGAAGATGATTTTGGGTGGGGGTTGAGGTTGGGTGGGTCGAAAAATTGGGATCACTACGAAGTTGAAGCGTTTTCAAAGATAATGTTTGGGGATAAGTTTTCAGTACACCCTTCACTTGTGTATGTGATAGATGGTTCAACTCAATTTCCAGCATTAACGGTGAAGTCTAGTTGGTCTTTTTGATTTGCATTAATGTAACTTCCATCTTTTGTCAAGTATGGAGCTTTTAGAAACTTCGGTTTATATTCTTTGAACATCTTTTGTAGAAGAATTTATAGCTAATATTGCTGAAGAAAATTTTAACCACAGTCAACAATTATACTTTTGGTTAATGTAGGCGTAAAACAAGCCTAAAAATTTGGTGCTAACACGTGACAAAACCGATGACTAACATTTTTAGAACAATGACACCGAACACACCCAGGCCCTGAACGGTGATGACTGATATATATGGAAATGTCTTTTATAACGTTCCCTGTAGGAGAAAGCTTGATAGATTTTAGATGATTGTTCTTTCCTAAATGGTCCTCCCAGAATAATAAATGATTTAAAAAGCTTAAAGCAAGGTTAAAAGTTACCAAAAGTGTGCTTGTTTTCATTGCAAATATTCTCTACTAATAGTTTTATTATTGCATTTTATCATTATAACACTTTTTTTTATGTACAGTTTGCATAATTGATAAGCAAATGAGCTGGT
This sequence comes from Solidago caesia, assembly GCA_028566075.1. Taxonomy (NCBI): domain Eukaryota; kingdom Viridiplantae; phylum Streptophyta; class Magnoliopsida; order Asterales; family Asteraceae; genus Solidago; species Solidago caesia. The sequence continues at coordinate 16,343,452 of JAOXNX010000001.1, read as the reverse complement.
AGCATTGATCCAAACAGAGACCAATAGAAGAGCCAAAAAGTTGATTCAAACAGCATACACCACAAAATCTAATGCCATACCAAGTTCAGAGCCAAGGGTCGGCCTTCTAAAATTACAAATGCAACCAAAAGAGAGATAATATCTACACAAACATAAAACAAACCCAAACTAATAACAAAACCAGTCACTAAAAGAAGACCCTACAATGTCGCACTAGTCAAACAAGTCAATGTATCATAAATGTGTACCCGTTCCAGAATCGGGTATAAAGCTAGCACTTTAAAAAGACATGTAGAACTCAAGCCATAAAGATTTAGATCATCAAAAAATAGTTAATCATCGATCTCCGAAAAGTACCAAAAACTCTGGATCCTATCTTCCAGCCAGCCATGATAAATCAGCAAAACTAGCTAAATGCTACAGAATCATCAGCAGCATATATACAAAACCATCAGCCTCATTAGTCAAGCATCCAAAGCTCTCCTATTTACTGGAAACTGCAAAAATCTGGGCACGGGTCAAAGATATTGACTTTGACTTCATGGATGAATGTATGACTTTAGGAACAAGGTTCCCCGCTAGTGACTTCCCCATTAGCAAGCTTTGGAGAATCTGATCCAGCCACTTCTTTTTCATTGGTGGGCCCGTCTTCCAGTGCAAGCTTCTGCAATGAAGCTTCTTCCACAGAATTCTCATTTTCTTCATGTGACGTGGTATCCTCTTGAAACTTGTTGGAAGATTGTACCCATCTTTTCCAATCAGTACGTCTCCTTAACTTGTCACCCTGCGCAAGTATAAAACAACCAATATGTTTAATCTTCAAAGACCAAATATAGCATATCATAGCATATTTGTTCATGCATAGAAAGGCACCTGAATTTCAAGAGTAGTTGAATCTCTTAAAGATTTCAAAATCATTTGGATGTCATTCGTCAAAAGTTGAATCTGAAAAGTCCATGAACCAACATTAATAGTACAAACAAACTGTTTAACCAGATATCAAAATGAAGAAGAAAGAAAAAGCATTGATGTTACCTAACTTGTTAAATCAAAAGGCTAACTTTTTGTCAAATATATATAATTGAAACAGGAAAAATATTAGAATAAATAGCAAGCACATTCTAGTTCATTTATCTGTCTTGACAATTAAATGAATTAAATAGTGAAGAATTTCTAGCAAAAACCTCTTTCTTATTCAGGCTTATCACCTAACTTCCACTAATTACAAAACTTCTTCCACATAGAAATACAGTTTCCCCAAAATTCAGTAATATGTTAAGTATCTAAATATACTGTAAGTCTAAGGTAAGAAAAATAGCTGATAAAACAATATAAAATCATCCTTGGTTGCACTAAAATGACCGTTCCCTGCTTTAGCTCAAAAAAAAATCATAGCAAATCATAGCTATTACTAATATATAGTACATACGTACTGAATAAAAAGATACACATATAACTATTGGTAATTTAACAGAACGACTGTTCACGAAAATCATAGCAATCATAACTATTACTTTTATGCACAATATAAACTCCACCAGTAATCATCAACTTCTTTTCTTGCAAAGATATCAACTAAGTTAAAGCATAAAAGAATACAGATGGTAGAAAAAACATCTTTCGCGATAATATGAGACTTCTTTGTTCTTATATACAACACAAAAGGAAAATATCAGTTTCTTTAATGATTAAAAAACCAAAGTTAATGAAAGGTGTAAGGTAAATTACATGCCGTGAGCAGGTCAAAAGGATTGAATATTTGTGATGAAAAATAAAGAAAAACCAAAATCCAAACTCCAATGATAGTTCTCGAGATTTTTCTTGAGAACTTGAGTGGGATATAATTAGCAAATAAACATTATGTACAGCACTTCCAAGCAAAACAATATATAATAGAGTATAGAGTTCCTACTTACACAAGAAACCGTGAGAATATTACTTACTCGACGAAAACCAGCTATTAACGAGATAGATACCCATCCTTCATCATCCATGTGTGACCTCAAAAAGTTATCTTTCACCAAATTATCGTCACTTTGATCAACAAAAGAATTGCATAAGCCAACAATTAAGAACGAAGTCCAGCTACTTCAAAGAAGTAAAACTTACCTGAAATAATATTCAATCTGCTTAAGAATTGGATCCTCCAAAGGAGAATCCATACGAGGCATAACTATAGAACCCGATGCTCCAGGGGGAGGCAGAGGTGGTACACCCCTATATGGCTCAGGAGCTAGCGTAGGCAGATATACATATGATGCACCCATATCTGAATAAATTTAACAGATTAAGACCAAAACTTGATTAACAAACATGAAGAAATGGGTCAGTTAACAACTCACCATAACCCATTGGGGGTCCATACGGTCTTATGGGCTGATGAGGAATAAAAGGAGCAGGACCCGGATGAGGTCGAATAAATCCCCTAACTGGTGGTGGAGGTGGTGGTCCCACTCCCATTTGATGACTTCTAGGACCCCGCCAATCACGGTCATGATGATCACGCCTTCCACCATTGTTAACCGGCCTAGGACCAAAGTTATTATTCCTCCGGGCTGGATTCCTATTCAAAGACTGATCCTGCCCAACAACTCCAACTGATCTAGGGGACCAAGTATTCCCCTTAAAAGAAGGTGGTGGTGACGGTGGTACCAAATTACCAAACACGTCAAAATACGGAAACAGTGGCGGCATTGGTGGTGGTGGTGGTGGTGGAGGCGGTAGCGGCCTTATATAGCCTGCAGATGCACCACCAACACCACCAACATTACCAGTACCAGTACCACCAGTACCCCCTGCTCGTTTCGTTGATCGGTTTCGCTGATTCATATGGTTTGGATTCGTGTGATGAGAGTTTACATTAGTTTTAACTTGTTTTGTTTGTTGTTGCGAAACTACAGGTGCCTGAAAATAATCAATAAATCCATTTTTATTATTAATTCCAACCAATATACACACACACATACACATGCATATAATATACATACACACAATATACACAAAGATACATACATACATAGCAAATCTACATATACAAACAGAAAGTTGGTTTTTAATTACACCTTTTCAAATAATAAGAACACTCAATTTGATCAATTTCATTATTATAAGTCCATAAAATCAATATAGTTTAGACTTAATTATCATTATTTGAGTGTTTGTTAACACTTTGAAGCATTAAAATCAAAGAAATCACACCTTTTATTTTATGCTCTATCTCGAGTGCATTTGCATCAAATTGCATGTTAATTTTTTCGATTTGAGATTAAAACACATCAACTTAGTAAATTTGTTGGTTTATATGATTGAATTTGAGTGTTCTTATCTGAACACTCCCCAGAAAACACATACATATATACATAGTACATACACACATATATATATATATAAACATATATAACAAAGAAAAACCCTATGGTAATATAATCAAATAATAATGCAGCCACATTGTTATATAAGTATGAATAAGACATTGAAAACAAACCGAAACGGATCTATCGGATGCGGGTTTAGATGAAGATTCGGGCAATTTGAATCCGGGTCGGGTCGATTCAGATAAAGCAGGCCATGAAGAAGCACCCATAAGAGGCTCACTATTTCCATCAATAACACCATTAATTGCAGAAGGCGGCTTATTCCAAGCCCACTTCTTTACACCAGCAGCAGCATTGTTTTCCGGCTGGGTCTCCGGAGGCGGTGCCGGATCAGAAATACCCGGAACCGAATCCGACCCACGAACAGCCTGGGCCCACGGAACCGGTAAACTTCTTCCGGTGGCGGCGGATGTTGGGCTGTTAACACCGCCGGAATGAGTAATGGCGGCGGCGGCGGCAGAGGAATCGGCGGTCATCGGAATAATAAAATTGATTTAATTTCGTCAAATAAATATATGTTAAGTAAGCATAACAATAATAAAAATAAAAATAAAAATAAATATACAAATTAGGGTTTATGAATGTGGAAAAGTTGTAAACGGAAATAGGTGTAATTTTAAGTATTTTTAAAATTTTATTTTTATTTTAATTAATTTTAGTTAATAATAATTTTAATTTTAATGCTAGTAAATGTATTGGTTGAAAAATAGAAACCGAGGAAAAGAAAAGAAGGTAGTGGGGGACTGGGGGATGGAAAGAGAATAGTTAGTAAGTACAAGACAGGGTTTCGTCTATTGACTATTGAGTGCTTTTTGCTTAACATATAATAGCCCATAATAAGTTGGGTTTTGGCCCATATTTGGAAAGATTTTTAAAATGGAATGTCTAGATATGTTGTTAATTACTTGAGTTTTTTTTTTTAATTACTCGAGTTTTGCTAACTTAATAACTTGTGTCTGATTTATTTATTTTTTTAGAACAGTAGTAACTTATGTCTGATTCATTTAATAAAGTCCGTATTTCTTAAAAGATTTTTCTAATGACAGCCCTTAGGGCTGTCAATAACCTGCATAAAAAACTTGTACCTCCCATATCAAAAGCCCACCTTCTGAATTTTATGGTAAAAGTACAAATATTTTATGCACGTTAATGACAGCCTTTTTCTTAAATAATCAATAAATACATTTATCACTAATTTAATTTAATACTTATTATTTTTAATTGAATCATAAATATATATATTTTTTAGTTTAGAAAAGTTTGAATTCATTCAATAAGCCTAATCTTTAATTCAATTTAATAATTATTATTTTTAAATAAATCATAAATATATATTTTTTAGTTTAAAAAAGTTTAAGTTCATTAAATATATCATAACTTGTGTCCCCGGAGTACAAACCAAATTACTTTTGGGTTTTTATGATGCTACAAAGTTGTTAAGGTAATTTTTGGAGTTGGTTATGTAAGTGATTATTATTATTATTATTTATTTTATAATGGAAGTTATTTTTAAAAATACGTATGTATTTGTGTTTTAGTTTTGAAGAGATTATTATTTATTATTTAGGTCTATGTTAATATAAGTACATTGTAAAATATTTTCTTCTAATTATCTTGAAAAAAAAAGGTAAATTGATGGGAACCCCTTAGTCTCATGTACCGCATTGGTACCCACATAACCCCCAGCATAGATAGTGTCAAGGTAATTCAACCATTATTCAATTCTGCCTTTGGCAGTTATAGAACCCGGGTTTCCTCCAGTAAATGGTGGCTGGTGGCCAACTCTTCTACGAAGGTTGGTTTTCTAATTATCTTGTATGTATATGTTTCGGAGGCCAAGTTTGTATCCCCTTTTTTTTTTTACCTTTTCCATTTTATGATGATTTACATTTGCTTGATGGACAGACTATAAATGTATTTTCCATGCTTCTAATCCAGCATTGAAAAAAATTAAGAAATAGGCAGTGAAGATCAATGGACTTGGCTAGCTAGGTTAACCATGGTTTCATTGAAGAAATAGGATCTCACACTGACGAATGTAATGATATATGACGAATAGACGATGAGGATGAATTATATATAAGTCATTATCTGAGCCTATAGGAATTAGTCCTAAATGCATCCATGTATTATTTGCTAACATCCGTCTCACTGACAACGTAGTCGTAGATTGTTTCTTGTACATACCTGAAATAGCCAAGACATGAAGAGTGTTTTAAAAGATGTATGTATATATATGCCAACTCTTTAGAAACAAATAACTAAATTTGCGTAATTTAATTGGAAAAGCTACTCTTCAGGCAATTTGTAAGGTAATATATGTTATAGCTTGTTAGCAGGGGAGCTTATGTAAGTACATAAGGCCCCTCCCAACCATAACACCACATTCTCAAATTTTCACTGCCACATCAGCGCCACATCAGCTAGGAGTGAGCAAAAACCGAACCAGAAAACCGAAAACCGAAAAAATCAAACCGAACCAAACCGATTGATTTGGTTTTGTTTTTCTAAAAACCGAACGGATCGGTTCGGTTTTCGGTTTCATATGTGTAACATCCCGAACTTTTTAATTCATGTTGTTGACTTTGACCGTTAGTCAAAGTCAAGTCTCAGTTAGTGGTTA
>JAOXNX010000001.1:16327097-16337355 GCA_028566075.1 Solidago caesia | reverse complement strand
TCATGATCCAATGGTCTAGATCTTGTCTTATTTGTTTTACGTTAAGTTTTGTTTTATAATAACCAACCCCTATATATTTATATGGATTCAATTTCACTTTTAGTTGTGTCCAAGTGCAAGTTCAAATTACACACTCTCCCTCTCTTTTAAAAATAAAAACTGTAATTATTAGTTTTAAACAGCAAGATAAGTGTGTGATTTGTGTTTTTTACGTTTTGACCAATTGACAACTTTTTATTAATTTAATAGTCAGTTCAATAAGGTCCCTCCCAATCATAACATCACATTCTCAAATTTTCACTGCCATATCAGCACCACATCATCCCTTCCACCCAGAATTTACCCCCTACCAACCATACCATCAAAATTTCAAATTCTCAACTTCCTATTTCCACATCATCACCACATAATTTTCATTTTTATCTAAACACAAAATAAAATAAAACTAACATTACATTATAATAAAAATAACATTACATTAAAAAAAAATACATTTCCTAAAAATTAAAAACTACATTTCCTAAAAATTACAAACTACATTTCCTAAAAATTAAAAATACAATTCTTAAAAATTACTACTACTCGTTCTCGTCGGCGGCGGTGCCGTAAAACAAATGCTTATACTTGTCCATTAAAGTTTTACGATACGCGAGAAGGGCCTTCAATTCATTTCTCGACAAATTATCGGGAACCGGGTTTTGAAGAAATTTGAACGCTTCCATTATTCGCTTTTGCTCCCGTTCCTTCTCAAGTTTCCTTCGATCTTCGTCAAAATTCGCCATCGCCTCTTCCTGAATCCGGACCATTCGCTCGAGTTTTTCTTGCGTTGAGTCGCTCCGGCCGGAAGTCGCATCCGACGAACTGTTAGTCCTCCGGCTAACATTGCGACCCGGCGGTCTCCTAATGGGGTCGTCATGGAATAACTGCTCCATAGCCGGTGTCGAGGTCGGTGTCTGGACCGGATCATCGTCGTTCAAATATATCATTGGAGCCGACCGTTTTGCCATGACACCGTGGTCATCCCAAAACTTTGGATAACCTTTGAGCAAGTGATAGCATTGCTCATAATTAAACTTGGTGCCGACTTCTCTTTAGTAGTGGACGTGGGCGGCGTCGAAAACAGCTTTTTCATCGGACCCGCTTGCTCGCCTGTGCTCGGTATACCTTTTAACATGACCCCCGAACACCTTTGTCGTCTGGCGTATCTTTGTCCATTTTCCTTGTAGTTGACTTTTGGTACGGGGTCCATCACTAGTTTCGTTGTTGAACAAACGAACTACGTTGTTCCAAAATGCAGTGTCGGTTTGATTGGTTTCGACAACGGGGTCTTCGGAAGTCGAGACCCAACTTCTCGCCAACAATAATGCTTCATTTTCGGTCCAAAACTTCTTGGGATAAACTTTTTTCTTTTTCCCGGTGTCGGGGGCTTGTATTTTTCCTTTCCCACGAACCGGCACCGATTATTTGGAACGCGACCATGCCGATGGCGTTCTGGCTAGAAGGCGAGAACGGCTAGCGGTGCCAACGGTGGCGTGAGAACGGGGAGAACGAGGGGGGAGAACGGGGCGTGAACGGGGCGTTGGGAGGGGCCTAAGTATATATTAGAAGGGTACCCGCGCAATGCGGCGTCCGCGAACATGTCGTGAAAGATGCTGATTCCTGTTGTTAATATAGTTTAATATTCATTACCATTTATTATTATGTTGACTTTTTAATTTTGTTATAAATCATTAAATTTTTGTTTGAATTATTTTTATTTTGTTTTGACTAATTGATATTGCATTAAATTTGATTAAAGTATTATATGTAAGAGTAAAGTTGGAATGTAATTAAAAATTCAAATTTTAAGACACCATGTAGTATAGATTATAATGTAGTATATAAAAACACACATAGGCACTTAAAGAGTAACGATGAAAGACATGGGAAATTACCAGTGAATATAAAGGGAAATATGAACTTGGAGAAATTCATCTTCTTTGTTTTGTATAGAACATGCAAAAAGGTTTCAAGAAAATCAAGAAAATTAAGAAAATTGAAAGTCATCATGTGTATTTATAGGCCGCCAAGGCGCCAACAGAAAAACAGTTGGAAAGTTTAACACAAAGACAGGAAAGGAATCAAGGATATATATACAGATACATTCATACATTTCTTTCACCTATCGATAGTTAAATTTAAATGAGAACACATGTTAAAATGAAAATCGTAAAAACACTGAAATTCTCAATTTAATCGCTATATACAGGTCCACAAATTTAATATGTTTTAGATTCAGTTATCATTATATGAGTGTTTAACAAACACTTTGAATCATTAAAATTGATAAAAACACACTTTTTATTTTATCCATCTATTTCAGGTACATCTCCATCAAATTTGGGCTTCTTTGTTATTTCGACAAATATCGATACATCCATGTATCAGTGTTTACTTAAGATTAAAAAAAGTACTAATTTTGTGAAAATTTTGATTTACGTGATTGAATTAGAATGTTTTCACCATTCTTATTTTAAAACTATTCTTATTTCAACACCCCTATTACATACATACATTTATATATAAATAAATTTATGCATAATTGCATATGCATACATACTTTCTAAAAATACAAATATTAAACACCACATAATTACGCGTATATTTGTTTCAGTTGAGACTTAAATTCTCTATATTTTGGTTATTGGATCATCTTTTAGTGCTGACAAATCGTGTCTTAACAGGTTTGAAATGCGCGAATAATACAAGTTTCAAACATGAAAACGACTCGTTTAACACTTGGCTTTGATGGTTTGAGCGTGACAGTTATATGTTTTATGTATCAAAAAAGTTAAATGATAACCCTAAACAGGTCTTAAGAGGTACCCAATTTGTTAGCTCTACCTTAAATGATGCATATATATACATACATACATATTATCTGATATTACAGTCGATTTTAGAGATTAGCAACAACTTGCATTGTGAGAAATTAGTTGCCTAAGCTTAAATTGATATAATTGGGTTATGAATTGATTACTTTGCAATACCAGTCAAGAAACATCTAGATATAGATATGGATCCTAAATTAATTAATTAATTCATAGGTTAATCATGACACTACTGAAATAATTGATGTTATATACATCGTTCATTCCAATAGCTTGGTTTACTTAAGGACAAGCTTCATTTGCTTCGCTTCTACCAAACCTTAACTAACATCAATAGTTTTATTCATAATTTGTCTAAAAAGGAAAATACTTTAAAAATACATAACTATAACTATGCCTTTTTGTATGTCGATTATCCTTAAAAACAGTTTCTTAGATTTAATCCAAATAAGGAAAAATCTCCAACAGACAATTACTTAGATATGTTTCCATATATTATAAATAACAAGTTAAGCCACGTTAACCCCTACTTTTTAATTTTATTTATTCATTTGATCAATCTTTTTTGAAGACCCATACTTTAAAAACAATCATCAGATATTTCATAAACAAGTGCTAGAGAGATTGTGGTCAAGTTAACTAATTTCTTATTCGTTTTTGGAAATAACATTTAATTAAGATGGTTTAAAGAAAAAAAAACTTAATATTTTTGTAGTTTGTCATGATCGGTTGTAGATCGAACTCACTTAAACGTAAATGGAAAAGGATCCATGTTCAAGCTACTCGGACAGAAACTTTGGTATTAATTTACACGACCCTATTGTTATTATTGTGACCATTTCAAAACTCTTTCCCGGCCATCCTAAGATATTTACACAAAAAAAGTTTCAAACATGGGTCTCTTTATAGACATTTAGACCGCCTTACCAATAGACGACGTTGGAGATGGTTAATCAAACACTAGTAACATATGTGTAAACAAATCGAGCCAAGTCAAGTAGCGGGAATTTGACCTCAACTTGTTTAGTAATTACTTCGGCTGGAGCTAGGATAACTTTTCATATTTGTGTTCAACATCAATGCTCGTTTAGTTAATTGTTTTTTTTTTTTAACCAATCAAGTGTTTTTTATGTTTAAGTTGATCGTTTATATCTTGAATGTCGTAAACGCATCTTGTAGTGCATCTTTGAGCTTGAATAAGCTATATAAGCTTAATAATGATCAAAGTAAAGCTTAACTTAAAACTCAAAAGGTCATATAATTCATACAACTAAGCTTATGTGACCTTTAATTAACTCGATTAACTCATTCAATTCGAGACTACTAAATTAACGAACATAGCACTACAAGAAAAAACCCCTTTGACGACGAAACAATTGGCGACGACATTTTTGTCGATAAGTTAATGTTGTCTAGAACTCTCATTCAAATATATAGATCGTTAATTGCTTGACTCGTTTATGCTATAAATTAGTAACAAAATATCTTTGTCGAAAGTTTAGTAGTATTTAAAATCTCTCAAATTTGTTAATAACAACTAACTAGTACGGTTTTCAAGCATCTTCATGCGAAAGCATGGCAGAAATAAGTGGAAAGAAGAGGGTAACGTGGCAGTGGCTTACGTAGATATTTCCTTGCACGCACACATAAGTTGTTGTGCCTTGGAGATTTTCCTTTTCTAGATATAATTATAGTTATAATATAAGTTAATTAAAACCATTTTTTGCTATAAATAATATAATAATCTTATAACAACACATTCGTTTAGTTGGATAACTTTACGAGAATTTCTTTTTTACACTCATAAATAATGATGTTAAGGTTTGCTAACTAACTAAAAACCCATCTCTTAAGTCTTAATTCATTTTCTTCAGCTCATAAATATATAGATACACACACTTGTATGCGTATATATGTATCTATCTATATCTATATATATATATATATATATATAACTTGAACAGAAAGCAAACGTGTGATAAAACAAACTTTGGAACTGGTTTCTTGTTGGTGGCACATCTAATTATAAGGCTATATATAAATACACAAGTTGGCTTTCAAGTGTAAGCTTTCTTGATTTCTTGAAGAGAAAATATATCCCCATGCATATTGAATTCCAAGACAAAGAAAATGAAGTTTTCCAAGTTCAAGTTTTCTTCAATTAGATCAAGAGGTATGTTTTCATGTCTCCCATCATCATCATCATCATTATTTTTAATAATTTATGTGTGTATATATGTTATCATGATCTAGTTTCAAAGAATTTCAAGAATGAATCCTTCTACGTTTTTACAGGGAAATACGATAAAGAATCCACAAGCAGCTTTATCAAAGAGACCGATGTTAATGAAGAATATAAGAAGGCGTTTAGGACGCAATCTTATACAGATATCTATAATCAAGTTCAGACCCATATTAGGTATGATCGTGGATCATCCTCGTCTTCCATTCATGATCACCACATTCGTCTATGTGATATCCTTCTTGAACCACAAAGTGAAACAATAGCAGAACTAGACAAGACCTTCAATCTCCACCAGCTACTCCTTGAGTTCTTCACAGCCGGCTTAGAAGCATGGAAAATATGTGAAGAACTTCTTGAGTCCATCCATCAGATCAACACAAACTATCATAAGCTTGAACAAATCATCAAGCTAGCCCAAAAGGTTCCATACAGTAAGCAATGCCCGAAATTATATGAAGAACTTGCTTCTTATTCGTCCTTGATGAACCCTCTATCAGATTTTGGTCCAGAAAAGTTTCCCAAGGTACACACCAACCATAAACTGTTGTTGAAGAGGTTAACCATAAAGCACATGAGGATCAAAAGAAAGGGAAAAATCATCAGAATTGTGAAGAAGTCAGGGGGTTGTGCTCTTGTAGGTTTGTATATAGTTTTAGCCGTGACACTGCTAATTCTCGCTTGTCATGGCTTGGTTGTGGCAGCGGCATCTCCAGGCTTGATCGCATGTTCATTGGGGTTAATCAAGAAGGGATCTTTAGAAAAGAAAGGGGTCAAAATGAATGACCTCAAACGGGTTGTGATGCAACTAGATGTGGCTGCAAAAGGGGTTTACACAATGATCAAAGACCTTGATACAATGGGTTGGCTTGTGGGAAGATTACGCAATGATGTTGAATTTGGAAGGTCAATGGCTCTAAAATGCATTAGAAACCGGAATCCTGATGTGTTAGACGAAGTTGTGAGAGAGTTTAGTGTTCATGGAAGTTGCTTCTTGGAGCAATTGGAAGAACTTGAAGATCATATTTACTTATGTTTGCTTAATGTTAATAGATCAAGAAGACTCTTGGTAGAAGAAATAATTCCTGGATCACAGAATTGATTTTGGAAAATTCAAACTTTGTGTGTAGCTGCATAATAAGACGTATTTAGAAAGCTAGAAATGTAAACATTTCTTAAATTTCTAAATAAAATTAATACAAAATGTGGAGCATTTTACAACTGTCTCAACTTCTTGTACTCGTCAAAGGTCATGAAGGAATCTTTGGCCTTGAGCCAGTCTGCTGGTTTGGGCATCATAATAGCAACATACCCTTCTCTATCTGCCTGCAATCAACCACAAAATGTTGGTGTCACAAGGTTTTGTCACGTCTCTAACTTTCAATTACTATAAATTCTAAACTTTTTATCCACGTAACTTAGGGTTAATTGCACCAAAAGTTAACATACTTGTGTTTTCCCATTGTATACAGCTTTACTTTTTACCATTGTAAACAACCCACTTCACATTTTTGTGCAATAATATGCAGAACTATTTGTACCAAATTGTAACACACTTCACTTTCTTTCTCTTTTCAATGTTTGATGAAGTATACAACTCCATGGAAATATAAGCATGTTAGAAACAATGGTAAAAAGATGTATGCTAGGGACAAAAGGTGTAAAATGAGAGTATGCTATATTTTGGTGCAATTAATCCAAGTAATTATGTACCCTTTTGAAGAAATTCAAAGCTAGAAGAAAAATTCGAGGCTAAGGAAACATATTATCTAAATGTTCATTGATAAGCTAAATGACTAACATTATATAATGGTTGAATCTTAAGGTGACCCAACATATTCTGAACACAGTTTGCGTTATGTTACCAGAAGTGGATATATTTCAAACATGGCATAGAAATCAAGATTTAAGTATAATATTTGTCTTACGAAAGTATACTTACTGATGAATTCAACAACTCGGGCTGCTTTATTAAACGTTCATTCACTTCCAACAGAGAGCCTTTTACACAGCATCTGTTGGATATAAAGATTAAATAAAATGTGGAGTGAGGTTACCTTGCCTATGGAGAATGGGAAGTGATATCCCTACCAATAACTTTGATACACATACCATAGTATGCATTACTGACTTGTACAGTCTGCTTTAAAAGTTGTACATTGTGGTAATTTAATCAAAAATGATGGTAACTTAATCACTTCCCATGGAGAATAATTAAGACTCGGATATAAAGAAATTGACTACCCTTTAGTCAGTAGCAGAGCTACATGGTGGCTACCCCACAATCTCTATAAAACTCTATATTTCAAGTACTATTTTTATTTATTAGTTTAGTTCAAAGTTAATTGGCAATCCCACAAAACGTGCACTTAAAATCCCATATGGACTTTAGTTCCAAAAGTCTAAGAGTTGACTTCGGCAGTCAAATGGACATCTTTCAACTTCAAGACATATGAGCAATTTAACAATATGATGATGCTAAATTTGGATAAGAGTTCTAATCTAAAAGTTAAATTGTAAGTCAAGAGCGACTCTTTGACTGGAACAACGGGTGCGTAGTCTTTACCACTGTAGCATTGGCACATTTGAGAATATTTCTAAATGTAACACAGAAGATACAGAAAGCATAAAACAAAGTTAAGAATAAAAAAGCTACCTCACAATATAGAAAGCATTGTTGGTGCAAACTTTACATAAGGCCGTGTTGGACTCAAAATGTTGTGCATTCTTCAAAAAAGAAATCAAGATCAAGATAGTAAATATATAAACATAAAACCATCTGCCTTGGTCATTTAGATAACAAGTTGACAAAAAATCAGATGCAAGGTAATTTTGTTGTTATAAAGTTCAAACTTATATGAATAAGACAAAGTCCAAAAATGCCACCTACATTACTTGAAACAGATACAAGCAATAAAAAAAAATGTCACCATTAAGGTGTTTGGCAAAGTCCATATCAATTTGAAATTTATATCATGTTGAAATCTAATATCTAAGTGCATCTTCTGATTTAAAGAAGTAAAGAACCAAAAATATGGAGTCTATATCAATTATTGCTATCAAGAAATTGTACTAATAGATATTGGTCTGAAAATGGCGGGTGTTGGAATTCCATAATGAACCAATTTTTAATAAAGAATGTTGTTTCCTGATTCAAATAAGAAAACTTCAAAATTTCAAGTGCATCTCATTTTCTTGATTGAAACGGTTTTATTCACTTACACTGTTGCAGCAAAGCAACCACGAATATAACTTACAATAGAGAAGGTTCAAGAAGAGATGTACCCTTTTGCGTTTCCCAGTGACTTTGATCTCACTTCGGTTTGACTTTCCAACATTGAAATCCACGTCAGTGATTCCTCCTTCATCCTTAAAGGCCACATGACCAGCAGCCAAGCCAATAACACACAAGCTAAATAAAAGAGAAAACAGGTTGTTAATGGTCTAAATTTCTTTTTTCTTTTCTTGTTAGCAATTAGTTTGTTCAAAGACAAAAGTAAAGGTTCAACTTTTCCTTAAAGAACAAGGATGTCAAAACAGAGATAGTTTCAATACTCATACCCATTTGGATGGCGATAAATATACTGATCATGCTCTGGCTTCATTAAATCTAAAAAGATTCAAAACACAAGTTGCATATTAAAACAGAAAGCGAAAACAAAGATACTCACACAAACAAGCTACACGTTGATACCTGCTCCTTCTGCAAATTATAATTGACTACCAAAATCAGGACGAAACCATGATGCCAACAAAATCGTACCCGATACGTACTATCCCATACCGGTACCCGCTATATTTGAAACCTTTTTTTAGAAGACATCATTGAGACAGGCAAAAAGTTTGGGTTTTGCGGGTAAAAAACTTGAAAGTTAACTGGTTACCAGAACATTTCCCCTTAACCCGTTTAACAATCAGACCAAACAAGCTGGCAGGTGGTTTTCGAGTGAACAGGTTGGTTTCAGGTCAGACACTTAAATTGGGTTCAGGTAAAGTGGGTCAAATGAGTTGGTTCAGGTCAAATGGGTCAACCGGGTTGGTTTTGGTTCAAACAGGCGGGTTTAGGAGGGAACCTGTCCCGTTCTGATATCTAACGGATGCTATACATTACCGTATTCGGTACACATGTGACATATCCTTAAAGTTTCAATATGGGTAATGTACTAATGTACACAGAGACTCAAAATAAGCCAAAATTTTGACTTTTTCAAGTCAAACCAATCAAGTTCTAAACTTCATAAACACAGTCAATCGGTCCACATTTCACATTTGACCTGTCAGCTAAATAACTAAATTAGCCAACTTTTAACTTCAAATTTCACTCAAAACAAACAAATAAATAAATAAAAAAATCAATAACCAAACAATAAGTATAGCACATATATATATATATATATATATATACCAGGAGCAAAATATGTAACAAAATTGAACTCAATTGAAGAAGGGGGGACAGCTGGGAGATTATTGACGTCTGGAAGTAAGAGCGCGTGTAAGTCATTCTCTCCCTCATCGCGTTCACCATCCCCCACTATCACAGCTGCCGGAACTTGATCGGCGTTTTCTATAGTCATTATTGGAGTATATTGAATTCTTATAACAAGGTTAAACAACCTAGCAAGATTTTCACCAATTTTGTTTTTTAGTTGGACCCAATTGGATATCCACTTTGGTGTGATGGCGGGTTTCTTTTAAAATTTTGTGGGTATGGGCTAAAATTTTCTTACCCAATAATTTGGGCCTAAATACCATATCATATTTATTTGATTTTTATTATTATCTGCCGTGCACAGAAACCGGTTTTCGGGCTACCCGGAACCGGAACCGGACCCGAACCGGTTCCTCTCCTCTCAAACGTAACCGGTTATTTTGAATACCCGAACCGGTTCCTACCCGGTTATTCGATCCAAATACCATACCCATCCTACCCGATTAGGGTCGGGTACAAACCGAACCGGTTCCATAACCGGTTCCGGAACCGGTTATTTTTTTTATTTTTTTTTCGTCGTAATTCGATTTTGGGCCACCTAAATTGCTCATGAATCAAAACTTGGCCCTAATATGCCTCATAATAGGTAATATGTAGTGAGTTGACAAAAAAAATTGGATGGAATTGCTTTTAAAACTCTTTAAAAAAATTAAACGA
>JAOXNX010000001.1:16316497-16326997 GCA_028566075.1 Solidago caesia | reverse complement strand
ATACACACTAAAATGTGTTCCAAAAACACATATTAACAAAACTCATAGTAAAACTTGTATTGATTTATTACATTTTATTGGAGTTATATTTTTAAGTCATTAGTTAAAAAAAGCTATCATATATAACCGGTCTTTTTAGACTACACGGAGTGAGGCATCCCCACATGTGGGCGTCTTCCACCATGTGGTGGTGCCTCCCCCAAAGAGATGCCCCTCTTTTTTGTGGAAGTGAGACATCCTTTTTGGGGCATCCTTTAAAAAAATTTTTATTTTTTATTTACACAAATATATTTATATACTTAAAAATACATTATATAAAAATACACTACACACTATATACACTACACACTATATATCTATATCTATATCTATATATAAATAAATACACTGCCGGAAGTGATGGACGGATGGATGGATAATAATAATAAATAAATATGGATAATAATAATAATAAATAAATATATATCTATATCTATATATATCTCTTCTCCTTCTTCTTGTCTGCTTCTCTTTTGCTGTTACTGTTCATCATCTCTCTCTCTATATATCTATATATATGTATATATATATATTATATACCTGTTAAACGGCTAGTAGGGAAGTGCCAGGCGGAAGTTCTTTGCCGGGCTTCTCTTTTTTGCGCGTTTGCCGCCCTCCGGGGCCCTGTAGGTGGCACAAGAAAGGTGGAAAGTGGCGGCATCAGGCTCACTTCCGCCTCACTCCAAGCAGTCTTATATATGTCCCAGTCCTTGTATGATGTGACCCAGTTTCCGAATTCAGTAAACGATATTAAAACATGCTTCTAGATTCTTTGAATCGTAACCATTGCAATCATGATGTGACATAATGTGTGATCGTGTGTTAAATGTTGATTGATCAAGCGAATCTCAAGTTCTTTATAATCATATTCAAACCCCGCACTTGTACCTCATGGCCAATTCAATAATCGATACCATGTTGAGCTAAATATCATTTAGGGTATGTTTGGCAACAAATTTATAAGAGCTTTCCTACAATTTTGACAGCTTATGGTTTTTATAAGCTCATAAACCATAAGCTATTTTTTTAACGACAAAAGCAAGTATATATAAATAAATATACAAGTCAACTAGCAATGAACTAGAGACCAAAAATACAAGAAAATCCAAATATACAACAATTAGACAACTTAAATTCTACCCGAGACTTGAACTGCAAGGACAACAAAAAGAGTAGAAAAAACTCACACCGATTACAGGTAGCCCGAGGTATGAGAAAAACCTCCACCAATGGAGACCAAACCACCGGTTTTCACTCCATGATATTTTTAATGCAATCCCGAATTAATCTCGGGGTAAGACATGATCCTCACTACCTTGGCTAAGACAAGATCCAATCATGAAGAATATAAAAAACAAAACTAAGCTACCAACCAAGCAACTTGAAGTAGTTTTTGAAAGTAGCTTGTAGATTATTAAAAATTATATTACATAAATACTCCTTAATTAATTATATTTCACCCTTTTAAAACAAATATATTTGTCCTTTTATGTCATTTTTCATTCATAAGTTACAAGCTTTAGCTATTTTTGCTAAACAAATATACTATTAAAAGCTCCAGCCACAAACTACCAGTTACAACTATAAGTTATCGACTACATGTACAAGCTATCACTTATCAACTCCAACTACAAACTTATTTTACTATACATACCATTATTCATCGGTATATAGTAATAAGTCTAAAATTCAGAAGCCTAAACGTTTCTAATCAATTTGTACTTTCAATCTTGCCATGCGTGTTGATTTATTATTATTATTATTATTATTATTATTTTTTTTTTTTTTGTTATGTTTTGGCTTAATTATGAATCATTTTTGAAGGCTAATTCATTTATACCAAATAAACAAATACGAGGTCAAAATAAATAACAAAACCTTCTCTTAATTAGATGTCTTCTTTTAGTTGTAGTCACTTAACCGTACAACCTTAAATAAATAAAGTAAAATCAGAATAATAGTTCGATTTCATTGGTTGGTATTATAATTTGGGTCTGGTACGAGAACCTTTCAAACTACTTTTTTTTTTTTTTGAATAGCACCTTTCAAACTACTTAAATAAGACAAAATCTAAATTAAATATAGTTACCTTATGTTTATACCCTCGAGAAAGTGTGGTTGAACATGTCAAATTAAATTTCTTTACCGTAATTTTAATATAATTTAGTGTAAATTTTATATCTATCTATACTACATTATAAATCATTTAGGGGTGTCTTAATTTTTAAAATTTTTAAACATTTCCTTATATATCATATCATTTAATATCATTTAATATTTGTATTATTTATATATTAATTGATTATATATTATTTTTATATTAATTTACATAATCAATTTTAAATATTCTAACAATAATAACAAACACATTTTTTTTATATACCCGTGTGTTATGCAGTCTAGAACCGGCAGTCGGCGAAGCCGACGGCCGGCCACCATCACCTTTTGATGCATGTACTGAATAAAGTTTACGAATTTCATATACATTATAACTTAAATTTTTTTAAAAATTATTCATCACCGTGCATCGCGCGGGTACGTTCCTAGTATATATATATATATATTCAATTTCTACGTCGTGCAAGTATTAAAACTACAACACAATAATAGTCAATCCCGTCAAATGTAGGTATAAGGATGTGAAGTGTAGACAATATCCGAGTGTATATAGATTGCATTCTGGAAGACCTATGACAAAAGAGTATGTTATGAAAATAAGGTATTACAACTAGTACTCTGTATAATGGTTCT
This sequence comes from Solidago caesia, assembly GCA_028566075.1. Lineage (NCBI taxonomy): Eukaryota > Viridiplantae > Streptophyta > Magnoliopsida > Asterales > Asteraceae > Solidago > Solidago caesia. Next base: position 16,324,207 of record JAOXNX010000001.1, on the reverse strand, counting down.
TAAATTCAATAATTTGTGATATGTATTACAAGGCTCAAACCCATATAAGAAAACATTAGAAAAGAAGAATTAAAGTGCTTCTTATTACATAATTAATTACTAAAGAATACACAAGTATAACGAGCACAACTCATTACCACAAATATTTTGGGTTTTCCCGGTTAGATTAAGGAATCTTGTTTGGTTCCTTGAATTACATCCCCGAAAAAGAAAACCAGGCGGGCTGCTTCTATAAAAAGAGTAAGCACGCCGCCGCCTCTTTGAAAAACCCCAAATCCTAAGCCCTGAAGCACACAGTGTCATATATTCATGTCTCTTTTAGAATTGAAGACGGCTGGAGAAGGTTTGACCAAAACCCCAGTTAGCAGGGACAATGTCCGGGAAGGTTTTAGTGACACCATCAGTAGTTGTGACCATGAAGGACATAGATTGGCCGTCGAGATATGAATTTGATTGCCAGTTAGCTCCCCAATTCCTGGACATTGGCAGCCAGCCGGTTTTTGAGCCCTTGATCTTCACTGATTGAATAGCTCCAGCCCCTCCAACATTGGTTATCAATACAAGCTCAAAGTAGTCTCGTCCGTTTATTGTGAATCTAACTCCACCATGTTTTTTACATGGTACCCTGAAAACCATTAAACAAAAACATCAGTGAGTGCTACAAATAATATGTGTAATACTGTATATAATCATGGCATAGTGGTGATTTAATTTAGATGACCCCAAAAACCAGCTGTAGGTTTTGCGGGTTCTAGTTTCATTGCGAATAAATGTGTGTTGTATAGTTTTTCAAATGAAAGAAATTAAGAAAAAGAGGGATGACCTTTGGAAGATAACTGGGACAACTCCACCAGCGTAAATGCCTATTTTCTCCCAAGCAGGCTGAGCCATATCAAAATGTTCAAGGGGTGGGTTGCACCAACCACCAGCATTGCTAGCCTGAGCAAAATTTGGTGGACAGAAATTTGTTGCGGTGATGGTTACTGACACTCCTTTTCGGCACCACTTTGGGTCCGCCTTGTAATCGCATATGATTTTATAGCACTGGCCGCAAGCAGCTCCGTCGTTGAATAGAGCAGTACTCAATGCAGCAGTTCTTGTGCCGTACCCAGTTGAGTACAAGTTACCATACCCACAAGCACCCCCTGCACAAACCAATCAAGTTAAAAATCAATAAAACTACGTCTTCTTTGTGGGTTGTAATACATATCTGCATGCATCAATTGTGATATATACCAAAATACAAAAAAACAAGTGTAACCGTATCCCACAAACAAAAAAGTGTCAAGGGGCTAAACAAAAAAGTGCTATTGTCAATGCATTTGTGTCCTGTTTCAAAATATTTATGGCCGGACATATGTTTTTTATGAAGTACAAGTAAAGCTTGTATGTCAATTAAAAGGTAGATAGATACTGTAATTTGTATGCGACATATTTATGTAAACTTAAAACGTTACACTAACATAAAACTATATATGTTGTACGTACAAAATAATTTGTTGGTATAGAAATCACCTAAAAAAGTATTAAAAAAAATAAAACTAGCTCCTACCACAACATACAAACAATTAATTTGAGCCCCCAAAAAGCATACCCATAGTTCCAGAGGCATCGCTGCCTCCATAAAAGGTCGCATGGCCTTTTTTCCATGCCGAAGCTGTAAAAGCATCGGCATGAACAAAAAGAAAACAGATAGCTGCCAACAAAAGAATGCAAATATTTGCCATTATGGGTTTAGAAAGGAGATGAAGCAAATGATGAGAAAGTAGAAGAAGATGGTTTGGAAGATTAGAGGAAGGGGTACTTAAATAAGCTAGGACCAACCCAACAGCATCACATGTAAATCTGCAAGTAGAGAATGCAGAGAGGGATTTTTTAATTACCATTATTTATTTGATTTGTTTATTTAGAAAATAAATAAAAATATCCCTGCATAAGGGTGAAGAAATTCTGAATCTGATTTAATCATTCGATCCCACGTTCTATCTAAACCATTTTTCTACATAGCATTCACATGGTTTCCCCAATAGAAGAGCCGTGAATGGATCAAACCCATAAGCCATACATATATATTGCTTCTATCTATCATATTATAAACATGTAAACGAAATTTCCGTCTTTTGATTTTACATACGAACGAAAAGTTTTACGTATATTAAATAACGTGGCATAAAAAGTGTTTTTTCATATGCAAGATTAGCCTATTAATTGTATCGATCGGCAAGAAGTGTATTTTGAGTCAAGCAGTATGGTTCCTAAGTTTATCTCTTATAAATTTTGGGACTAGTTATGGTATGGTCCTTGTATTGTATATAATGTATGCATGGTACTTGGTATTGGTATGAGTTATAAATTTTGTGAATAAATGTGTAAACCATATGTCATAGATTGTATGAGTTATACTAGTTTATACGCCTATTGAAAATGTGAGCATAGATACTACTCTCTCCGTCTCATAATAAATGTCTAATTTGGTATTGATACACAATTTTAAAAAAGTCACCGTCATCCAATAAAATGTCACCTTTGGGTACTTTTGTAGAACGACATTGATCGGTTAAAACTTGAGAGCTGATACTTAATTTACGACAAACAGAATTGGTATTGTGGACATCTATTATGGGACGGAGAGAGTATTAGGATTGTGATCATCTAATGCTAAACTAGATATGAAAGATCATAAAATATTAGAGAGTTGGCCTTAATGTGAAGAAGAATACGAGTCCTTTATTCTATTTATTACTTCTAGCGTGTATAGAAAGCCGATCTCTCATGCATATTGACTTCAACACACAAAAGAATAGCAGCCTGTGTCGTGTTGTTGCTTAACAAAGAAAAAAAAAATGCAATAAAGAGAAATATTAAAGACTGGGTCAGGGAGGGGAATATATATAGTTGCTGACTATCACATGGCTTTACTTTGACCTTTTGTGGATCTAAATTCTAATGAAGTTAAATTATGCAACCTGCAACTTCATATTTTACATTAATATTAATTGTAAGGCCTCTGCAGATTTTTGGAGGGAAAAAAACAAATATTTGGATTCAAGAATCCTCAAAAATGATTTCTTTGTTGTAGATGATATTTGGAGGCGTCTGCAGATTTCAAGTAGGATTTAAAAGCTTGTACATGGCCGGGCTTGCTTTTTGAAGATTCGGATTTGATGGCATTATTATAATGATAAATAAAAACAAAATTCTTCTTTGGAAAAAAAAATATATTGCATTAGTAAAATAGTATAAATATTTAGCTATTTGTCAAATTCGGAAATAAAATGAATTTTTATGAATTACTTCATCAATTTCACAATAATAAAACGTTTATACTGTAATTGAAATGAAAGTTTAATGAAAAAGTTTACTAGTTTTTTTTTCTTACATTTTTGTAAAATTAATGATTATTTGTACAAAAGTTAGTCCAATGTGAAAACAAACATAGAATGTCCTCCTTAAAAAATTGTTGGATAACATGGGTAGGGAATTAAGTAGCCATACAATTCATCCTCTCTATCTACGATTTGGCTTAATGATTGATCTAGAATTGACTTGTATAAATAAAAAATATAGTAGGGTGTCGGTTCATATATATAAAACTAGTCTTAATATCCGTACGATGTACGAACTGACTATATATATCATACGATTGAAAGACACGTATCGTAAAAGCATTGGTCAAAATATAATATTACTTTTGATATTGGAAATGATATCACTTAATCTAAAGTCATGATAATGAAATATGGGTCATGTCGTTTTAAAATTTTCAATCACGTTTAGTTAGGTTAGTAGATGGATAAATATTTAAATAATAAGTAATATTGAATTATAAGTTAGATTCATAAATATATTATTATTATTTATTAATTAATTTAACATGTCGTATATATGTTTTTATATGAGATAAATGTTTCGTTAAATTTGATTTGCTATTATGCATGCTACTATAGGATTAAGCGGAACATTTGATTGGTTAGAATTTTATGTGTTTTTCAGTGATACGTATACATTTTTTAAATAATTAATATTTATTTTTGAGTTTTTAGATTAAAAATAAAATTTTAAATGACTAAATTGTAAACGTATTTAGATTTTCATTAAAACAGAAAACAAGAATGACGGTGGAAATAGATAGTTTTGGTAACAATGAATATAATATGAATTTTTACAATAAGAGTTTTAATTATATTAGGTAACTATATCTATATATTTAATTAAAAATTTTAATTCTTTATGGTAGTTAAAAATTTAAAATTTTTGAATATAAATTTAAAGGTACACTTACCCAAAAAAAAAAATTTAAAGGTACACGTGTCTCATAAATAACACGGAACTTGTCAATTAATGGATGCCCCAATCCTGTTTTAATATATTGGTAGATTGTTAGTCTTTCATATATCTTTTTAACCTTTTCTTTTTTATTTAAAAGGAAACTAATTAATTATCTAAATCCACACATACTTATTATTTGTCAACAACAATATTTGAATCCGCAAGTTTTTGATACATGAGTCATCTCGAATGTTGCTAGGACCAAGTCCCTTTGTACTTTTACACTTTTATATCCACTGATTCGTTTAGCTTTTTATCAATATTAACTTTTGATTTCGGGGTAAAGAATTCATGGATAGTGTTAGAGGTCCTTTTGATTAAATTGATATGTTTGTAATAGCAAAACATTATGGGAAAATCATGGGTATAGCTAGCAGCAACATGCTGCTAGCATTCCCCCCTCACAAATGTTATCACCACGTGATAAATAACAAAAAAAAAATTTTAAAATAGTTGCTAAACATGTATGTTAACCCCAAACAATAATATATCATATTATCATGGGGCATATTTCAAGTTAGATCCATTCAAACCCCATAGGTTACAACTTTGGAGTGAACACTCAAATACACAGCTTGGTCTCAAATGGAAGAACTTTACCGATATAATTTGAGACTATTGCTAGAGCCTAGAGGCCATTGAGTCAATGGGAACAAAAAGTATATATCGACACCCCCCCCCAAAAAAAAAATAAAAAAAAAAATAAATGGTCATGGCCCCCGAAACAAATTGGTCACATTTCGCCAATGATTGCCTCCACCTTTCTCCCTTTATCGGGCATGTTGAGAGATCAACCTTAGAATTGGTTATCAATGTTTCGTGAACATCAATGGTGTGCTTTTAAGAGCGAAATTCTCCAACCTTCATACTCAACAATGAAATTGGTTGGATGTGGTGATCCATACCGCTCTTTGGACCATATGAAGATATAGTAATGATGCCAGTTCTAGTCTTAAAAAACCAAGAAGCAACACCTTCAATTCGAAGATAAGGTCGAGCCTAAACAACCTAATGTCTGCCTATTAATCCCTTTGTAATCCTCGATCTATATTTGTTCCTATCATCTTGATTGCTAGAGGTTCTCATATGTTCCACAAAAGAAAAACTTAATGAGAAAGCCTTTTTTTTTAAAGATTTTATATTAAAGTGTGTGATTAAAACTATGCTAATGCATTAAATAGTATATATTGTAATTGTAATCCGTATGACACGGGATAATAAATAATATAAAATCTATCTGTACGTAAATTGATCGAGTTTGCTATCCGTATTGTTCTCTGGCCATGTGTTCATAACCACCGCCAATTAAAAGGCCTTAACAAAGCTTTCTGTAAGTCAAGTCACCTTATATATTTAGTGAAATAAATATAAATATAAATATTATTTGAACTTTAAATGCATCGCATGGTTTTTAATACTTTTCGTACGATTAGTTTATATGTCTAATATTCCCTCATACGTACGAAAGAATCATTCAACCTGATAGACCAACCTCTCAAAAGTTAACATCACTCGTATGATATAAATCAAAAAGTATTGTTGCAAAATATTGTACTCCTTTCGCGGGTTTTTTTCCTCAAGAAAAAAATTGATTTAATTAATAGATGTGCATCTAATGTAGAGAAAATTTGAATAAATATTAATTCAAAAAAATAGATGTTGGCCGGCTTCAACTATTTGACTTTTTAATACTTTTAACAATTTTTTTTCAAAAATACCCTTACGTTACTTTTTCTTTATGGATTATCTTGATTAAACTAAAAGACTCATTTGGTACTTCATAAATCTTAATTACACTAAAAGACTCATTTGATACTTCATAAATCATCTTAATATGTTCGTATCAAAACATATTTTTTTTCAAATTAGAGATATATTAATTATTGGACAGAGACATGTCTTTTCAAAAAAACTAATATCTGTATCGATGCAGGGATGAATGTTGATGTTTAAGTTCAAGACCGTATCAAAAGGATATTTTTTCTATAACTTTATCGGCTTTCCAAATTCTAACGAACTTTATTTCAGTTCTAGAATTAACTGAAAACCGCATGGTCGATCAAAAACGGTCCAATAAACAAAAATCATAGTAAACTATGTGTCAAATTCGCAAATTAGTCTTTTTAGACTTAGAATATTATTTGTTTTAAATTGTTTCTTTCTGTGAGGACTGAGGAGATATAATTTGGTTAGGATCTTTCATTTTATCCAAGTTATTCGATCTCTATGGTTTAGGAGAGTCTATAATTAACCCTTTAAAGGATTAGTTGGAGGGTTTAGGTTTTATCATTATGTTATGAATTATTTTATAACTTGAATAAGAAAATTTCACTATGAATTCGTTTATTGGTTTTTGGTTATTGGTTATTCGTATGTCTACGAGTCTACGACCAATCATATCGATCCGGACATCATATATAGTATTATGGGGGTGTTTGGGCTTGCGTTTTCGTAATGGATTTTGCGTTTTTTAAAAACATGTCTCTACCTGCTTTTCCAAAATTGCGTTTTCTCTCTGTGAAAACGCAGATAATCACTTTTTCAACCAAACAGTTTTTCTGATTATTTGTGTTTTACATACGTAATAATCAGATAATCACTTCAAAACGCAATTCCAAACACCCCCTATATCGTGTGTGTATATATCGTTATCCATAAACGCATAATTTAAGTGAGAAAAACATATACCATAAAGATGTAAAAGTACATATATATTGTATTCCTCATAAACATAACATTTTTAACAAATATTTTTAGTGAGTGAATAATGTCTTAATGGTGGGTTGGAGGATAACATGTATTATATGTGTGTGTATATATATATACCATAAAGATGTAACACTTATTATATTCATAAGGGAAATGAAAAGAGAAAAGAAAAAGAAAAAAAAAGGTATAATAAATTAAATGCGATATCAGTGTGAGAGAAAAATGAAAGGATAAGGAAAAGAAAAAAAATGCACACTTTTTATTTTTATACATCAATCTCGTGTATATCTGCATCAAATTTGTAAATCTTCATTTTTTAACAAATAATGAAAATCTGCATTAATTCATTCTTGTATTAATTATTATTTAAAATGTAAACGCATCAATTTAGTCAATTTGAGATGCAAATGCATTATTTTCAAGTGTTCTCACTGCTCATTTTAGATTTATGATTGTTGTTAAACTTCATACACGTGATAAATTGTACATAAAAAATAATCAGCCTTTATATATATATATATATATATATATAGGTTCTGGTTCAAATAAAACAAGTATTAAAGTAAAACAAACGAAACAATCTTTTTTTTTTAACTGAAAATTGTTGTGCATCATGAAAATTTTCATGCATCAGTGTATATGCTTGTGCTCTATGAATCCTGTCTCTTATAC
>JAOXNX010000001.1:16299036-16309545 GCA_028566075.1 Solidago caesia | reverse complement strand
AAAAAATCAAAAAATAAAAAATAAAAATACATACCAAAAAGAAGAGAGAATGAGAGGAAATGTGTGGCTGAGATTTGTCCCCCAGTTTCCACCATTTTTTTAGGATTCACATGATTACAACCCATGAACTTAATTATAAATCATCATAATGTATAAATATAAAGCATCATAATAGTAGAAAGAATAATGATATATCCTTCTAAAATAACCTTGTAATAGTTTTCCTAACAACAAATTCACGATAGATGTCAAAATCAAGTGATGAGATGATGAGATAGAATTAATAGATTACATGTGTCACAAAGTTGTGGCTTCCGGAGGATATGTTAGAAGAAAATATCATTTTACATAGTAGAAATAAGCTATTCTTTTGACGATGATACTCTGATTGATTAATTTCCAATTTAGAAGCCTGATCGCGCCCCCATCGGGCAACAGCGGTTTGTACGTGTTGTTGTCGGTATCTGTTTTTTTTTTAAGCCAATACCACACCTACAAAATATTAGATATGTTCGCTCAAAAGTTTACCAAAAGTCATTATAAAAGAAAAGAGCAAAACAAACCATAAAAGAGGCAACGCCGGGTTGAACCCAAAACCACTTAATTGAAAGGCAAAGCCAAAACGACTCAATCATAAGTACGTTTTGTTATTAATGTTGTGGGCAATACCATAACCACGTTCAAAAGTTTGCAGTATCGAATACGTTATTTATTTTGTGCAAGGAAAGCAAAAATAAAAAAACAAACAAAAACCAAAAAGAAAAAAGGGCTTAGCTTGGATGCAGCGGACTGCATCATTTTTTGATGCAGCTGCCTTGAAATTCAGGGGGGCATTTTTATAATATATCAATCATCCATTTGATTTGTGTGTGAACTGCATCTATCAATTATGCAGTTAGCTGCATAATTGATTTTCCCTAAAAATATTACATGAAAATGAAACTAATATGAAAGGTTAGAAATTTGATGATGCATGTTGAGTAGGGGTGGCAATCGTGTCATGGGTCAACGGGTCAGCGTGTTAGTGGGTTCATATATCTCAACTCAAACCCAATCCATTTAGTAAATCCGGCCCACTTAATAAACAGGTTAATCGTGTCGATCCATATATTTCATGTTAAAACAAAACCTACACGATAAAATTTATAAGTTGAGATATTTCTATATTTTTATCCACACAATAAGTATACAACCCAATTATAAACAAATAAAAAATATTTTAAAGATACACATTAAATATTAAAATAGAATAATAATAAAGCATAGAATAGTCACAAACATTAAAACTAAACATTTCAATTAATCGGGTTGGTGGATTGTAAACGGGTTACAAAGGTTAACCCAAATCTCATATATTAAACGTGTTAATTGTGCAGCTTATTTGTGGCCCGAATCCATTTATTTCATCTAGTGTGAGAAGATTCCCACCCCTAATGTTGACACATTGTATAATCAATTAAAGTTTTTTTAATATGTGTCTTAAGGGCACACATAAGAGTGCATTTAATACGTTTCGAAAATTGAAAAAGGTAATAAGATTCTTTAAAAAAAATGCATTTCTCGATTAACAAGAAGAATTTTGTTACTTTTTTTAATTCCCGATAAGAATCTTATTACCTTTTTTAATTTCTGGGGCGTATTAAATGCCTCCTTATGTGTGCCCTTAAGACACGTATTAGAAAAACCCAATTAATATTTAATATCGAGGCATAAAAAAAAGTTAGTGACTTTACGTTAATAATGTTATCAATCACTTATTGATAAATAATATGGACAATTCTTTTACCAATAAAGAGCCAACATGATACCACCAAGAGGCTATGGTCATATAATGACAACTTTATGTAATGTACCTGTATAATAACAACAAAAACACATACATCTTATCTTAAAAACAATATCATTATCATTTTTATGGTCTAAAGTTAATAAATTCAAATCACATACTAATTCTTCTCATCTCGTAGAAGACAATTAATAGAACTTAGAAAAGACTCGAACTAATTAATGTCATTCAGACCGATGGCGTATCTATTGTAGCAAGATTTTGTTACAACAAAACCATCTTTGGACCGCGATACTGTTACCTACACGGATCATTTCCCCTTTTCGGATTAGAAAACAAGATTACCACAATCAAAGTTTGCCATCTTAAGGAAAGCACTAGGTGTATAGCTAGAAAACCATGCTTTCCTCAAGTAAGTCATCAATCTGCCATTGCTCTCTTGAATAAATCCCACACAATATGCAGCACTAATGAGACTAAAACTTCTCCATCTCCTTTCCTTTCCATATTTCTCCAAACCCTTTTTAATTCTCTCAAATTCATCATCTTCTTCGTTCGATTTATTCAAAAAAGCCTCGCCAAGACACCTGCCAAGCACAATCGAGTCTTCTAGAGATGAACATCCACCTTGGCCAATGTCTGGAGTCATGGGATGAAGGGCATCCCCGGCTACAGTAACATTGTCTTTGGCTATGTCGCCAAATAATATGTTCCACGGCAGTCTAAACTTCAATGGTGCTATAGAAATACTACTTAGCGACGTCTTTTCCACCACGTCTTGTGCATGTTGAGGCATCTTGTTGATACGGCTCAGTACAAATTGTTTCATTTTCATCGGGTTTTCTTGCCAATCTTCTTCATCTATAAGAATCAAAACATGATACTTGAGTTAATCAATGTTTCCAAATGAGCTATTGACTTGAAAATATTCAAGCCTAACTTTTTTCCTATTCAATACCATCACAGACTTAAAATGGCTTACAGGATGGAACTTGAGATGGGGTGAACGTACAAAACCAATACACGCTCTTCTCATCAACGGGAAGAAAACCAAACCGCACACCGCCTCCAAAATTGACATGGAACATAGGATCCAAACCCGACCCATTAGGGAACTCCACCAAACCACGAATAGCAGATCTCCCAACACTTACAGGATCCCCAAGACCCAACCATTTTGCCACCACCGAGTTAACTCCATCACACCCTATCAACACCTTAATAAATAAATCCACATTAGAACTATTGTATCTCAATGGTTCACCAAACTAGAACCATTGAACCAACTACGGACTACCTACCTTAGCTTTGAGAATGGACCCATCAGCTAGGTGCACCAGTTTGAACCAGTCGAGTTCATCGATAGTTGCAACCTTCGAGGAGTATCTAACGGTGCCTGGTGGCAGCTCATTCACTAGTGCTTCTAGTAAATCCTTTCTCCTAACGCACCGGCTTTCATATCCCTTGCTAAAATTAAATACAAATGAAAATATATTGTAAAGCAATCAACAACTATACCTTACCAATTACTGACAATGTGCTCGTACTAAAAACTGACAAGTGCGTGCAACTATTTATAAAATGAAAAATGATAAATGTGACTAATTTCGTTCAAAAAAAAAAAAAAAAAAGATAAATGTGACTAATTTGACATGCCTAAAAATCTGTTGCTTAATAAAATTTAACATCAAACTATAGTATACAAAAAAAAAGGCAATTGAAATTTAATAATGCAACTTACAATTTTCCATCTTTATCAAGTGCTTGTTCTGATGTAAAAAGACCAGTGTCAGGAGATGCAATTTTGAATCTGGAACAACATAACTGTTTTTTAGTATCAATGAAAATTATATAGTTACCGAAATAACTCTGTAATTGTATCACTTCACTTGTGTAAGTAATACTAAGAAATTAAGTACCCTTTCATTTGGGTGGACTTTTGTCTTAGGGAGTCCCCTATTCCTACAGCATCTAATGCCCTCCAAGCATTGGTCCATACTGTAAGAGCGAATCCGGTAATTCTTAAACTCTCTGATGACTCCAACACCAAACTCCTCAAACCCAACCTTCAAAACATAAAAAGACCAAATAACTTGACACAAATATTATTGTATGTATCTGACATCGTATAACATGTAAATCGATGACGCGATACGATATGGTGACAACATCACAGATTCGCAGTGTATATGGCTGCCATGTATGTTAATTACTTTGAATAACATGCATAAGGAAAGGTATATATGATAAAACTTAAAAGAATACCTGTGAAGGGCTAAGGCAGTAGTGAGACCAGCTAACCCAGCACCCACAATAACTATATCTACATCTTGATGATTCTCCATCTTTACTTTTGAAAGTTTTCTTCTATTTCAGGAAAGCTCTTCAAAAATATTTTTTATAATTAGGACGTACTTTAGGAATATCAAGTGTGTTTCTATATATAACAACACATGAACACTTGATAACTCAAATATATATATATATATATATATAGTGAGTATATATATATACTCGTAATATAATAGAGAGAGTTGCTTGGAGGCTTCTTTTTTAATGTAGCAATTAAGGTATGACATCAATGTATACGTGTGGTACCCAAGGCAACTAGCCAACAAAAACCCTCTTAACAAGTTTGACTTGAGTACATAATAAGATGTGCTCTCCTGTTTCCACCACATATTTGTCTATTTCCGCCATTTTGATGCTTTAAATAGTTGTACGCTACGCAATAAACAGTTGTACGGTGTTTGTCATACATGATGAGGCAACAAGCTATAAACACCCTCTTGACAAGTTTGGCTTCATCTTATTTTATTATTTGTTCGCTTGCGCATATACGAATTAACACCTCTTATATGTTCACTAAATAATACTCGATACTTATAAATAAAATAAAACAAAACAAAAAATAGAACAAATGGAACTACTTTCAAATGTCAATATGGGCGTCTCCATCGATATCTAAGTTTAGTGACCCTCGCCCATACTTGATACTATTATGTCTGAAATCTAGCTTCCAATTGTTGACCAATAACCTTGTAATTGAGTTCTATCGTTTAATTATGTTATCGACATGCTATGAGAAGTTAACGTACAGTTTCCGGGTAAAAAACAGAAAATCCATCTACAATGAATCAATAACCAGTGCAGTAGGTGATTAAAGTCCAAAAGTTGAAGCTGCATTGACCTATAATGTCCAAGTAACCCAAATATCTTCTTAAGAAATAAAAGTGTGACATACAACCCATAAAACAAAACCAACTACCTCTAAAAAATAACCTGTGTCATGCTCACTGAATCTAACTTCAGTCAGTAATACACACACACACCTACAAACATAAAAACAAATTATTTAACCTAAAGAATGAAACAAAAATTACATTAAAAATTGAAATAATAAAAACATTAACAGATGACATGAAAAACTCAAAGCTCGCTACTAAAACTTAGTCTACACTTTTAGCACAAACTGATGTTCCTAGGTCAATTATCTGGAACTGGAAAAAATGAAACAAAACATAGAAATGGAACAGGCAGACGTCCAAACATTCATGGAAAGCATACGAAACCAGAGCATATCATGAAACCTTGTTCTTTTTCTTAATCGCCACCAGCTGCGACCTGGTTTGGCCTGTTTGATCTGTAACCACCACGACCCCTTCCTCCACGAGCTCCCCTCCCACGACCACGGCCTACAAGTCATCAAACACAATCATATCAGTTTAATGTATCTTCTTTAATGAATTAATCAGACTGAAAAATCAAAGGTCCTAGGCAACAAAAAACATTCCTAACATATTAAACTAGCAACAATAATAATATACTCCAGGGAACACTTGATAATATTTAAGTAGTATATTACTTAAAACATTTGCTACAGAGAACAATGGGCTTCTACATGTAATGTCTCGATATTCACATAAAAGTAAAAGACTTCACATTGTTTATTAGACAGGCATTCAAGTTCCTTAAGTTTATTGTGACCCTGGCTTTTCACACTATAATACTTCTTGCAACAATGGCATTCAGGTTGGTGTGTTTGTGTTTGTGTGTGTGTGCATATACACATCTAATATCAACATATACATATACATATATAAGGAGGGTACAGAAGTACACATGTTAGCAGTCGGTAGGTGTCTAAACAAAAATAGCAAAAACAATATCGGAGAGGAAGCATTAACCAAAAATTAAAACTAAAACAACGGATTATCATATTAGTCTTCATTTATACCATCCATTTGTTTGACATATTGTATAAGTTGGGTGAACAATTTATGATTTCACTGTAGGCTGATTGATGTAGCCGAAAAAACATAGCAGGCTGGATATGCAGAATGGATTAAAAGGCAAAATATAAAGAGCAGATTAAAGTCAAAGAAGCAATACCTCCACCTCGCATGGGATTTTCTTGGTTATAACCTCCTGCATCTTGCGGGGCATCCATATAAAGATCATTATTGTAGCCTCCCCTTCCACGACCACGGAAATTACGTCCCCTGGCCCTGGGAGATTCTTGATTGTAACCCCCAGCAAGATTGCTGATTATCCATATAAGAGCCATTGTTATAACCTCCCCTTCCACGACCACGGAAACCACGACCCCTCCCCCTAGGCGATTCTTGATTGTAACCTCCAACCTCTTGCTGATTGTCCATATAAGGGGCATTTCCGTAGTTTCCCCTTCCGCGTCCACGAAAGCCGGAACCTCTTCCTCGACCTCTTCCCCTGGGATAACCACCAGGGCCATCCCAACCCCCATCATCATACTCGTCTGGTCCGAAACCATTTCCTGCTGTCATGACCCAAAGTCAAACTTATATTCATACAGAAGATCTAAATCTAAACTTATATGAAACAAACAATACCTGGTGCAGCTCTAGACCTTCCCCTTCCTCGTCCCCTTCCACCACGCCCTCTGCCCCTTGCAGTTGGTGAACCCTCTGCAAAGCATGAAAATTACAACAAAAATACTCAAAAATAAAACTTACAAAACGTGTGTAAAATATCATACCTCCTTCATATTCAATATCGGTCGACACCTTCACCTGGTCAGCTGGCAATGGTTCCTGATACCTGAAAACAGATTAAATTCCCGTTATGTTTACATAAATCATTTTACAATACTACAATGTTGCTATTATCATACACATACAGAATCAGTGTTTAAACTCAACTCACCCAATAGATGATGTATTCAGCTCCTTCTTTGAAAGAGTTATAGTTATCATTGAAACATGCCTCGTGGTCTCCAGACTGAATAAAAAAAATACAAACAGCCAGCTTAGACAAACCATATGAAACACTCGTATTTAAATAAGAGTGCGGATCTGAACTTACGGAAGTAATCCTTCCTCTAGGGGTTCCCAGGTGTCAGTTATGTCTGTGGATCCGATGGAAGTAAGTTGATGCAGACCAACAATTCGCCTCTACATTACAAAATATGCAGTTATTCTAAAGTGGATCAATATATACCGTGACAAGTTAATATAAGAATAGACTGTATGATAGAATGAATAGCATGGAAAACCTTTATCAATTCCACGATTGTGACGGTCTTATTAATGGCTCTACCCATGGCTTTAAACTGAATTTCTTCCGAGCCTTTTTCCTAAGAATCAAATAATCAGGTTAATGGTGAAATCAGGTATTAGTGCAAAGAACTCAATAATTAACGATTAAAACTAAGAGGCAAATGAGAATGAACAATTAAAGACAATGTTTTGCTAAAAAAAACTATACGTTAATGGTTCGTATACTTCTCATGGACAGTAAACATTCAACCAAGAACAGTATTCACAACAGGAAAATTTTACAAAGAAGATAAAGTCACCTTTGGTAGTGAAATATTAAACTATCGATAGGAAAACACAACGATAATAGTGAAATTATATTAACAGGATATGCAAAAGACCTATAAATAAGAAAAAGCTACAAACTTTAAGCAAAACATTTGTATAAGGTCATCAAGCATTAATTACAATACCATTGTGCATAATCCCAATTAGCTGACACACATACAGTATATGTCAATCGACATCACACTTCAAGTCCTATTATGCATCGATAAGTCGCGTCACGGTAAAACATATATAACCTAATCCGACGTATGCCAACAGTGGTTGTTGTGGAAAGTGCGTTCAAAATAAGCACCTCCAATGGTGCTTAAAAAAGATATTATATAAGTGCAATATAAGCAAACAAACACTAACGTATTTTTCATCCAGGCAGTCAGAAAGTGCTTAATCATTAATTCATTATAAGCCCTTAAAAAAATGCAACCCCAAACAATCTTCAAGTTCAATGTACATGCACAACCAGCATATTGTTCATAAGTACTACCTGAAGCAAAGTCATGGCATAAGTGATATAGCTGCGCATCCTTCCTTGGCTAGTAATTCGAATCTCATTCTCGTCAATCGGTTGTTCTGCTCTAGGCTTCTCGACCTTCTGGTACCGATCCATCTATCAACACAAAAAGAGAAAGCAAAAAAAATACTCTTAACACTCGTAAATCTTCCAAAACATTATACCAAAAAACTCAAACGTCAAAACCTCCGTTTCGCAATCCACTATAAATCAACCAGATTTACACAACCACCAAATAACCTAGTGTTTCCTCAACACCAATAATTTAATCAATTAATTAATAAAAACAAATGCATGTACATGCACTTGGAAATTATTAACGGAAACATAAGTACAAATCTATGAAATACAGATAATTTATTGATACTATATAATATGTATATATATACATGAAAAAAAAATCCAAATATATAATAAATAAAAAAAATTCTAGGGCTTTCGTATAACAGCAAATATTAATTAATTTAAATTGAAAAAAAAAGCAAACAATTAACAGATTAATATCGCAATAACAATAAGATGGGTGAATCTAAATTAATAAATTGGAAAAAGACAATGATAAATAGAGATTAAATAATAAGATATTAAAAAAAAAGTGATATACCTTTTATCTTTGTTGGTGTATATCCGGCTTGAATATGTATTCGTTGGTTATAAGCCCTAAAAAAAAACTGTAAAGATAGACAGTTTTGATGTATTTATATCACACACCTGCTGCTAAAGGTGCCCTAAACTTATTAAACTCTTATCTAAACCGTTTCGACCCGGGTTTCGGTTTCTTCGTGAAAGTGGGCTGGGCTGTTGCTAAGGAGTTTTTGGATTGGTCCCATGTTGGAGGATTTAGAATTGGGTTGTTTTCTATCCGTGATGTAGAGGGACTGAGGGACTAGTTATAATCCGGCCCAGTTGGGGGATGGAAAAATTGTGTCAAATCTACTATAAAGTATAAACAATTTCGTTGGAAAAAAATTATTGCATGGGTATGTTTTGTAAAATTAACTTGAAGTTGAAGCATTTGTGCATTTGTTAATACAAGTGTGTCAGTTGGGTAAATGGAGCTGGGGTTTTTATGAATACAAAGTGATATAAAACGACAGATGTATTAATTTTAGAATTTCGAATATGAAATTTTAATAAATTAAGGGGTATTTAAGTAATTAACCAATTCCCCTCAATCCAAGTGATTGAGGTGAGATACTCACTGACTTTAAGTCTTTAATAATGGAGATGTTCTGGGTTCATGTCTCACATGTGACAAAAAATTAAGGTTTCATATTACTTAAATACTAATGACCCGCCAGTGTCTCAATTTGTTTCTCACATATGGTTGATTTCCTCAAATGTGAAGTGGAGATGATCAGGTGGGCTAATGACCCGCCAGTGATCTCAATTTGTCGTTAAGAAAAAATACTAAGTAATTAAATTTTTCATAAATCACTAAAATTTATGAGAGCGAAAGAAAGATCATGAGCATGAACTCATGAAAACCATTGCAAGCTTTCAAAAGTTCCTATAAGTTGTGTCACTTGTGTGTAAAAATATTTATATTAATAACAGACCGTTAGCTTAAAGTTTAATTGACCAATTATAAGATTCAATTTATTAAAATCTAGTTTTGGCTAAATAATAAATTTAAAAAAAACAAATAAATTAAAAACATGTCATTAATATCCCTATATGATAAACCAACACGTACAAACACATGCACGCGTGCACGGACACATATATATATATATACATGGAAACTAAAAATCATTTTTTTAAAATAATTATTTTAGGTCAATTTTAATAATTATGGTTTTAATCCAAATTCATAATTTTCAGTAAAAAAATATTTTTGACAAATTTTATTTTAGTATATATCAATAGGTAAATTATTTAGAAAATCTATCTGGGTATTAATAGATTTATTTATAATATATATCATTTTTCTTTCAAAATAATGATCAAAATAATTTTTTTTCTGTAAAACTAATCACCTTTAAAATATTAAATAAAATGAAATACATATCATTTAGTCATTTAATAAATGTTTAAGCAAAATTTTCATCTCAAAATACATTATTATATATAAAAGAGTAAATTACATTTTTGGTCCCCATGATATCACACGTTTTACAAGATTGGTCCCACTTATGTCAAAGTCGCGATTTTGGTCCAGTTTTCATATTTTGGTACAATTTAACGATTCCATCAATTCTCATCCGTTAAATGCCCCATGTGCCGATCATGTGAGGGGCAATATTGTCTTTTCAGACAATACAGGGACCATTATTGCAATTAACTTCATTTTTCTTTAAATCAAAATACAAATAAAAATCTTATTCTTTCTACTTAGAAACCTGTATATC
>JAOXNX010000001.1:16278921-16290475 GCA_028566075.1 Solidago caesia | reverse complement strand
ACACTTCACACTGTCGACCATCTTGTCTTCACCGATATTTTTTTGCCACATTTCGACATGCGAAAGCTCCTCACCCAACGCAAAATGGGTATCATAAATCATGTCAATTGCTTTATCCACCATGTCGATCTTCTTTTGCACATACGTAACATAAAGTTGTTCAAGGTTGGTATTCTTCCGCCTCGACGCTCGTATTTCTTGTATTTCCGCCTTGCATCCATCCTTCTTCGTCTGTAATTTTTTTTATCACTTCCCATAGGTCGTTTTGGCAACGACTGTCGTTTTGGCAACGACTGTCGTTTAACATATCTAATTGCATCGAGTTATTGACCTCGAAGAATGTCATTTGTGGCCTATTGGTCGAAGATGAGAAAGCCATTGTAGTTGTAAGAGTGTGTTTTTTTTAGGTTTGAAATAAAAATGGGTGTTTTAATTGGTGTTTTTGGATGAATGTATGATATAAAAATGAAATGGAAAGCTGAATTTATAAAAAAATAAAAATAAAATAGCCGTTAGAGGCAACGGTCATGAAGCACTCGGTCATCAAGTGTGTGGTCACTCCACGCGAACCAACACCACGCGGCACTCACCGCTGATGGCGGCGGTGTTCCACCACGACACCGCGGTCACCACTCGTGTTTAAAGCGTGCAATGCAAATGCTCTTACGGTCCTTAAGTTTGTTAAAAAAACAGAGCTTTCAATCATTATAAGTTTATTATTAAAATCTATTGTAATATGCACATACATACACTATCAAATTAATCATGTGACAAATGCTTGCTTTCAATACCACTCAATCAACACATTCAAACACCAAGACAAGTGGCTAAATGATAATAACAAGGTTTCCTTATGGGGTCATAAGTTCGCATATGATTAAATATGATTGATATCACTAATTGTATCGCATCCTAGTCTCTTTTCACACGCAATAAAAAAAAAGGAAGAAATTAATTGCAACAGTACGTGATGGTCTTGTTGAACAGTGTCTTCTGATTCAACAACCTAGTGATGATGTTTGATTCATATTCCTAAAATAAATGTAAATAATTTGATATGTTTCCAAATTATGAGTGAGATTTGGATGGTAAGTTAACTTGGTGAGGAAGTTAATTAATTAAGGAGGTCGCGAGAAAAAGAGAGATTTATGAGAGTCGATTGAGAGTCTCCATCCTTCTATGTGTATGAGTTATTGGATAATCAGTAACGTTGAGGGCACTTCCATTATTGTATACGTATCTATTCCGTTGAGAGTTTTGTGAGGTATTCTAATAGTATTAAGCGAACGTCCATTCTTGTAATCTTGTTTATAGTAGTTTTGTGGTAGTGAATTGAGCTCAAAGAGCCGAATCAAGTAAATCATTGTGTTGTGTTTGTTTTTCTATTACATCATTATTGGCTATCGTTGTGTTTATTTCTTGAAGTGGTGATTGATCTCAACTTATGCTTATTCTATTTTTTTTACCCTTTCTTTTGATTTTGTTTTTTTTTTATATGTTTTCTTACATCTTTTTACTTCGTTTTGCTGTTGTCCTTTTAAAATGACATTTTTGGTTTTTTTTTTTCTTTTTCATTTTTGTCTTTATATGTTTTATGTTCTTCTTTATTTTTCCGCTTTGTTTATAGATAAAATGAGAGCTTATTTTTTAGATAAAGTGAAACATTATTTATATTTGTTCATGTATTAAGATTTTATTATTGTTTGTTTTTTTATATTTAATTGTTTGCAAGTATGACATTTTTTGTGTTAAAATACTTTAACTTGAGCGTTGAGCTAAACAATATAGAATTTCACCACATGCAACATATCTAGTTTGTAAAGTGTAACTTCTTTTTTATCTGTACACAATGCAAGAAAAGTGTAAATTGTTATCGAATTATTCATATCTATGTGCGTAGTATGCATGGAAATTAGAAAAATTGTAACAACT
Organism: Solidago caesia; assembly: GCA_028566075.1. Taxonomy (NCBI): domain Eukaryota; kingdom Viridiplantae; phylum Streptophyta; class Magnoliopsida; order Asterales; family Asteraceae; genus Solidago; species Solidago caesia. The sequence continues at coordinate 16,288,543 of JAOXNX010000001.1, read as the reverse complement.
AATTCTTAACATAAGCTTGTGTCGCAGCGATCATAACATGGATAAAGACATAAATCAGTTAGAGATAAATTCTCTTCCAAAAATTTAGAGTGCTACTCGTAATTAAGATTTGATAATTTACCCATGGAAAAAGCATTTCAACATTGTTGTTTTATGTTACATTGAGTTTAATTTATAAGTTTTTCACCATTAGTATTGTATTAGTCACATTGTTCCGACAAAGAAATTACCATCATTTAAACTTAAAAGTAAAACACAAAAGTGAGGTATTTTGAGAGTTTTGCACACTTAAAAATATTACTTGAAAATAAGTTCTTGGTTTAGTGATCCAAAAGAAAAGTGTTAGGTTTAGTCTCTCTAGGGGGTCCATGTTCAATCCTGAGCATGGGTGTTTAAGCATTAATTTGAAATATCACATTGCAATTGTTAGATTGGCTTTATGAAATCTTCTTTAAAAAAAACTTAAAAGTAAATTATATGAGTAATACTTTAAATATAGCAAACAAAAAATCTATGATTTTTTGATACAGCTCTTAAAACATTTGTAGACAAAATAAAGGGCCAAAGAGGGACGTCCTCAATGTTTAGTACTATTCTAACTTTGATTATTGAATTTGCATTTGTTGACATTACCCTCAAATTATTACGGTTTTGTGGAAGAAGATGAGTCATGAAGGTAATAATGGTATGAAATAGTAGAAGGGCATAAAGTTGTATACTTGAGAACCTAATGAACTATTTTTTTTTATTATATATATATAGTAATTTTAAAATAGTTACATAAACATAGATAAAGCAAGGGAGAATAGTAGAAAAAGGTTAATGGTGGGTGTCCAAGAATATATATTATGGAAAACAACCCACTTTTTATCAACATTTTTTTTAAAAGGTGTCATTTATTTCAACCTCTTTAGAAAAATAGAATAGAGATAGGACGACTCGTCAATTTTTCTTGTGATTTATGATTGTAAATTAAGTTATGTATATAAAAAAAATTTGAAAGTTGGCTTTATAAATATTAAATTAAGCTAAATAACCTTTTATGATTTTGAACAACTAGTATTGTAAGAACACTCTAACAATACCCTCTTCATTTCTTTATTTAGTTTTGACATATCAGCGTCATGTTAGCATTTTTAAACTGACATAATTTAATCAAGTGCCAACAATACCTCTTCACTTCTTTCATCGTGTTATTCTACACACATATATATGCACACATCTCAATCCAAGACCCCACTCCTTCTTCTCTTTCGTTTATCTGAACAAACCAAATCCACGAGCCCAAAGAAAAGAGGACGTGTGAACAATTCTAAAAACCGAACTAACCGAAAAGGCCGGGTTTTTTTTTGAAAGGTATATTTTATTCACAAACTCCGTCAGAACGTGCGGTTATACAACGATTAGGATACATTAAATTTACACCAATTTTCCCAAGTAACTTTCCCATCCTTACTTCTATTATTGTACCACAAGAAACTTAAAGATTTTATACTAGTGAGGACATTCCCAATGTTAACTTCCGATTGAGAGAACACAAATTCGTTCCTTGCCTTCCACAAACACTAACACGAAACCGAACTAACCGAAGAGGCCGGTTTAACTGATGAGGCCTTTGGCAGTGGTCTAACTTGTAATTAGTAATTTTTCATAAATTTTTGAAAAAAGCAACATGAATATTTTTTTATTAAAGTGGGAGAATATTGAGAAAGCAATTCCAATGAGCGGCGCGTAAGATACAGAAAGATTAACAAAGCAATACATTTGTGCCGTTTATAATTATTAGCAACTATCGTACAAAATTTAACGGCGTATGTCAGCGCCGTTAGATTTTAGGAGGGGACAAAACGGCATTAGTTCGAGGTCAAAGTGTCAAACGGCTGTTTTCGTAAGCTTTCTTGTTTCTCACGCTACACGTCACCTCTTTTCTTTTCTTATTTTCCATTAATTGCTTCTCCATAAAACACTCCACGAGTGCGCACCTCCTTTTAGTAGATGATGACGGGCCATTAGTTGTGTTTAAGAGCTAGCCATACATAATTTCTTTAAGAAAAAGAAAGAATAATAATACACATTCGACTTCTGCATTATAGCTAGCTTATACATATATATATTTTGATAATAATTTATAAAATAAAAAATATCATGTTACATGTTTTGTATAACTATATGTATTTTTGTGATATAAAAATTGGCAATCGCTACAAATGTTGTAATAGAGACAATAATATATGAGCGAAGTCGAGTTGTAGATACAATTAAAAATTTGTAATCCACAGCATCGACCATATTTTGATGTGCAATATAAGTTAAAAACTATATATTTATTAGTCGGTCTAACCATTTTAGGTTTTTTAAATATTTAAAAATAATAAAGATCGAATATAAGTTTGGGTGGCAATTGCTAAAGGCTGGTTACACATGGTGGTCATGGTTTATGAGTATGATTCTTGATGGAACTTGACGGATATGATAGGGTTTGTCTACGACTCCTCAGTAGAGGGAGGGCATTTGCTATATATTAAGAGCATATTGTGTATTGTTAATATTATTATGCAAATTAAGAAACATGTAGGATTAAGAATCTTTTATTCAACTATAACTAATTACGTAAATTGGTTTGTAACTAGGATGGGAGGCAAGAAAACGATTATAAGGTTATCTTCTAGATAATTTCCATATTGTGATTAGACTAGGTTTAGTTTTCTTAGGATCCCCCCCCCCCCCCCGGGATCTAGATAGGTATAGAGGAGGTGAGGGGCGAATGGTGATCCCATCCCATTATAAAAACCGAATAAGCTTGGATTAATAAACAAGGTTTTGGGCTATATCTTCTTTAATTCTTATGTTTTTTTATTCGTCGGTTTCTGTGCAACTGTGGGAGAATTCACACGGTGTGTTCGTTGACCGTTGGATCGTTACAAAATTGAACTATAAGCTCCAGACACATAGATCTATAATCTGATTGGAGGGATCTCCGATTAATGATTTCGACAAGGAGATATAGCTTGTTGAAGTTGCAGGTCAAATTTGTATGGGTTTCATGGTGTTAATCGTTTTCGTTCTTGTGTGGCTTGTTATTGGGTAAGGTGTGTTGGCTTACACGTTGGGTAAAAAGTTTGTAAGTGATTATTAGAGGCAAAAGTTGATCTTTTTAACACCTTAAATGCTACATCTTTACACATGGTTGTCTACAAAGTCATGTTTTGTATAACAAACGAACAATATTATGGTCGTTGATGGTATGGTGTAACAAGTGGTATAAGAGAATTGAACTTCTATGGATGATGAAACCAATAATTGACGAAACCATAAATAAATAAAGTCTGTTTCATTATAAGTCATAAACAAACTAAAATTAACTAGTTACTTGATAGAAATTGTCGTCTCATACTAACATTCATTTTTAGTCGAAACATTTTTCGAGTGCATCTAATTATTTAATTGAGGCCTCTGTTTTAGTTGGGTAAAGAAAGAAACACATGATTTATATGATCAACATTCCAATTATTAAATACCGAAGTTTAATGTTTTGGGAGCTAAGCCGAGGGGTGTACTAGTACTTTCAAAGTAGTTCCACCTCTTTACTCATAGAGGATGACATGTCCTTAGGGCGTTGGCATCACTTGCCTCACCCCTCACTCATCACTCACTCCCAACCAATCCCCTTATGTCACTTCAGCTAACCCCTCACTCATACCACAATCCATTTTTCATTGGCAACACTCCCCTCACCAACCCCTCACTACAATTTATATACACAAACATTAAAACGGTCAAAAATATAAGCATTCACGCGTGAAAGATTCGTGGCAAGCTTTACCGCAAACTCACTGAAGTGATGGCGGCGGTGTTGATTTTCTTCCCCTCGTTGATAATCCATGTTTTACCGCTACAATGCCAATGGCCTTAATGAGGTGTGGTATTGAGTTATTTTTGAAAGTCTTAGTTTCATCATAAACAATTATGTAGTTTAAAAGTAGGAATAAGATAGTTAGTCGTTAAAAATTTAAAAAAAAATTATTAACCTTAACAGCCACAATGTTCCTCCACATTACAAGTGACTATATGTTTGGAAACATAAAACAACAAATCCCAACATAACCTTGTATTTAATCTATATATTACATTATATAAATATGATATGAGTTTTAAAATTTAAATTTTTAAGTATTTCTATATTTTTTCTATCTAATCATTTCTATTTATAAAATTTGCCAAAAATCACAATTTTTATACTCCCGTATGCTAGACAATCTAAAGTCGGCGGCCGAAGAAGCCGTATGCCGGCCACACCACTTGTTTCATGCACTAATTAAAATTTACGAATTTTATTTTTAAATTTGATTTATACCAAAATTTATAATTTTCTTAGAACTCATCTATCACGCACATGTGGTTACATTTCTAATTTCATAATATATAAACAAATTGTAAAAATGTATGAATGTATGTAGATTACTTGCGTTTCTAAGTTATAGAAAAAGATAGTTATTCACAAAGTTTGAATTATGAATATTTTTTAATTAATGTGGCATTCTATATGAATAAAAAAGGTAATCAAAGTTTTTGAGGTAAAGAAAACACTTTATTCATTGAATCAAAAGGAGAGAAAGACTTCCAAGTTACAACAAAATATAATTACAAAAAACACAACTCTCTTGCTTTTTAAGAGCATTAACTTGCTTTTAATAATATACAGTAAATAGTAACATCTAATACAAATACAATTAATAACATACTCCATTTGAAAACAACACTAGAGGAAAAGAACCAACCAATGATTCAAAAGCAAGACTTCCCCAGTTATGTACTCCAACATACATTGAGGTGCATTTTACTATTTTTGATTTTTTTTCCCTCATTACTTTCCTAGGAAGCTTACACATGGGCCTCGGTGCGCACAAACACCCCCCGAACCCAAAAAAACCCATGACCCAAAACCCAAACCCTCACACACCCCCTTATAAACCCCTTCCCATCGCATTTCATTTCCCAAATCCTCGACCCACACTAACCTGCCAACTCGTCAACCCGTCGAAACACACAACACCAGTACACCACCATGCTCTTCTCAATTTTCCTAGCCCTTTTCCTACCTTGCGCGGGCATGAGCGCAATATTTCTCATCTACATTTGCTTGCTCTGCTACGCGGCCCGTCGTCACAACCAACAAACCAATGAAACAGTAGTGAAACCCGTCACTGAAACTGGTTTGTCTAATGCCGAGCTCGAGAAACTACCCTCTACCACAGGGAAAGATCTTGTGTTGGGTAACGAATGTGCGGTTTGTTTGGACGATGTTGAGCCTGAACAACTTGCTAGAATGTTTCCAGGGTGTAACCATGGGTTTCATTTACATTGTGCGGATACATGGCTAGCCAAAAACCCGGTTTGTCCCGTTTGTCGAAACAAGCTTGATTCCGATTTCTTTGTTGCATCCGAAACAAACCCGTGTTGAACAAAAAATTATCGGATTTTAATCTCTTCATTTTATATGTGACTATGTCACATTTTTTTTTACAAAATTTTGATAGATAGTAATTTAGTAACATCTTTTTATTTCTTGATAGAATGTAGTGATTATGATTTGTTATTTATATAAATTTAATTATAATTATTATTGTTAGTGAAAATGAAATTGAATTATGTTGAAAATTTTATTTTTAGTAAAAATGAAAGTATTTGTTGAAATGTGAACTTTCGTGATGAAGATGAATATGGAAACATGGCAACAAAATCAGGAGGGTGGGATTAACGCGCCGTCCGTGGGAATTAATTAGGGTAAAAAGAGTGGCTGTAAATTGTTGGCGTATAGCTGTAACTTGGTAAGGAGTGAATGGCTTATTAAGAGGTGGCATTAATTTCCAAAAAAATATCCTAGCGTGGACAGTTTAGTAATTTTAAATTAGTTTCGGACTCGTATCAAATACACGGAATGTTTACGACATTTTTAATATAATATTAAGTATGTGTAACCCAAAAAACGTTGTAAATTCAAATGTAAAAATATAAAAATAAACAAACAGGTAAATTTAAATGTAAAGAATGTAATTAAAATCAAAGTAAAGAAAATAATATTGGAACATATATAAAGATGACATATAAAGATTTTAATTATTTGTAATTAAGATTTTTATTGTAAATATAAAGATATATAAAGATGGCATAAACAAGGTTTTGAAGAAATTGAGAGATTTGATTGGTTAATAAATGATTAGATCAACTGTCTTTTTTTAGTATATATAAAGATAAAGATAAAGAAATTGTGTTTTTATTAATTAATGGTGTAAATAAAGTTTTATTTATTTATGCGGTAAAATTAAAGATTTCCCTTTTCTTTTAAGGGAACGCTAGGCTTTTTTATTAATTTGATAGTGATATATGTAAAAATGAAAAAAGAAAGAGAGAGATTCAAGCTCCAAACAGGTGCCACTTCTATAGTTCTATGTTTAAAAAGTAAAAGAAAATACAAAAAGAAGAAAAGAATATTTGAACTTGTTATATAACGCTTTACACCTTTTTATACACCATAACACCAACCAATATTGCCATTTATTAAAAGCATGACTTATAGTAATAGTAAACTATATATATATTTTTGATATTAACTTTTATTTAGACCGTCAAATATTAAAGATTAATTTTCCAACTAACAAGATCCTATTCAAACTACAAGGATTAACTAAACGTGTACATTATGAGGTTTAAATCATGGAAATATCATTCATTCATTTGTAACTTTGGTAAAATTACAAGCGGTAACGTGGGTACTTGTAGACATGTAAAAGGTTTGACTGTTTGAGGAGTTAAAATGTAACTTCTTTTTGACTATTTGTTGCATCCAAGTTGAGTGAACCTCGCCCGACAAATTAAAAAAAAATGCACACCTAATTATTGTTTAAAAAAATATAATACAATTACAATTAAACAACATATTTATATCTATACTACTATATAAAATTATAACACCCCCCCTTTCTCCATCTTCCCCGTTATTCATTATTTTAAAATGTTCGCTAATTATGTCTCAAGTTTATAATCCTAGCTTCTAATTATTAGAGCATTCTTAATGGATTAGTGATCCACTCGTTATCATTGCCAACTCAACAGGATCACTAGTGCACACCATTAGGTATACTAGCTATCAGACTCGTTATGCTTGAAAATGATGGGTTATGTGATGGTGGTAACATATGATTTTTTTTTAAAGCCTTTTTTTTAACAAACAAACAAAACATTCAAATTTTAAGGGTGAGTCTTAGATTAGTAATGACATTAGAGATGTTTTAAAGGATTAGCAATAGGTTAGTGATGAGAGTGAGTTTTTCTGATGTGATGCTGATGTAACGCTATTAGGAATTAGTGATAGACTAATGATTGTCTGACCATTAGGAATGCTCTTATAGACTTATAGTCAAAACATTGTATAGTCGATGAATAGAGAATTAGAGGCAATAAAATAGTGTGTGGTGGTGCAATGTAAAAAAAAAGTAAGAGAATAATATAGCGTGAAAGAATGGTTCTTAAATTTACGTTCATTACACGCGCAGCAAGTGAGAGTAGAGAAAAGGGGTGTTAATTTTTAGTAAAAAGGTTTGGAATTGTTGGAATATAGCTGTAAAAGCATAGATGGATGGTGATGGGTAGGAGTGTAAAAGGCTTGTTATTTATTTACGGGACGGGATCCTTACATAATTTCTTTTTCCATTTATACATTACTAGAAATGTATCCGTAGAAATGTATTCGTATGATGCGTGATTTTAAATGATTTTTTAAAAATTTAAATTATAATATATATGAAATTCGTAAACTTCATTCAGTGCATACATCAAAAAGTGATGATGGCCGGCAGCCGCTTCTAGATTGTAATAACACACGGATATATAAAAAATGTATTTGTTATTATTGTTATAATATTTAAAATTGATGATTTATATTAAATATAAAAATAACATATAGTTAATTAATATATAAATAATATAAATATTAAATGTTAGTAAATTATATGATAAATAAGAAAATATTTAAAAATTAAGACACCATCCATTTGATTGATAATGTAGTTTGTAGTATAGATATTATATAGTTTTGGGTGTTTGAAATTGAGTTGGTAAAATAAATCATGCGTTTAAAAAATGTATTTTGAAAAATCATGTTTAGCTTGTTTTTTTAAAACTGCATTTTATCTCAACATCAACCGTTTGTTTTATTTTTTTATTTCCCTTTTTACTTCCCTTCTGGCCGAAACATCCAACTCTACTCTTTTTTTTTTTTGCTTCATTCGAAAGACATTCACAAAAACAATAATTTATGCCTAACTAACAACTCATGCAGCAAAAGCAACAACATCCAATTTTTAACTGTTCAAGAAGAAAAGCAAGAGTCTTCACAGCTTCAATTCGACAAGCTAGCTTGTAGCTTTCAAACAATGCGCAACAACCTCTCATTAAAGTTGTTTTTTTTTAAATCAATTTCTTTCAACAAAAGTCTTCGATTTGTAACACACTACATCAATCATAAGCTCCAACGAGCAATACGATCCAGAACCCTAAAAGTCAATCATAAGCTCCAACAAATAATTTGATCCAAAACCTTACAAATCAATCGTTAGCTCCAACAAGCAATCCAATCCAAAACTTTAAAACTCAATCATAGCTCCAATGACCGCCCGCTCTCAACCAATGTTGCTCCAACATCAACCAATTTTCCGGTGTGGCAAAAACAAATCGTCTTCACACTCATCAACAAATCTTTTTTTTTTTTTTTTTTTTTTTGCAGTTAACAGGTTTGTCGCAGTTCATGCACACTCCATCTCAAACAAATTTCCAGTCTCTCAATCGGGTTCTCCGCTACCTCAAAATCCAAACCACTAGTCAGCGGTTCAAGTTTCAAGTTCAAGTCCAAGATGGGCATCCCTTATGGCCCCGCCGCGTATTAAGGAAGATATCTTCAAGTTCAAGTCTAAGATGGGGGTCCCTATGGGTCAGCCATCTCGCGGGGTACCTAGTTTAGTTAATTATATTCTTTGTTCATTAAGTTATAAGAATCCTAGAAATATTATAATTCCTATTTATTAGGAAGATAGTTATTTGTTTCTTTGTTTAATTGTATTTGGCTATATAAAACCCTTCATTTTATCAATAATATCAATAACAATTTATAACACAATAATAACGAGATGGATTCAACTACCCATTACGTGTGGTTCTCCTGTTGAAATGATAGAGTGGATCCGAGCTCTTGAAGTGGTGTCGCGATATAAATGTATTCTTAAATCGGGGTGTTTCGTTTGATGGTGGTCTCTCTGCAAGCATCGAATCGAAGTAACCTTTACAAAACCTATTACTATAGTGAAGATGTATTTCATTCCATTGTTTCATTGTCTTACATATGGATTTCTAGTCGCTGTAGGAAGATTTTTTTTCTTGGCCTAGTTGACACGCAACTACGCAACTACGCAAGTACTGCTTTTTTGATGTAATTAACTAATTATGTTACTTCGCTGGAGTTTTTTAATAATACTATTGTTGTTCAAAAAATTAAAGGGCTTAGTGTACGGAGATGCAATGAACTATCGCCGAATGTTTATGTTATGCAATGATTTACTCGGGTGTTTAT
>JAOXNX010000001.1:16195184-16206045 GCA_028566075.1 Solidago caesia | reverse complement strand
TAGACAACGTATGCTAGACCTCCCGCTGTCGAACCGCGACACGAAGCACTGATAAAGAAATTCACCTTTCAAAAAAATAATAATAATAAAGGTCAGGCAAACTATCCATAATGTTGACATCACATAATCTTGCCTAAGATTAATTTAAGAGTAATAAAGGTAGATCAACAAGTAATTATTATGGTATATATTTTTGTTTTGGATCAATGTAACAGGTAATGTTAACGTTAACTAAACATCAAAATTAATTGCTTTCTTTGTAGTTTTAAAAAGACAACAAGTGGTGTCACATGGATGGTTTTCGGTTTTCACTCGAAGGAAAATCCCTGGAATGTTAATAGGTTGGATTTTAGCTTTAACACTGATGATTTTGGGAACTTACAACCGTAAAATAGATTGCATATGATTGTCTTGAGAAACGATGAGTTTCCAAAGGATGGAATCAAATTACTTACTGTGTTTCTTCTATTATTTTTAATTACATACTCAATGTACTTTTGTTTAGAACATAATCATTCCCCAACCAAGCGGTTCACAAAACTAACCAGACTCATTTATCCCAGCATCTTTCTTCATTGCCCTGGGACATCTTCACTTAGGGTTGAGCCCAAGCTTCTTTTTTTTTTTTTTCTGTGACCTGACCTAGCAAACTAGAGCTAGAGTTTGCCGAGACCATGTGCCTTGACTTGGCTCATATGGCTTTACTTTATGGGCTGGCATTGGGTTGTCTAGCATAGGACTGGCACATTTTGGTACAAGCATGAACGGGTGCACTTCAAATAAAATCATAATTAGTCCTCTTCTAAAGTTCTGTTTAGTTACAAAAATATGGGAATCAAATGGGACATTTCAATAAGATGTACAAAACACAAACTAACTTGGTTGGCACAGGTGACAACGGTATTATTTGCAAGTACAATACTTGGTTCCTCGATACTACTAAACATTTAACTTTACTGATCTCAACATCCTTTTCCATATTCAACTGCTATTTCTTTAAACTCGATTGCTCTATGTCCACAATATCAAAATAGCAACCCTTCAACAACGTTCTTGATTGTATCAGGAAGTGCGTCATCATTCACAAAACTAACTAGTGTACCAGAACCAAGTGGAATACAATAACCACTTTTGATGAGAGATTATCATCCCCACGATTCTTAAAACCCCAGAATCTATCTGAATATGATCTGAATATGGCAAAATGATAACCTATCAATGCCCAGTAAAAGAACAGCATATACTATTTAAGTAGAAATCTTTACCTCATTGATACATCTAATTCATCTTCCAGACACAATTCTGTAGTTCAGGGTAAGATCTTCAGGCTTTTTCCATATATAAGCACGAACGGTTGCTAGGCTCATGTCAGGTGTCAACACCTGGATTATAATGACATGATAACATCAGAAAGGAAAAAATATATATTAAAAGTTCATTCAGCCATTAATAATGAAAAGATACTTGCCTGATTATTACATAAAATTTCGATGGAAGGTTTAAGCTTTTGCCATGGTTTGAGTCCAGATCTAAAGGTATCTCCTCCAGATAACCCGGGAGCAAAAGGTCCATCAATACTCAAGGTATCCAATGGTTTGTCCAGAACTAACTTCTCCACAACATAATTAACAACCTACAAAACATATTTAAGCTGAAAATTTAGCTATTCGCATATCATTGCTGTGCATCTTGCTTCATAAACTTTGATCCATATATCATCCTACTGTTGCAGATTAACGAATACACACCTTGTGTATTCTTAGAATACGAGGAGCACTCAGTTTTCCTTGAGTCACGGTTTGTGCAGTTGAACCTTCGTATGGCTGTAAATAGAAGCTGCACCTGCAAAATTCAATAGTTTTAATAGATCAAAACTAGAAAAAAGTGAAAGTAATTTAATTTCCGAAAAAAATATCAGAAAAAAAGAAAGAAAGTAGCGAGTGAATTACTTGGTATGTTCCCGTGGGGGCATTCGATTATGCAAAATGCAATCTAAAACCCACCATGGTAAGTCCTTCTCGTCTTCAGTTCCATCCATTTCGGTAATTTTCTTCCTCCATGGCCCGTTTTGGGAACCCTCGGTAATAATTGAAGGAGGGGAAACCGTTGAGAATTCAAATGGAGGATACACTACACAATCATTTTCAGCATTACTATCTACCTCGACTTTTGATAGTGAACTACTTCTAGAAGATGGAATTTCTCCATTTTGAGACCCAGATTTATGCTTTTTCTTAGACAGCCAATGAGCCAATAGTCCTTTGAGGGTCTCTCGTGCCAAGTTAACCTGTTTAACAGATAAAAGGTAATTCTTCTCTATAGAGTTTATTCATACATATTTAAAAAAAAAGGTACACAACCACACAAGAAAATAATATATGCAGACCTTATCATCCTCGGCTTTCTCGGTGATGTTAAGATCAGCAGAATACATTTCTGCTGAGAAGCATTGCGGGGTATCCAAATGCACAGACAGGTTCCCAAGTCTACTATCTACAGTAAACCAAGCCGGAATGCTGACCTGTAAATCCATGGTCAAGTCAAAGTCAACAAGAAGTTGCAAAGCATAGTCAACATGTTAGTGATGCCTACCATCTCAAATAGTTCTTCCTTCTTCTTTTCAAATGAAACATGTCCATAGTCTTCAACCACAACACCTCTAGTGATCTCCCAAAGTTTCACAGAACCAGCATTATCCTATATAACACACATTTGAAAAATCAAACCATCAGTTCATTTGAATATTAAACTATCAAAAAAAAAGTAAAGTAATAGAATTTTTATGTGGACCTTAGTCAGAACATGTCTTCTATTGTTCAAGATTTCATACTGCACAATCCCTGGAATTCCATCAATACTGAAGTTTGGTTCTCTATACACGGGAACCTATATGTCAAGTAAGATTAGCAATCTCATTATCAAAAAATGAAATGACTTGTTTTTTTAAACAGAAAATACAAGAAAAAAAAAAGATCAACTTACAGGAGTAGATCCTTCCAAGGAAGCCCTTGCTCTTGAAAATGACAAATTCCCAGCCAGGAAAGAACCACCTCTTTGAAACACTTTTTGAGGATTTTGACCTTCAGCAGGCCATCTATGAACAGAAGAATCAGTTGTTGCAACCCATATGCCATCGTCATGCATTGCTAGTTGCTGAATAGGGTGTTCCTTTGTGCAGAGTAATATACTCTCCCTAGTTGAAAGGTCTGTTAAATACAACTAGAAGTACACAACATACAGATAAATAGTAAGTTCAATTGCAGAGACACATAAAATAAAGCTAAACTTTTTTCAATAATGGGAACAAAAAATTGCACTTACTGAAAGATCTCGTCCACCACTGTAAACATGACTGAATGTAGGAGTGCTAGCAAGTGCCCAAACAGAATCTGTATGAACAGCATATGAATGCACGCACCGCTGCTGCCCAAGATCCCATAATCTATACACAACAAAAAATCATATCGTACCATGTTTATCCCAAAAACAGAATCTTTATTTTTATCTTTGATCATTTGATGTTTACCTGATCATAGAATCAGAGGATCCCGATAAGCAGAATCTGCAACAATGAAATTGAAGAGCCATTACAAACCAATGACCAAATAATACTATCATGTTGATCAATCATTAAAATACATAAATATTATATACCACACTAAACGAAAATACAAGTCAAACGAGGCACATGACTACCCCATAGCTACTAAACGATGAATACAAAAACACAACAAACCTCCCAGTCGAGTCGAGAAGCAAAGCCCTAATATTATCTGTATGCCCTCGAAGCTTCATCATCTTTGAACCACTTCTTGAGTCCCAAACACGTATAGCCTACAATAAATCAAATATCATGATAAATTAACTATCTCAAATAAAGGCTGAGAAGCTTGCAACAATAAGAACTACAGCCTAATAACCTTCTCTGTTCCACCAGAAACAAGAAGAGTTCCGGTATCATTCATTGCCAATGCATACACAGACTCTTTATGTCCTTTGGCAGCAATAGGAACATATCCTTGAGGTAGATTTGTTTGTGATGAAATATTGTTACTTGAACCAATAGTGCGTAGGCTTGTAACGGGCATCAAGCTTCCTGATCCATTGGTGCCAATTGGACGATCCTCATCAGCTGCCTCGGTGGATTTAGTGATGGGCGCAAGTGCAGCTTCAAGATCCCAGACAAACACCTCACCACCCAGCCCACCAGAAGCAACAAGATTGCTCTACAATCATAAGCAGACAAAAAGAAAATAAGGTTTCAATAGCAGATGCATAAACCCTATCTCAAGGATATATTTGCCAGCTGTATTACGTTTTTTACTGATGCAGCAAGACACGTGACATAATCTGTGTGTTGACGGAAAGTCCTTGTGCAAGTTCCATTAGAAAAGGAATCCCATGCCTAGTAGTACAATCAGATGCAATATTTAGTTCAAATTTTGTATAGATACTAACATATTCTTTAAAGGTCAATCTTACACTGAAGACAAACCTTGACGGTAGTATCTGAGGAACAAGATACAAGGGTCTTCCCTCCTACAAGGACCGCATCATTCACCTGTACACTCCAAAACATGCGCAGATTAATTCTATGGTTTACTTCTAAGTCAATAGAAGTTGAAGTACATTATAATCAGTTTTATAATGTTTGGATATAAAAAATCCGCTCCTCATAATCTGGTTAATTAGTGGTCTGACAATCAGTTTCTTCCACACTTCAATTAAACTGATCATCTAAGGGTAAAATAAAATTACATATTTACCTGCTTTTAACCTGATATTTAATACTTTCACTCCCATTTAATAACAGAGAAATGCTACACTTACAAACAATTTACAAACACATGTGGCATGTAAGAATTTGCTTGGAAGTGTAGCCTTTCTCTTAACATCTCTCCTTTTTTTTAACATTAATTTTCTTTGCAATCATTTTATCTATTAATTCTTTAACTCTTTAAGTAATCAGATATGTCAAAACTCCTAAATTTGATTGCCTCATTATTACGGATAAAAACAGCAAAAGCATATCCAAAAACTATTTTTCAGATACCGTGTTACTCCAATTAGTATCTCATTCTAATTATACAATAATATATAGAGGATGGTTAGGATTGCATTTGCAAACAGATTATTGCCTTTTTAAATGTCAAATTAAACTTTTGTTTTAACCTTAAAAACAGTCTACAATTCACATTCACCCCACAGCTGAAACATATGTTTTCTTTGAAACACAGTTTAGTCTTATTTTGTATAGTCATTAATGGTTTTTGATCCATCATATAAGACCATAACCCATGGCAGTTCATCACATCCACAACCTGAAACCCTGTTAACCACCGCTTCTGCCTCCACATTCTCTGTGTCACCATCTTAGTCTCTCCAATACCCACTGACACTAATAACATCACATTAGTCGCCGCTAAAATTTTAGCAGACCAAATGGCTGGAATTTCTTTTGTGAGCTCAGTCGGTGTCAACTCATATCCAGCTTCTCTCTCCTCAACCTTATTTCTAGCAATTAGCCACCTGATCAGTCCACCCATGCCCCCACCACATACCCATATATTGTGCTTTGGTTATTGATAAAGTGGATAACGCCGAAGTAGAAAATGAATTGAATTCACCAATTTGATTTGAGTTGTCGATGGCTTGATTCAGTACCAGAAGTTCCACTCCATTTCTTGATGTTCAGTATAATCGTAGTGACTATTGAAGCAATGGAAAGTCATTAAAAGCAGTACCAACATGGAGCAATAGAGTGTAGTGGCAACATAGGTGGTTAACAATTTTGGGTTGTGAATGTGATGAGATGCAGATGCCATGGGGTTATGATTTCGAATGATGGGAAAAATCCTATTACTGTACAAGAGAATGAAAAGTGAATGTTATTGCAAATACCCTCAAGTCAAATAACTATATTCCACAATTAATAAAATGCTCCTTAAATAAAAAGGCCAAGGTTTCAAATAACACCACTACATAAGATGTTCGTCTCGTTCCTCAGAAAAGTCCACTTAAAACGCAAAAGAAGTCAACAAGCACAAGGTTTGCAGTGATTATAATGACTGGTAGTAACAAGTTACCAGGAATGAAGAACCATACCCAGTCAACATGAGACTCGAAGGTTGCTGAGCAGGTAGCATCCTCATCGGTCAACTCCCATCTCTTTAATGTGCCATCACGACTCCCTGTGAAGAGGTAACTTGAGCTGTCTGGTTTTAATGGCTTTAATACAGCCAAGCAGTTCACACCTGCACAATGCTGCAAAAGAAAAAGTGTTTCGAAATACCTTATGAATGTCTTTACCCATTATCACAAAAATAGATATGTGTGCTTATGTAAAAACTAGGTATCCAGGCTTAGACGTGAAGAAATATATCTCACAGGGTTTCTAAGTGTGTGTCCACTTCAAAAAACTTGCATCGGTCAGCTAAACAGGAAAAAACTAACCTTTGTGTCATCGGCATCATTCAATAGATAAGTAAATCTCTTCTCCTTGCGCGGACGAACCGAATTGGAGGCACTTCCTGCAATACCGACACGATGCATTGCCAAATTTCCTGAAGCAAGTTAAGAAACTCAAGGTATAAGACTGACACTATATCCTCCAATAGCATTTCAAAGAACTTACATTTAGTTCGAATAATGTTGACTATTTAGACAAGCAATACACACTTACACAGGTCTAACAAACATGTAAGTTTCTTACTACGGTTTTAACAAAACCAACTGAAACTATCAAGTGATTATGGATTACAATCTATTAATCAAAATATGAATGGCACAACAATATCATAAAAATAAAAAACGTGTGTATGAGGTATTTAAATTGATATATACCAAGCTATATCAACATATATCCTGAATCTGAATAGGGCTTAAGATTTTCACATATAGATCCTGCCCCTACTTCTCGACACCAATTTGGACTTTGTTGGGATCCACCTGCCTCTTACATCCCTTTATGCACTCTATATGAGATACAATACTTAATCTCACACAAGATTTATTTGGCAAGAGATTTTTACAATACTTATGTTACTAGGTCAATAAGGGAAACGTTAACAGTTATCAAATCATAAGCTACAGATAAATTTAAAAACTTAACCCCTACATTTTAATTATCATCACCTACCCATTACCCAATGCCTAATTTGACTTTATAAAACCTCAACTACCACTATGTGCATGGCGGCTAATATCTCTCTTGCTGATAAAAAGAGTTCTTAGTTATGAATATCCCCGGTTTATTTCTTCTAGAAACTCCCAAAATAAAATCTTTGTAGGTCAATGCTCTAACTACAGGGCTTATCCATTAGGCGGCACTCATAACCACCTCCGACCATTATGTTTACTAACAGGTTTTTACCTTTCTCCTTAATTCTAACTATGCCCTCTTATTTATAATATTGATAGAACCTATTTTGTGTCCCTAAATTCTATCATAAAAGCTTTCACTATCTAATTAGTTTCTTGACACCAAATTTATCTAATTGTGCGCACTTAACTTCTTCAACTATGGCCTCAAATGAAATAAAAAAAAAGATTAACCTATGCCGGTGACATGACCTGCACACACATTATATAAGCAATACATAACTTCATTATTGCAATTTCATAAATAAAAAGAACATAAGCAACAAAGTCACAAAGTAACCTCGAATCACTATATCAGTAGTGCTCTTTTACACGCACGAAATATTACAAGATTACAAGAATGCAATCACTTTACAAAAACTGCAAACAACAATTAAAAAAAGAAGGAAAAAAAATAGGTTTCCTTTGCTATTAAGTAAAGCAAGAACCATTACACTCAGCCACATCAGCAAAGACATTAGTCCCCCTTCAGAAGTTTCCATCTCATCTTCTCTTTATAAACTCTTCGGATGTTACAAAGAAAAATTTTCAAGATCCTAACCTATAAGTATAACAATAGGGAATACATCCATGGTTAAGGTTCAGCCATTCCGGCAGGAAGGATGATGAACCTACTTTTTACACTTTTGATGCAGCTGCTGATACTATTTGATGTGCATGATGCACAGTGCATCAAAGAGTAAGCCAGGGGCATCAGTCATCACTGAACGGAAAGTCGGGTTCTGCATCCTTCCTAGACTTGATTAGTCAATAACCCTTCCTACCAGAACTAAGCAATACATGAACCAGAAGAACGTTCGACTGTGCTAAATACAAACCAACTAAAAACGCATTAAGGCCATTTACTACCTCTAAATCCTGAGACACCGTATTTTTCTTTTCCAAGTCATAGCACCAATTAAACAAGTAATCAAATATACCATCTTTTACACATCAGAAAAACGACTAATATTCACGAATAAAACCACACATAAATATAAATACACATCTTTTACAAACCCTAAGTGAAATCACTGAATAAAAAACTAAAAAAATATAAAAATCAATAAAATTAAAACATAACAAAGAAAATTAATACAGTCAATTGATTTCATTTATATACTATAATCAAGAGAATTAATATAAATAAATAATTAACTAAAATTCAAAAAAAAAAAGAGAAACTTTAGCTAACCTTACAGAAAACACGGATCGATGTTAAAATGAATAAATAAATAAATAAATATTATTATTATTATTGAGATGATGATCGTTTATAAATTGAGTTGAGGTTATTATTGGATTGAGGTTATATAGATACGAATGAGAGTCATATGTATTATTTGTGTATGAAACGGCGTCGTACTGTATAGAAGTAAAATCAGTGAATATGAAGTTGATTTTTCAATAATTATATGATGGAAGGAACAGAATCGGATGATATTTGATTCGTATAAAACGGCGTCGTGTTATGATGTATGTATGTATATGTATGTGTGTAGTTGAGAATTGAATTTTTATGTTAAGGTTGTGTTGAGAGATTGAAACAGAAGAAGAAGAAAAAGAAAAAAAAAAAGGAAGAGGGGGGTTGAGACGAAGAAAACGAGAATAATATTGATATTGATATTATTAATATTAATTATACTACTCCGTATATCATTAATTAAATATACTTGTCATTTTGTTAATTACATAGTTTGTTTTAAATTTCATATTTTGTTTATTAACGTTGAGTTAAAAATTTTATATAAAAAAAAAAAACAGTTTTTACATGTAAACTTCTTTCACGGTTTAGAAAATTTGAGCAAAAATGAAGTAAAATGAAAAAGTTACAAAGAAAATATCAAAAATACCCAGATAATAACTCTATGATGGACGGAGTACTGATACACTCAATAAAGTTCTGGTACGTTCGATAGCACTTAACTCCCACGCAGAGAACCTCATTTAGGAGATTTTTGAAGTTTTATCTTTGTTGAAAGCTTGGAGTAGAAGAAAGATCCATCTTCCATCATCATCCTTATTTTAATTGATTTTTGGGTTAGCAGTCACTCTGTTGTATATATAGATTATATATGTATATATATAGATTCGCCATATATATAGATCTACCACCACAAGCCGTCGACCGCAGCACTACAACCTTTCCCCCTTTTTTTCGCAACCGTCCGACGCATAGGATGTATGCAAGCTTGATCAGATGAACAATTGAACACTTTGGGTATGAGTGAACTACATCACAGTATAGATTTTTGTGCAGTTGTTTTGTATATATAGATGCTTGTGTATTTTGTATTTGGTTTAGGGCTATTATTAGTAGTATTTTTGTATGTATATTTTCAACTCTTAGTTTCAGTAAATCAACTAGTGAAATTGTTCTTTGTATTTACATGTTGAATTACTTTTTGGTTCTTGATATAAAAAAAAAAAGAAATTAACTTATATTATTTAATTTTCCCAAATTTCTTGTTTATTAATTTCAAATTGATGTAAAAAAAATAGATTTGGAATTGAATGTATCCGAGGGTGGGCTTTCGTTGAATTGAATTCAATGGAAAATTTTGTGTTGCAACAGATTGAATTTGATGAATGAATTTTGAAGATATGAATTTGGGTTGCAGCAGTATGATACTTAAATTTTATACAAATAAAAATAATGAATGAATTTGCAGCAGTTGTTGTTGTTAATTGATTTCAAGTGAAAGAAAAATAAATAAGATGATAACTTCTTCTTGTTAATTGAATTTGGTGAATAAGTTGTTGTTGTTGTAATTAACCCATTTTTGCAGCCGACATGGGTTGACAAATGGCAACTCACACACAAAACCAACTTACATGGCGTCCACGTAGATTTTCAAAACCGGATAGTAGTTTTTAGTCCTTAGATTTTTTGTAACATCCCAATTTTTAAAAAGAAATAATAAAATAACCTTTATTTTAGTTTTTCCTTTAAATTAGTTTTCTAGTATTTAAAATTGAGATACGGTATTAGATTAGTTGGAATCTTAGTAGATAACGGGTATAATACCCTCTAAACTTTAAATTTAGACGTGGCATATAGAGGACATGCCAGCCCATTCCTTTGGTGGCTCACATCTTCACCCTCACCAACTATTCTTCTTCTTCAATTCTTCTAGACTTGGTAAAATTCTTAGTAATATCTAAATCAAATAATCTTCTCATAATCATAGTAATAATAATAATCTTCATAAGTGATAACAACAATAATAATAATCTTCTAGACTTGGTGAAACATTGTTGTTATCATTTATGAAGATTATTATTACTATGATTATGAGAAGATTATTTGTAGATATTACCAAGAATTTTACCAAGTCTAGAAGAATTGAAGAAGAAGAATAGTTGGTGAGGAACCACTGGCTTAAACCCCAGTGGCCAGGGGTGTTTCACTAAACCGCTTTGCGGGCCCCGGGGGAGTTTACCCCAAGGTCTCGGGTTCGAGCCTTGGTGGGTTCTCCTCGACGGTATTTTCCATTAAAGG
>JAOXNX010000001.1:16149322-16160139 GCA_028566075.1 Solidago caesia | reverse complement strand
AAAAGAGGGCGGATGATCCTAGCCGGGGCCGAGCCTTTTTTGGACCAAACCGCCCTGCGGGGTGCTGTGCAGGGGCGGCTGGGGGCTTTTTGCAGCGGTAAGGGGTGGATTGAGGGGGGGAATCGCCTTATACCGGTTGGTCTAATAAAGTAGACGATTTTCTTAGAAGCAAACGAAATGATTGGAATATAAGAGTGTCAATCAATCAATGTGATGGTCTAGTGAAACTTCGAAACTAGATATCTAATATAGTTGTATGAGCTAGTTTGGAAGAAAAAAAAAAAATAAAATTTATTAATATCAAATTAAGTGTAAATAAACAATTAGTTGGCATCTTTACGAAAACTGAATCAAGCCAAAACGTTTTAGCCACATGCAACACCAATACAAAATAAAAGATTGCCATTTCTTGGCTACGAGTGAGTGAAGCTTGTACGCAATAAGACGTAAGTAAATCGCCTACGCATCATCAAATGATTTGGTCTCATTACCATTTCTTTTATTTATTAAGTCTATATATATAGTTATCTATCCTTGATGCATACCTTATTCCTTGTAATTTCACATCAAATAATTGTCTTTATTTACAGTATATTTATAACATGATAATACATAAATGTTCCATGCTTATAAAATTTAGGCAAGAGTGCAAAACTGTCCTATGATATATTCTATCTATTTGATAAGTCATATATATATATATATATATATATAAGAAAATTCTAAAAAACACGTACATACATGATACATAAAAAATGGGTCAATTTGATAACTAAAAAAGAAAAAAGAAAAAGTTTTAGACAATAATAAAACAGACGGTGGGCGCAAAAGTGCAAAACTATCGCAAGAGATCTTTTCTATTGGGCATTGCATGTTTAATACTTTAATCGAACCACTCTATTTTTTATTTCTTTTTAATAATAATTTGTGAAATCTTACTGACATTGGGCCTAGTGTCCAGGTGGCGGTTTGAGTAGCAAACAACGCCCCTCTTCCTATAACTCGGAAGCCAAAAGTACCGGCAGAGGACCAAGAAACCACTCATCCGCATTCATCTCTAACAATCACAATGGTATTATTGAAACTGGAATTAAAGTATTAGATTTTTTGGCCCCTTATTGTTGTGGAGGAAAATTTTGTAGAAAGGGTAATGATATTTTTACCATTATTGTTGATATATCTATCATAAGATCCAACTATTTATAAATATTGTACAACTGCTTATTATACAGTTTTGGTAATATATTAATTTATTTAACTGAGATTTACTCAAGGCTAAGGTAATTTCTAATACTGATTGCAAATGAAGCCAGCTCAACTGGCAGATGTATCTGAAGTTTTACTCATAGGTCATGGGTTTGAACCTTACCTTAGGGTTGACATGTTTGTGAGATGTTTACTTAAAGAGCCACTATGTGGTAGTGCAGACCCGGTTAAGACATGTAGTCTACCATAAGTGACACTCACTCTTATAAGACGAGTTTAAGATGAATCAAAACATGCCGTTTAAAAAAAAACTAAAAAAAATATTCTAATACTGATTAGGAGGCCTGCAGGGCATGCTTGTATAGCTTGATAAGCTAATTTATGACGAGGGTCAGGGAGGACTACACTTCAACTCCAAACTACAGTATGTGCATGGTCGGGTCAATAAATGTTACAACTTTCGGTCTTTTGTACATAATTTTGGTCTCTCAACAATGTAACTTTGGAAGTTGGAACAATATCTTTTTATATGTATATTTTTTTTTCTCATTTTTCTTTCAAACAAAACCGAGTAATATTATAAATCTTCTGATTAATTGTAGATTTCTTGTGACCATTGACAATTATTGAGTCGAAAAATACTAAATTTTAAAAGTATTGTTCACACAATTCAAAATTCTATCCAATACAGTTATATGATCGTTACCAATACACACTCCCGATCGACTTTTCAACATTTAGATATATAAAAAGTAGTTTATAACAAATAAGAATAGTCTTAAGTCTATTGTTGTATGTATATTTTTCAATATATATCGTTTAATTATTATTTAAATAATAGTAATCAAGTATACCCCTGTCAAAAATGAAAGATACATAGTTTTCTCATGATTAAATTTTGATATTGTTTCTTGTATAGTTTGTATATACATATCTAAAATTGGAAACCTACAATCATCTATGCCTTTTCAAGTATGGAGATGGTTTAACGTACAAATAGTAAAATTTTGATCAAGAAAGCAATAAAATATCGCTTTAGTTATCATATTTTTGTTGCATATACTTATCCAAAATTTGAATTCTACAATCATAGTACAATGTATGGCTTTCAACTATAGAGACATAACTTTGATCAAGTTATACTAACATTTACTTTGATTTTTCTTTTTAAAAAAAATGATAAATATAACTAATTTGGTAGGGCTATAAATATATCTAAAAATCTGATACTGATATACCGCATGATCAATGGTTAAGTTTCAGGAAAAAAAAAATAATTACTTTATATAACTTACTATTCAAATTTTAACCACCAATCATTCCATAAATTAACATTAAATTTTTAAACATATTTATAGAGTCACCAATTAATTCTGTGTATATGTATTTTGTTACCCTTCATATCACTCGGTTAAAAGCTTGCCCAAAATTCTTGTAGTAACTTGCAAGCCACGGCCCCTCACCACCCCACTTCCTGTCTCCTTTTCAGATCGTCAATGTCTTTGACTTCTATGTCTCCTAGTTTCATTATATTATAATTTTTTATTTTTTTTAATCTTAAAGTAGAATACAATGCTTCTCTGTGACATAATCTACATTTAAGAGAGGAGGGAATGGGGAAAGATGGAGTGTGGTACCACTGTGGTATCACATAGCACACCACCCCTCACCTTGCAAGATGGAGCAAGATGGAAGATGGAAGATGAAAAGTGAGACCACCATCATGCATTTCATCTTGCACACTCTCACTCACATTCTCTTTTCTTTATTTTTATTTTTTATTGTGGTACCACAAACCAACACCATTCTTTCCTTGAAAGATAGTGAAAGATGGATTAAAAAAAAAAAGGAAAGATGAGAGATGGGGAGGGGTGTTCCCTCCACCCTAAGAAGATGAGTTTTTCTCATCAAATGTCACTTGATTAAATAAGAGATTCAATTATGTATTATTCGTTTTTACATTATAATTTATAATAATTATTAACACACAGAAAGTTAAATTTTTATTCTTGAACATTAATCGAATTATGATACTAAAAAGAAGAAGAATTATGTTAGATTAATTTTATCTCAAGTAAAGCATAAAATAACTATACACTTTTGTCTTTTCTTTTTTCCCCTCTTTCCTTTTATTTGGCAATATTTAATCTTGTTTGTATTTGTCTAAAAACATACCAGAAAATTTTTATTTTTCTAACTGTCTTCTAGCAAAAGATTTAGAGCGGCGATAAATCTCGATCCCGTAGTCTTTCGGACCTAATTAACCCTTACCTAAGGACCAACTATATATTATTTACATGATTGGATTGATGACTATTTGATTACAACTCTTTTAGTTAGACGGACACCTTAATACGTCTAGAAATGTCAATATTTTCCAATAACCCCACAACATGAACTACAAATCATACCAGATTAACTAGAAAAGTAAACAATGGATATAATTAGGGTATGATAAGTGTTGTAGCTTATTATTTGATTGGGTCTCAAAACAAATTACCATGTATCCAATATCATTTCTAATATGAGATACACACATAAGCGCGCGCATCATTTTTGTTTGAACCAATCGAGAAATGACTTTTAAAACTCTTGACTGGAAACCAAACATAACCAATTTTGATCCAGTCTTCACTCCTGTAGCATCCTAGGCATATATATCTAGCATCGGTGTGGACTGGAGTGATCTTTGAGTTCATAAGTAAAAATAATTCCCTACATGAAACAATGTGTTTTGGGACCACGAGATCGAGAACAATCTCAAGAGAACTCTGATGTCAAGTGTGTTCAGACAAGATAGTAGTATCAAGATGAGTGATCCGTTGAGAAGCCTCATGTTGTCTCTGATCAATAACAAAGTCTTGTTTGCGGGGCAAAGCGGACAGTAGTAGGGGTGTCAGTGGGTTGGGGTTTGCGGGTTGAAAATATTCAACCTGAACCCGATCACCTGATAACAAAATTGGGTTGAAAATCTCAATATGAACCTGCCAACCCGTCAACCCGAAACCAACCCACCAATCCAGGAAATAATCAAGTTGGCGGGTTTGTGGGTTGGCAGGTCAAACGGTTTGGTGGGTTGGCAGGTTGATTTCATGTTAAACAGGTCATATGGGTTGTGAGTCGGTTGGTTGATAGGTTGATTTCAGGTCAAATGTGTTGTGAGTAGTCAGGACAAATGGGTTGGTGGGTCAACATATTAATATTTTCGGGTTGATGGGTCGACCTGTTAACCCGAATGACCAACCCGAACCCAACGCAAAAAAATCAGGTTAACGGGTTGAGATTTCACAACCCTAACCCGTTTTTTTTCCAGGTTTTTTCAGGGCGGGATTCGAGTTGGGTCGAATATTAACAAGCCCATACAATAATGTTTGTAGTATGTGAAGTATATATTACAATTTCATTTTTACGTTGTATTGAACAAATAATTATAAAATTCTAATTAACGCTTTGTTAGGCCGGTTCCTATCCGCCATCTTTCTTGCCATCGTAACTGCCATCGTGAAGATGGGGATAGGCACCATGCCATCCTTGTTGCCATCTTTCTTTGGCCATCGTTTTTTAGAAACCAAAAGACATGCATATGTGGGCCTCACAACTCACAACATGTATCTTTTCATTTTATTGCAGTGTATACGAATTTGTGATGTGTGTGTGGTTTAATTATTTTTTTATTAGGGATGAGATGAAGAAGGGGGTATGATAGGGAGGGGGTAGTTCTTGGGTGTGTCTTGGAGAGAGAAAGCTGATGTGGCAATGAGGATGAGGAGATGATGGCGTCAGGATAGGAAGGGGCCTTACTCATATTTCAAGATAGAAAGTAAAAGTACAAAATGCATCTCAAATTTTGTTTGTTTTCATGAGAAAATTTTATTTAATCAAAGGGGTATTATAATAATGTCACCAAAAAGATTCATTATCCCTTTAATTACAAATAGACATAGACATTGGATTATATTGAAAAGAGTGAGAGGGCATCCATAAAAGAGTGAGTAATTGTAACTTGGCTTGTGAGACTCATTTGCTTTATGACATAATCAATAGTGACATCTCCTTTTAGTTTGTATATAAAGAAGGTGGTGTAGGCTTCCACATTAAGCATTGCTTCCTTTCCTTCGATCACCCACCCTCATTTTACTTTCACATATATATACCACCACTACTATCGCCACCACCATATATGGCAGAGAAGACCATCATTTCCTCCGGTCTAGGCCACCTTTTCATGACAGTGTTCGTGTTCAATTTTGCCAATTTCATGGTGGTTCCGGCCATGACCGACGTAAGCATGGCGGCACTTTGTCCCGGAGAAGATGAGTGTTCCTTGGCTATTTACCTCACAGGAGTTCAACAAGCGGTAATGATATATCAATATGTCCATTTAACTTGTTTAATTGCATGCTAATATTTTCTATGTACTTTGTTCTAGTATGGGTAATAGTTTAAATGCACTTTTGTGTTATTAAAATATAAATTTATTTAAAATTAGGATAAAATAAAACTTTGATGTTTTTAATGTGGATTGTGGGTTTCTTGCTTTTATCGTCAAATACACGTTATAAAACTAAAATGAGATATTTATTTTGTATTTTTACTTTTGGTTTAAGCATTTATTTTTTCTTCAAATATTTTAAATCATTTCACCATTTTGTGGTTGGTCATTTATTTTCATGCTATATTCAAACGACTTCGTTAGCATCGATCATTAATTTGAACAAAATTATCAAGCACTTATGTTAAAAACTTATTATTATTATTTTTACATACGTTCGACTACAAAGAACATTTATATAACATTATTTTAACATGGACGAATAGATCAATTGACTACTTTTTGTTAGATACTGTATGTTTAGTCTTGGAATATCGACGAGAACAAAATCTATCATGGCCATTTAACTTGTACTCTTTAGTGTGAAATAAAGGGAGAAAGAGTAAAAAAAAATTCAAAATTTATTCTTTTTAACCATTACAAAACTAAAATAAATAACATTTATATATCGAGTTCATAACAAAATATTACATTAAAATGCTAAAATTCTGAATATAGTAATCAGCTCCCTCCTTAGTTAAAAGTTTGAAGGATGGTATTTATTATGCATGTTTTAGTTTGATATTCATAGCTCTTAAGGCTATAAATAGGATGCAATAAAATATTATACAAACAATAATCGTCTTTAAAAATAATTTTCAACCGTCATATAAAATACTTTATTGTGCTTTATTTATAGCCGGCTATGAATAACAAACTCCTTATTGATACATATTGATAGTAATTGGATTCTAACTTTAGTTTAATACTCCTGCAATCCCTTGTTTAGAATCTCGATCAATTTATAAATATTGTTGTGGGGTTCATTCTACTTTTCTGTAATTATTATGGGCAGTACATTCATACACCATGTGTATATGTGAAGCCATTATGGAATTGTACGTCGGTTGCACTAAAGTAAGTGTGACAAAGATATACGGAGTATATGGTTTAGGTCAACTTTTTCATTTTGGATCGTAACTAATTATTCGATCAGTGTACATATATATACATTTTAGCTAAGTTTTACAAACGTGAAAAATGATTCACACTACATCACAAAAATATATTTGTGTAGGATGGAGATCCTTTTAAATTGAAACAACTTAGAAAGGTTAAGTTAAAGGATACTTTCAAAAATACAAACATATTAAAATATAGTTGGTACGGACGTGTGGCCTATGGAGTCATTAATCATGTCATATGATTTACAAATCGTTTGTTTCCCAGTAGATGCATAGAATGTTTTTATCAAATAATAATAATAATGAGCTAATAATACTCTCTCCATTATAAATTAATTATCCACTTAAAAAATATACATAATATCATTGAATCATGGAAGGTGTTATACCTAACTACGATTCATTTACTACAACCTTGTATTACTAACTTATACAATCTAATCAGTGGCGAAGCTTGCCGATTTTGAGTGGGGGGTCGGGATCTAAATTTTTTTTCCCTAACACTATTTTTTTAAAAATGGGGGGTCGAAACCAAATATATCAAAATTTTTCTATACGAAAACTATATACCCCCTACATCGCAAAAAAAATTTCGGGTCCCCCCCCCTCCCCCGGCCTACATTAGTTGCGCCCCTGAATCTAATATAGGTAAATGTTTATTTACAAACCATAATTAAATTGAAAACTAATTGACAAATTTCAGCTACAATTTTTTTCCTATTTCTTCTTCCATTTCTTTTTTTTTTTTACCTTTTTTTTTCATTTTTATTTTTTTTGTTTTTTTTTAATTTTTTTAAAACGAAAACTCATTCCAAAAAAAAAACTTTTTCTCAAAGGGGGCAGCCTGTATGGTAAAGAATAAAGCCCGTCAGTCCAGAACGAAACCATAACGGCTAAGGGCTGGGCCCGTCGGGTAGATCACCCATCACTGATCACCCCTATGACCTATCACCCTACCAGTTATCTCTTATTAATACCCTTAAAGGGAGAGCCAGTACCATATCATCATCCGGGAAAAAAAAATAATTTTGTGTAGGCTTTTATTAAAAAAATAAAAAATTTAAAAAAAATTACAAAATTAACAAAACAAGGTAAACAAATAAAAAGAGAAAAAAAAGACGAGAGAAATATATGGCTGAAATTTATTCCTTGATTTTCAACCTTTTTTTAGTTTTTATTTAATTACAACCCATCAAATATATAAGTTATGTGGTCTGGTTAATAAATTAATATTTATGGTAGCTAATTAGCTATATCATCTTTCTTGAATAATATAAGGATGCAACTACTTTGCAATTTTACACTTACAACCTTATCTTTTGTATATATTTAGGAATCTAACTTTTGTGAACAAGTGATCAATAACAATGAAATTTTAAAATTAGTAAGTTATTTTTAATTATAAATACTTACTCTGAACAAATCAATCAAATACAGCAACAAAAATATCATTTATTCACATTAAATTTTTCACACTTTTAAAGTATGAAGAAATTTGTCAACTTATTCACATTTAAAAATGTGTAAAAAATCTTCACATTTACAAGTATAAAAAAGTCGTAGAATAATAATAATTTCAAACTAGTTGCGAATTTAGATAGTGTGGGACTGTGGGTAACCGATAATCCAAATTGAATTAGTTTTAAAATTAATCATAACTTCCTTAACGAAAAAACGTAGAGTTTTTTATTTATACAGCATAGGAAGATTCCATCGTTGTCATTCGTTTTGTCAAAACTTCCTTTTCCAATTAGGTGGGGGACAATGGAAAAGTAGTCAAACTTACAAATAAAACACAGGTTAATTTCAACCTTATTTTTCAATACGAAAAAGAACAATGCTAGCAATTTTTATTTACACTCATCATTGTTTAAAAATTTATATTATTAAATTAAAGTTATAGTGAATGGTCGATATTTAAATTACCGCACGTTGTAACAAGTTGTAGAGACTAACCGGTTAAGCACAAGTAGCTTTATGATAGACCGTAATGGTTGACGTGGTCGGGCTCGTGGTCATGACACCATGCCGACCATCCATGATAACCATTACGCCCATAGTGTGGCGGGTGCTGGTGGGTCCACCGTGGGTAGAACCACGTTGGTTTACGGAGCATGTTCGTATTTGTTTTTGTTTTCTTATTTATTGTGTATTTATGTATGTATAGTGAGGTATTATATGTGTGAGGTATTGTGTTATGGATCATGTCTTTAATATAATTATTATCGATATGGTATGATTGCTAATGTGACAATTTTCTTGTGTTATGGCATGTGGTTGTGTGGACCATTACGATTTATCTAATGCTTTTGCTATTTGTTGTTCCATGTAGATGCTTAATTTGTGAAGCAGTTTTTTTAAACAACATTTGTATGTATATAAGACTTTAATTAGTTGGTTTAAATAAAGGAACTTACTAATTTTAAAGGTGTTAGGGGGTTGGCATTGCATGTGGTATGAGACGTGGTATGCCCCATACCATGCGGTATACACCACCGCCAATGGTATGGTATGGGGCGTGGTATGAAATGGATGGTAAACATTGCCGTGCACTATATGGGAGTGAGAAAGATTGTTTTTTGTTTGTTTGTGATGTTTTGTTTAGTGTATTTTGTTTGTTTGTGAGTTTATGTATATATTTAATTGTTGTGAGGTATGAGATGCAGTGTGGTATGGTATTGCCAATGAAATAAAGGAGTGTGGTATGAAAAAATATGAGAATGAGGTGGCATAAGGGGATTGGTTGGGAGTATGGTATGGAACGCAGCGTGGCAATGTGTTGCCAACCCCCTGAATCATTGATGCACTGAATATGCATTTACAGTGCATCATTAGGTTTGTTGTATATCAAAGCTATAACTTAATTGTAAATAAATGAAACAATTTGCACCAAAATAAATAAATATAAAATTAAATTTAAAACATAAAATAAAAGAAAGAAAAAAAACGTAAGAAAAACTCCCTCTATTCTCCTTTTTCCATTAATACTTCTAGCTTTGACTTTTTAATATATCCAACATTTTGTATACCTATATTACTATATAAAGAATCACCCCCCCTTTTCTCAAATTACAACTTTGAACTACTCAAAATACTCCTCTCGTTTATTTATTATTTTAAAATCTCCACTTGATATACCTATAATATCCTTAATGAAATTAATTTACAACATATATCCCTTAACTTCTAAAATAACTACACTACCCCTTTTACATCAATAGCCTACACTACTCGCCGCCGACGCCACCACCACCACCAGTCGCCACCACAACCACCACCACCCATTGCCCCCACCACCACACCGCCGCTACCACCATCACCGCCGCATCGTGCGGACATTCGTCTAGTTATTTACTAAAATGTCATCATTAATTCTAACATTTTAATTTCTATGGCTGATCGGATCCGACGGTTGAAAAGTTGTCTTATTTATTTTACAATAAGAATTGTTTTAGAATAAGTAACCCCTATATATATATATTATTGGATTTGTATTATTATTATTATTATTATTATTATTATTTATTAATGGAACAAACTTTGTATCGATATAGTTTGTTGTTTTTGTGGGTTTTGTAATTTTAGTATCTATACAGTCAGGATATATATACATATATATTGTTGATGAAATATTTTTGACTTTATTTTGATTGTTATTTGGTATTTTTATTTTTATGTGAGATATAGAATGATTTGGTTGTTAGATCTGGGAAAGAGAATCAAGAAGAAGAGCGTATTTAAAGATAAAAGGACTAATATATCCTCACGTGATATACACATGAGTTGTTTAACGGAACCCAACTAACCTCGGTTAGGGTGAGGAGTATGTAATGATGCAAAAAAATCACCTTAGGGAGATGTAATGACAAAAATAAAGTAAAATGATAAAACTTGATAATATGATATAAGTGAGGGGCATCTAATGAAATTAACTCTATTAATTAAGTATATACAAACCAGTACCACATTCATCTCAATTATTATCTTCTCCATCCATCGATACTGCATTCTAAATTCTAATGGCTGGGTCATCAAACGCTCCTCCAATTAGTACTTCCATTCGTTTACAAGACTCTGGGTACTTGTATGCATCAAATACTAATGTATCCAACTTT
>JAOXNX010000001.1:16065905-16077607 GCA_028566075.1 Solidago caesia | reverse complement strand
ACCACTGGAAAGGATATCTGGGATGAAGTGTGCAAACAAATGGAAGGTTCCAAGATGGCCAGCCAATCAAGAATCAAAAATGCCATTACCCAATACGAGACCTTCAAGCAACTTCCTGATGAACCCCTAGCCGATGTGTACAACCGATTCTGCAATGTCATCAATGAACTTCGAAAGAATAGTGTTGTGAAGCAAGACATGGAGTACACCATCAAATTCTCAACCAACTTGGACGAACATTGGCAGAAGTATGTTACCCAAGTCACTCAACATCAAGATATGGAAAAGATGACAATCCACACACTTGTTGAAACTTTGGCTTTGAATGAAAAAGATGTGATCCGGTCAAGGAACAAAAAGAAGGAAAAGTGTGGTGCTCATACTTCTACTGATCCACTTGCTCTAGTTGCAGAAAAGAAGGCCTCCAAAGTCAAACACTTGTATGTCTTTGAGTCGGACACTGAAGAACCAGATCCCGACATGCATGAGGCAGACAAAGATATGCTCAAGGCTATGTCCTTCTTCACTAATGCAATCAGAAAGAAGTATTACAAGCACAAGCCCACCAACAACAATCAAATTTGGTTCCTTAATTTTGGATTATTTGTTATCTATTAAATTATATATTATGTTTACTTTTGTTAAAGAAATATTAATTTTGTTACCTTTTCCTATCTAAAATTGAACTTCTTTTTTATGAAATGAAAAAAACCTCACAGACTTGTCAGTCTAAGGAGTCGAACATAAGACCTGTGGGTAAAACCAGGGAGCCTCCTCAGGTATTTGCCAGTTGATTTGTGCCCCATTGCTTAAAAAATCCGACTTCTAATTTTTTTTTTTTAGTTCAAATACATTTTACTTCCTTTAATTAAATTTTTTATGTAAATATGTTATCTTTTTCGTAATTTGTTCAAAATAGCTCGAACATAATTAGAGAACCTAAATAAACAAACCAAATGAGATTAAACTATTATCGCCTTTAATCCTTACAATACTAATATAATAATGCAAAATTTTCTATAGGATCTGCCTTTCGAGCCTCTTTTTGGAGATCGCTTTCTGAAACTTTATTTTTCTTGTTTAATATAATTGCTTTGCCGACAAAAAAAAAATCACAACACATCATGATTAAGGATGCCAATTTTTCTTATCCGCATTGTTATGAATTAATGATTCCTCTACTTCCATATCGCATAGAACACCCACAATGGGGCTTAAGTGGCAAGTTTAACCAAAAGGATAAAGTATATGTGACAAAGCCTTTCCCATTGTAGAGACTCCACATGTTCGGTGTTCACACGTTTCTGAACATATGGACATTGAGCATACGGGACTTTATATATAAGGAGGCCGGTCCTCAGGATTTAAGTGTATAGAAAGAGTTGGGGAAAAAGGCTTCTAACTCCTAATGAATTCAAATATATAAACATTTTTTATTATTATTAATAACGACTAACAATATAAAATTTTAACATTTTGTGACCCAAAAAAATGGGTCCGAGACGGGATGCCTCTCCCTAGGGCCTCCTGTATATCTTACACCTATTAATGATGATAGGTGAGCCTTATGTGACATTCATTCAACCTATCCATTTAGGCATCCTATGTGTCTTACATAATCATTTGTTGCATGCCACATCAGCATTTTGGTTAGGTGTCATTTTTTTAAAAACATTTTTCATTCATTCATTAATATATACAGGTATATAACATTGAGTTAAAAGAATTAGAAATTTGTTCATCAGACAATCGAACTATCGAACTAGGGAATGATGGTTTAAGAGGACGCGTGTTATATAAGTGAACTATGAGTTTGTTTGTATTTCAATATTAAAAATAAATAATAATAATATAGTTGTACAAGTGAACTATTTCAGTATTAAATAATAATAATAATATAGATGTACACAACTTTCAATATAAAACTAGTTATACTCTTTCAAGTTCGGTTTATATGGTCATGTTACAAACCAAATAACTAATGTCGTTTATAAATAACCGAGTCGTGCATCGTACGGGTTCTAACATAGTATGTATGTATATATATATATATATATATATATATATAACTAGTATGTATCTATAATACTTTATAAAAATTCTCTACCACTTTGTTGAAAAGTTAAAAATTTACATCACCAGTATCTTATCTTCTAAAATATCTCCACTACCTCCTTTACATTAATTACCTTTACATCAACCAGTGCCGGCCCAAGCTTTTTGGTGGCCTTAAGCTAGATCAATTTTGGGGGCCTAGTTTATTAGCATACAAATTTTGGTGGCCTAGTTTATTGCTACCTTCTGCCTGGTATGCTGACCTTCATTGAGTTTTCGCAAATATTTGCATTGTTAACAAACTCTTAAATGGAGAAGTTGGTCCAAAAACAGTGCATATTCTTACTGGAGAGAGCTATGTGAGGTTTCTGTCGATCCCCTTTTTTTAAAAAAAAAAGAAGGCTGGAATTGGAAGGGTAAAATATACACAAAATATTAAGCCTAAATATACAAAACATTAAACATTAAGTCTATTATGTAAAATATAGAGGCCCTAGACTTTTGGGGGCCCAAAGCGAATGCTTGGTTTTGTTACTCTATAGGGCCGACCTTGACATCAACTACCTACACCACTCAACGCCGCCACGACCACCAACAGTCGCTGTCATCACCACCAGTTGCCGCTACCACCACACCGCCGCCGCGTTGCGCGGGCACCCTCTGGTATATATAAAGTAGAGTTGGAAGAGTGTTACTCGAAAGAAAGAAAAAGAATATTGCTTGCAAAAATCTCTCCATAGCTTTACATACCGAGTCCGTGTCTTTGTGACGTTTGTTTAGCTAACCTTTATATTTAATGTTTTTTAATCCATTCATCAGTTTATAATTACATGTATCGTATGTTTTAATCGTTGTAGGTTTTTTTATGAATGAAAAAGTTTCATATAACAATTTTTTTTAATAAATAGGTCATTATAATATGGATACTTTATTTTTTATATGAAAAATGACGATGGTGTGTCAACCAGTTTAATGGATTGTGAAACTTTTGAAAAAATAAATAAAATGCTGATGTGATGATGATGATACGTGAGTTTAATAAACTCTTGCATTGTGAAAAACTCTTTCATTCCTAGAATTTCCATGTGAAATCAATCCTACAACAATAGAGAGGTGAGTGGTGGTTGTAAACATGGTATAAGTGTATAACACTATAACCAGTGGCGAAGTAAGGATTTTGGTTCAGGATGAACCAAATAATTTATCAAACACTATAACTAGTAGCGAAATCAGGATTTTGGTTCAGGATAACCAACCCTGCCCTCCATATGACTCCGCCCCGGACAAATGATAATGCATTTCGTACATTTATCCATTATGTAAGATAATCTAATATGTTGCATTTTTAAGAAAACCACATCTATAGTTGCACAATAAATACTTGATGTGAAAACAAGTGTAGCATCACTCTCGTCGTCCTCTTTAAAGTGTAAATTCAGTATGATTCTCTATTCGAAACTCGCTTTTATTTAACGTTCTATAATAAGTACATAGGTCCGCTTCCATGGCAAATTAGTTTGCACAAGTTGTCCAATTCGAGGGAAATCGATTTGAAGCCAATCCAGGTATTTTTCGGACATTGACGTCTAGTGGGAGCATTCGGTACTCAATATCAAGATCTTTGAAAATCTTGATTATTTCCTCTATTAAAAGAGCTCTTCTTATCCACCTTTCACCCATGTCCTGGAAATTCATTCGGTGTGAAAGCCATACTGATATTTTGAGTCGATTCAAGTCCTCAACATTCCTTAACACGATCATTGGCTCAGGTTGCCAATGCTCGCTTTTTGCCTCGACGTAGCTGCAACCACGCAAGTAGTTTAGAAATGATAAATGAGTGATTCACGTAATCAAAGGACATTAGAAACTGATAATTAACCATCTCTAAGGTGGCCTAAGTCTCACAAGAGACCTGTATTCGGAACCTTTTTGGGTAAACACTTTTGGGTAGCTTGGGAAGAGTCTGAACATGGCCATGGAAATACTAATAAGACATTTGTACTAGCAGAACCAAATGGTCGACTCTAACCAAACAGGAATCCTTGGCCTAGTTGTTCAGGTTTTTATTGAAACAGATAATCAAATCATAAGTTTAAAAACGTAAATCCAACATCCCCAAATCTTACATTGTTATCATTTCCTTCATCTTAGCAATCTTTTCGGTAGGAGTTGATACATGGATGCAGAAATCAATGGCATCGCCCATGTCAGGACTACGATGGTAATTAGCGATGGGCATAGTACACAGGATATTGTTGGGGTACGCTATTTTCTGATTATCGTACCTCAGGAATATTGTTGTTAATATATTCATCTCCTCAACTATCATCTGCAAATTATAAAACCGTTAGATAACTACAACCCGAATTAGAAACAAATGGGTGTTTTAGTAATCTGTTGTAGTCTAACCTGAACACCATCAATCTCGCAACGATCACCAACATCAAATGGATGCATTACAAACAAGAAAATAATGGCCTCGAACATTGTTTTGCATGTATTCCCAAACACAAATGCTACGAAAAGCAGTTGTGAACTTAAGAATATGAAGAACTGGGTCGTTGCAACTTTAAGTATAAGAAGCCAAATTATGATTATTATGATTCCCACAACCACATTAAACATCTGATGGAGTTTGTCCACGGCTCTTTTTGTGTCGTTGATTGATAGCGCAAGAGCCCTGCGCTCTCTAAATACATTTACCTGGCAAAACAGAGTTTTGGTATCAATTTATGCTTAATACATGCAAAAAAGGTTCAATTTAGCACAATAACTAACTAAACCTTTTATTCTAAGGCAAAAATAATTAATTCTGTTATAGGAAACCACATAATATAACTTTATGATCAAATAATGAATATGGTTGAATTTCTGACCCGTCAACCTAATTGATTTCCAGGTTGGGTTCGGGTTGGCTATTTGGGTTGGTAGGTCCAATCCGGCAATCAGAAAGTATTTCAATATTATAGGAAACTTATGTAACAGGTAAACAGGTGAGGTTTTCCTGTTTAGGTTACCCGATGAGGGCGAGTCTTTTTGACTCCAATATACATGGCCTAACCGTGGTATCCCGTGGCTATTTTCAAATCCTTCCCTGGCCACCACCAAGATGTTACCTAGTGAGATTTGAACCTGAGACATGTTAAAATGTGAGGATGATAACTAGGCCACCTTGGAGGTGGTTAAGAAGCTTGATTTTAGGTCAAATGAGTTGATAAGTTTTCTGGTTGGTGGCGGGTTGGTTTTCAAGTAAAACAATTTGGTGGATCGACCTGTCACATAAGTTTTCCAACCCGATTTTGTTAAGGTCGGGTAAAGCTTGAGTAATTTCAGCCCAAACCTGACCTGATTCCTAGACAGTTTGGTTTATAAACTTTGATTAACCAAAATATTCGGTTCAACTTTGCTTTTGTATGTCTGTCATAACCAAATTAGCTAAACTGAAGTAAAATAAAAATATATATCAAGCCGCAAGAAGATCATATGTACTTATAAAATAGAAATGAACTTGAAAGCTGCAAGAAAAACATGTGTACCACCCAATTTTTGAGAGTTCGTTTACTGATTCCTTTGCTCGCGCTTGCTTTATCAAAGAGTCGAATTGTCTTCAAAGCTTCATCATCCTGCAAAAATCTATTCAAATCTTCTAGATAAATGCATCTGACATAACAAATGAACAAAATTTCAATTAGTTATCGACACTATCGAGTATTATGAAGAGTCTATAAAGCTGAAAACTTACTTAGAGTCCGGCGCAGCCATGTTCCAAAATATATTTTTGGCTGCAAGTTTAGCTTGGTTTTCATTCGTTATCTGCATAGAAGTCTCATCTTCATCCCTGGTCACATCTAGAAAGTGTTCATCTGAAGTGGTTAACATGCTTGTATTTATAGCATTCATCATCCTATTCATACTCCAAGCAGATATATTCTTCTGATTCAGCCTATGCAAGAGATCAATAGTTATCCCATTGTAATTTTTACCAGCGATTGAAGTACTAGATCTAAGTGATCCAATTTTTCGAAAGCCCTTAAACTTGTTGGCCCCAAAATGTGTTGGTAAACTTCCACCCGCACTCTGAAACTTCTCCACCTCCTTTAATACCCAATCTTCGTCTTCGTGTTGTTGTTGCATCTCAATCACAGGTGGGCCTGAGAGTGTTTCTATCACGTATTGGTTAAATAAAGAATCTTGAATCCGATCAAAAAACTTGCTCACATGGAAAGATGAAGCAAGAACTTTAATCAGCAATGTTTTCAATAACCAAACAATAGCTCCTACCAAAAGACATGTCCAAATCTTAGTTACATACGGTAAAACCTTCTTCCCGTATGACAACCTCTCGATCTTCTTATTGAAAATACATTCCCATGCGATCAAGACCAGAGTCAGCCAAATACAATTTTGAACTGCTTTTCTCAACCCGTAAACAAAATAAAGAACCCGTTTTCTTAGTACAAAGCTTCTTTCTATAATAAACAGTAAAATCCTAATCCCCCATCCAGAAACTAATCTCCCACATATGAAAAGTAATATCATAACCTCCCATTTCCACCACTGAAGATCATACAAGTTTTTGTTTCTGAAATCTGGGTTTGCAAGTGTACAAACTAAAGCACTAATGATTAAAATTAAACTGGTTAACTGAAATAACGTCCACTTGTTATACCTTAACTTCTTGTACTCATCTGGCAAATCATCATCTAACGACAACTCTTCATCTTCTTCGATATCAGCATGACCTTTTCCTGATTTGGGTGTCTTCTGTGACGACCTCTGTTCAATCTGCGGCTGATCTATTAACCTCGAGTTTGTCTTTGTCGTCATCAAAGTCTTCTTTCGCTTAAATGCAGCATTCTCTTCCCCTTGACTGCGACTACTAGCATTAGATCCTTCATTGAACGAAATCCTTACCTCCTTTGGGGTGAGCTGGCCATAGTAATTCGGACTTTCATGGGGCGTGCTGGGCATTATGGAATCAACTTTGTACCCATCTTGAGTAGTAGAATTTCCGTTATTCCATACGTCTCCCTGGGGATTCCGGCAATCCGTCATTATATAGTGGTTGTATTGATGGAAAGCTAATTTAATGGTGGTTTGGCTTTGTGAAATTTGCTCAATCAGTGAGATAAGTTGTTGGTCAAAATGGATTATTTCATTGCAAGGAAGCTTGAACACATTTTATAGTGTTCGAAAACCAAAACACGTAAGGGAGTGACCCCATGTCAAGTGTACGTGCATGAATAAGATTTAAAATCTAAACAAAATAACATTTCAAAAAATAAAAATAAACAATAAAACAGTAAAAAAGTCATTACAAGTGCAACTCGCGAGTACTTGGAAGTCGAAGGTTGACTGAAGCGCTTTATTGTGAGTCGGCCACACCTATTCACCCTCGGTCAACATCGGTCAACATCATGTGTAATCGGGCTCCTCAGCTCAACTCGGTAACTCGGTCAACTGGCCAAGTTTGACTTTATAAAAAAAAATCTAAAAAGCTAATATTCAATAGTCCATTCATCTGTCCCCTCAAAATCAATTGGATTCTCCCCTTCGAGATACCTTGGAACAAGAAAATTAAATGTTTATTTTGATTTATTTTGAATTTTTTATTACGGTTGGATTGTTGGAACATGTTTCCTTTGGTTTTTAAGTGTGAACAAGTATCTTTTAGGTTTATTTAGATTATGGTTGGAAATAGTTGGATATTTGAGCATATATTTTGTTAAATGTTACTAAACTTATGATATTTGACAAGTATATAAATTTCATAAAATTAATTTCTTTATTATATACTATGTCCGAGTATATCCCGGGTACTCTCCGCCTAGGACGAGTACTCCCAACTCCATAGTCGACCAACCTCCGAGTAAACCAAAGCCGTCGGCCGGCTTTCGTCATCCCCTACCGAATGTACTAATTGAAATTTACGAATTTAATTTTCCAATTTGATTTAAACTAGAATCTAAACTTTTTGAGAACCCATCCACCACCTTACATCGTGCTTGTATGCTTTTAGTTAAATAACTGGAATCACACTCACCGTTCATGGAGAATTAACAATGATAATATTACAGGCCATCGTTCGGGTATTCTTTTGTTTCATAAATATTATTTAGGCCAACTTCACAAAACTTTAAATAAAATCAAAACGCAAATGGAAAACACCTAAATAATTCTTACAACCTAGCTAAAAGTTAGCTCCCATAACACCTTTGGAAATACTCATATCAATTATTGCATTGTTGTATCATCCACTGCACGTATTATATTTAGGAGTATTATTATATTTAGGAGTGGAGTGGAATGGAATGGAATGCATACTAATCACCTTCACCTATGAAAGTATATTATTTTATAAACAATAAAAACAGAGCTCGTCACCAAATATAGTAATATATCAACTCTAGCTATAATTGATTTTAACACATATTGAAATTATATTATTCATGTTGTATAGGTATATTTTGGAAGGTCAGGAAACTAAAGGGTGCGCCTCCTAGTTAACGTTCGCGGAAGGCATAAAAGGTTGTTCTCATTGGGTTTGACGTACGTGTTTCAAAATTTACTCAATTTAAGATATGATTGTTTATCATACAAGAATATTGATCGAAATAAGATCACGATAGATAGAATCAATCACCACAGTTAATTAATTACAATGTATAAGACAACTGTAAAGGAACCGATAGTTAATTTGATAAAAAAAAGCATTAGTCTCAAATGCACATTTATAGTAACTGGAGGTCGATCTCGGGTGTCCTCCTTCTTCTGATTATGACTCGGAGAACCTTCGCAAACCTAACCATTTGGATAACGAGTGTTTCCCTCTTCCATGTGTTCGATCTGCCTATGGAACCCAAGTATTAAGTACATCAACGCCCATTTGGATAGCGTCCGTCAACTATTACAATGGAAACCAACTCACTTAGGTTGGTTGGCCACTGGTGTGCCTTACGGTGGGTTTTCCTCTTCAACGGGTTTAATTAAGGGGATTTGTTCATCGAGGGAACTCTCTAGCGCTGACCCGGTTAAGACAACGCAATGTATACTAAACCTCTCGAAATTCACAAGTAATTCGCACCATAAAAAAAAAACCCTATTACAATGGTGCTGCCTCCAATGAGCTTTTTGATAATGTAAAATTAGCTGTCAATCTTTTACATGTCATTGTTGTACCATTTTAGTTCACCACTCTGTCCGGTGTGTAGTTGTTTGGCGGTGTGTAGTTGT
Organism: Solidago caesia; assembly: GCA_028566075.1. NCBI lineage: Eukaryota > Viridiplantae > Streptophyta > Magnoliopsida > Asterales > Asteraceae > Solidago > Solidago caesia. The sequence goes on along the minus strand of JAOXNX010000001.1, from coordinate 16,068,319 downwards.
TTGAGAATCACTTGGCACTGGCAACAACACTTTCAGGCAATCACCAATTTTAAGGGGCCGTTTGGTTAAAGATTTTAATAAAATTTGATGAAAGGAAATTTGAATTTTCTTCCTTGTTTTGTTAAGTTAGTATAAGAAATCCTAAATTCCTTTCCATCGAATTCCATTAAAATTTTTAAACCAAACGTCCCTTAAGATTCTTCCAACTGTTCACTAAGTGGAGATTTTAAGATCAACAAAATAATGGGGTGCACCTTGATATACTAAAGGTCTAAAACATTTTATCTTTGTTTTATATTTTGAAATTTTAACAACATAAATTTTACATTTCTACCCTTGAATATATTAATCCAACATAATTAAGTTAAATAATTTAAGTAAATTTATAGCATTTAATTAGGGGTGTAAACGAGTCACGTTTCGAGCCGAGCCTAAACGAATTCGAGCTTAACTTTTGACTCGTTTACTAATTGAGCTTGAGCTCGAACTTCGAATACATAACTTGATTAAGCTCGCGAACCTAAACGAGTTTTCATATATAATATAATAATATAATATTATATATATATATATACACATATTATTATATTAATCGAGCTTTCATATACTAATCGAGTCAAACCTAAACGAGCTTTTTTCACGAGCTTCTAATAATGAGCATAGTTTTGATCACATACCGAGCTCGAGCTCAAGCCAAGCTCGAACTCATTTAATTTTTTTGACAAGCGAGCCGATCTTGAGTCGAGCTCGAGCTTTTTTAATACATTACGAGCCGAGCTCGAGTTTAAATACTAAGTTCGAACGAGCTCGAACTCCTAAAACGATCTCGAGCTTGAGCACTGCCAAGATCGGGCTCGGCTCGGCTCGTTTACACCCTTACATTTAATACGCTATCATCTAATTAAAAAAATTCAAATTTACTAAAAAAATTGTTAACTAACTACTATTACTTAGAAAGTCAACATCTATACTACTTTATAAAACATTTGGCCTTTGTCTTAAAATTTGAATTTTTAAGAACTCTCTATTCTTATATTAAGAAATGCAGTCTTCACATCCATTTGGTAGACTTTGAAATTCTTGTGACCTGCATAGGCTAGGAAGATACGGATAGCCTCAAGACGAGCAACCAGAGCAAACATCTCATCATAGTCAATGCCTTCTTGTTGACTGTATCCTTTACCTACAAGTCAGGCTTTGTTTCTCACTACAACTCCAGTTTCATCCTTCTTATTTTTGAAGATCTATTTAGTGCCGATAATTATTTTGTTTACAGGACGAGGAACCAACCGCGAAACTTTGAGCCTTGTAAATTGATTGAGTTCATCTTGCATGGCATTGATCCAATCGTAGTCTTGGAGAGCCTCTTGCACCTGCGTAGGTTCAATGAAACTCAAGAAGTTAGAGTACAAACACTCATTTGCAGTGGCGCGACGTGTAGAAACTGAAGCATGTGGATCACCAATAATTAGAGAAACTGGATGACCACGAGTCCATTTCGTTTCATGTGGAAGTGAAACATGGACCTCGTTATCAAGAGAATTGTTAATATAAGATGCATTCGATGTTTGAACTTGAGAATCTTGTTGAGAAGAGTCAGAGTTAACAACCGGAGCAGGAGGAAGTTTGATATAAATAGAATCAATAAGAATTGTTTTCACAATTGGAGTATCGATTGGATGTGAAGAATTATCAGTTGGGGGTAGAGAAGAAGATTCTTGGTTTATCCTTCAAAGGAATATTCTTACGCTGGAGCAGGTGCAACAGTTCATGCGGGTACAAGAGGATACTGAGGAGCTTCCCCATCATATGTAGCTAGGCCCTCTTGGTAAAATTGCCAGATCAAATGTCCATTTTCTTTGGATTCAATTAAATCCTCAAACCGATCTTTTCACTGAACGTAATCTCCTCTAAAGAGAACAGGAGGCTTGGTATCTGAACCAATATCAAGTGCTTCACGAGACATGCTGGATCACCAATAATTTGAGAAACTGGATGACTTCGAGTCTATTTCGTTTCATGTGGAAGTAGAACATGGACCTCGTTATCAGGAGAATTGTTAACATAAGATGCATTCGAAGTTTGAACTTGAGAATCTTGTTGAGAAGAGTCATGGTTGACAGCCGGAGCAGGAGGAAGTTTGATATAAATAGAATCAGTCGGAATTGTTTTCACAATTGGAGTACCGATTGGATGTGAAGAATTATCAGTTGGGGGTAGAGAAGAAGATTCTTGGTTTATGTAACACCCATATTTATAAAAATGCGGATTTCAAAAACTTTTTAAACTTTAAACAAAGTTTCGTCAACAAAATGCGGAAGCGACTTTTCATTTCACAAATTGATTCCTACCGGAATCAATAAAACATATTTAACGTCTCAAAAGGTGTTACTACTTAGATCATTACAATAATA
>JAOXNX010000001.1:16039160-16056858 GCA_028566075.1 Solidago caesia | reverse complement strand
AGTTGGTAGGTTGACAGGTCATTGGTTTTGGGTCAAGTGGGTTAAATGGGTTGGTAATAATAAGGTTATTCGCGTTGACGGGTCGACCAGACAACTCAAAACAAATATTAAAAAATTTGGTATAGAAGGGGTTCCCCATCTAAGCTTAGATGGGGGACAACCCCATATTCACATTGCCATATATATTATTTGGTTTATATTTAATGAGAAAGTGTATAATATATCTCATAAACTTTAAAGACAACTTTATAGTTTTTTACCCGGTCACCGACCGGGTATTAATCTAGTTATTTATTGTTTATGAACGAATGTATGCATCTAATCAAATTTTTAACTATAAATAAGTAATAAAGTCCTTTTGTGATCCGTTAAAAACTACTTTCCATACAAATTTTCGGAGAAAATTAAAACCACTTCCATTTAATTAGTAACCTTATTAATAATTAAAGGGTATGTGTTTGTGTTGATACTGTGTGGTCTGTTTCTTTGCTTTGATTTACTATACCAAACCAATTTAAGAACAACACTTTTTCTTGCTGCAAAACTTTTTTGATCCTAGATGGGACGAAAGTTCTTCGTTGGAGGCAACTGGAAATGCGTAAGTTGTTAGTTACAATGACAAATTTATGAAAACGTTCTTAGTTGAACAAATGATTGTTATAACAGTGACGTAACGATATATGCACAAGTTGTTAGATACATTGATCAACATGTTCGAGAACAAAATTATACCATCATAAGATCAGAATCTTAACAACCATGATTGCAGGCAATTTTAATCTATAGTAGATAACTAGATCATTTTAAGTGTGTCTTTTGATCTGTTTTGAGTTTTTATTTATTTATTTATTTTATCTCTTGATGGTATGAATCTTGTTAATCGTTTTCAAATATGCAAATTGATTTGAAATATGGCTTCCGGACGATTCACATGATAAAATGTCTGTTTGATGATTAATTTCTGTTATGACTTAGCTATATAGTAATTGCCGAGTTTTGATATCTTGTATTGGAAGGGAAATTAAGTAATATTATGAATTATTATTGCTATATATATGCCCATTCTTTGCAGTATAGTTATTGTTTATCGGAACTAAAGAGATGGATTTTACTCATAACAGTTTCGCACCAGATTTGCGTTTGTTGATTATTTATCTGACAAACTTTGTTACAGAATGGAACTAAGGACGAGGTCAAGAAGATTGTGTCAACACTTAATGAAGGTCAAGTGCCATCTGCAGATGTTGTAGGTAATATAATATCACAGAATAGTTTGTTACATTTTAACAGATCATTATTTTATAGAGAGTAACAGTAACTTGAGCGTTTCGATATTTAATATTGCTAATACATGAAGTCACAAGAATTCCCTGCTTTTGTAGAGGTTGTGGTGAGCCCTCCCTTTGTGTTCCTCCCCTGTGTTAAAAGTGAACTGAAGCCTAATTTTCAAGTTGCAGCCCAAAATTGTTGGGTTAAGAAAGGAGGTGCATTCACGGGTGAAATTAGGTATGTTCTTATGCATTTAATCACCATCCACTGAAAAAATGCATTGATCTTTCTCTTTTAAACCGGTTTTGATGCCATCCATTTTAAGAAAAATGATATTTTTTTTTTATTCTCTAACTGGTACCTTACTTCATCCCCCGTGTCATTTATATTTTACTTGTATGTGTAGTGCAGAGATGCTCGTTAACTTAGGCATCCCTTGGGTCATCATTGGTCACTCTGAAAGAAGAGCTCTCTTAAATGAATCCAATGAGGTAATTTGTTTACTGAATTCTTCATGTTCATTCATTAGTAGAGAAGTCAAGGAAACCCACTAACTAAGAGGTTGTGGGTTCGATTCCAAGTCAACTTATGCGTTTTTCTAAGATACTTGTTCATAACTTTGCTTTCAATTTAGTTTGTTGGAGAAAAGGTTGCATATGCACTTTGTCAAGGTTTGAAGGTGATTGCTTGTGTGGGCGAGACTCTTGAAGAGCGGGAAGCTGGAACCACTATGCAAGTTGTTGCTGCACAAACAAAGGCAATTGCAGGTATATCTTTCATAGCTATTCCTGTTTAATAGGATGTGTATTAGATGGCTTCATATTTGATATATAATTCAGTTGATATCATACTTATGCATTAGATTTAAATTTAAAAATATATAGTTCCCTGTTGTAAACTTCTAATAACAGTAGTTATTGCAAAATTTAACTCATCTTGGGGATGTTTCATAGCGAAGCCATCTTCACTTCACTTGTTTATTGAAAAGTATGGAATATGTAATACTTAGTCGTGGAATAGTGGACTCGTTGTCTCTGTTTGTGACATAAACTTGTAAATACTTTGTTGCAGACAAGATAGCAAGCTGGGACAATGTTGTCCTGGCATATGAGCCGGTTTGGGCTATTGGAACAGGAAAGGTTGCCACTCCAGCCCAGGCTCAAGAAGTAAGTGAACCACTAGTTTTGTTAAAAATATAATGAATTCAAAAGTTAATTTTTTTTCTAAAGATCAACATTGAAAACAAAATTACTTATAAAAGAATGAAACTTTACTTCTTTTTCGTGCGAATATATAACAGGTACATGCAGAATTAAGGAAATGGCTTGCAGCCAATGTCAATGCTGATATTGCTACAAAAACCAGGATTATCTATGGAGGTATGCATACATTAGTGATTAGACTCGACATTAGTATAAATCCTTGGGTAAATTTCTACTTTGCTCTAGCATGAATAATACTACTGCATGTTAACTTCTGATTGTTAAAAATTCTCTGTTTGAATATATTAATGTGAAAATTCAAATGAGAAACCAAATCCCTTTGAGATCGTCCAGTGAATAACCCGGTCTTAAGGATGCTTGGATTTGTGTAAGACCCTGATTAACTTCAAACAACACAAGTACATCCAAAAATTATCATCTACAACTCCTTTTTATTACAACTGGATGGTCTAAATTAATTTGGTTAATTATAAGTATCAAATAATCGCTTAAAAAATGCACACCCAAACACCCCTTCATACCTTGTCGTTTATTTGCAGGATCTGTAAACGGTTCCAACTGCAAGGAATTGGGAGGGCAACTAGACGTTGATGGTTTCTTAGTAGGCGGAGCTTCTCTAAAGGTAAGCTAGATTGTTATTTTTTCTTCTCACTCCATCTGGCGCATGTGTTGGCTAGCTTGTTCTTAGTCTTTCTTTTTACCTTTTTTGTGTAGCCTGAATTCATTGACATCATTAAGGCTGCTGAAGAGAAGAAAATCAGCGGATGAGCTTTACCGTTTATTAAGTAAAATTTTGGTGCGTTTATGAGGATAAGTTCGTCATGTTCCAAATAAATTATGAGAAGTGAATCATTTATTTCTAACAGATTTAGTACCTTTTTAGGTAATTTTGTTAAATGAAATAAGCCTGTCTGTTTGTTTTAAGATGGTCGTAGGATCATACCCACATTTGATGCAGTGAGGAGTAGTTGTGAGCATTCTTTTAGTTACCTTGTGATCAGTTGCTACCGATTAAGAAAGAAATGAAAATGTGATTATGATATTAATGCGTAGAATGTATCATATATGCCTAAAAGTATGCTTAATCTACTAAAAGACATATGGCTCAAGGCCGTCAAATGAATTTTGGGGGCCCTGTGCAAGATAAAAAATGAAACCCATATAACAAAATACATATATATTCTACAATAATTGCTATAAGGATACAAAAAAAAAGGTAATAATTTCTAATAGGAATTCATTAAACAAAAAAAAAATGTTCTTATCATAAAAGTAGTCAGAAGTTATCATTTTCATACTTAATTTTGAGGCTTCATTTAAGCTTATTTTATATATCCATGAATCCCTTAGTAAAATATTATTATGGATTGTTTTATAATAAATGTTTAGATTATACTAATATATAACTATGAATTTTCAAAAATTAGGGGCCTGGGGTCCCCCTTACTGTACTTGCTTAGATCCTCCACTTATTATCGCTTATGTATTTTCGCCATCCTTATAGTCACCTTAAAATTTGAATTGCGTCTTAGTTTTATTTTTAGGCATATCTTTAAGCGTACGGATCATTTTTTGCGAGTTTTGGTTATTTGATGAGGGAATAAACAAAGGTCATGACATAGTCCAGCTACACAGCCACGAATGTATATTCGTCCTCTCATAATGTAAGATGAGGAAGTAACAAAGTGAAAGACAAGTCTCAACATAGATGCCTCGACCGTCATTGGTGGTGGAATTGGTTTGGATAGATACCCTTGTGGCCTTGTTTGTTCAGATTTATGGATGCCAAGATTCAAAAAGTTGAATTATATTCCAATGTGATGGTTGTTTCTTGATGTACTTCCTGTTTGTGGTTTTCAACGGATTTTTGTAATTTCTGATACTTTCAGTAGTTGCGGCTATTTTCGATGCAACATGCGAACATGATACAAAACCACACATGAAATTAGTGGGTTTGGTTCGAGATAAAACAAGTTTAGTTCATAAATGGGTTGATCTAACTAACCCGTTTATTATATGGTGCTTGGTTTGGACTAGTGATAAACAGGTTGACCGGTCAATCCGACTTGGAGAATCAAAAATGTGTTGTAAGTTGTTTGAAGGTTTGAGAACCCAACCTATTCGGCATGAGATAAGCATATTACACAATTAACGTTCGAGTTATAATTTTGGGTCGAGTTTTTGACACGATTAATTTTTACAAAGTGGGAATTAATTATAATGTGAAATGTTTGTGAAAAACAACGATAAAAATGTAATTTGACTTTCACATGATTCTAAATAATCATGATATCCTCTTACATTTATGTGTCGTTCAAAATAAACATTTAATTTAAGACAAAGGTAATTTTTGTAGCAATTAAATAAGGGATAAACTTATATGCTTTTATTTTTTTCTCATATTAATTTCAATCATATAGTTAAATGTTAAAAAAATTTTAATATTGGGAAAACATATAACTACATACTGCTAGAAGCATTAAATAAAGAGTTGTCATTGTCATACATATGTAAGCGCACACACATAAACTTTTTAAACATCCTAGTTTTGTAGGAATAAAATGTAAGAAAAAAAAAACGTTTTTTATAAATAAAAACGAGCAAGAAAACAAAAACATTGGTCAAAACCATGGAATTTATTAATTAATAAATAAATGAACTTTATTCGGTGGTAGTGCGGAATGTATAAAAAGGACGAATAAAACGATCAGCTCATATTGGACAAACAAATTTTTACGTATTCCATCGACGAACAAAGGCCCATAAATAAGCTAGCTTAACTCGAATCTTACTTTTTGTGGATGGAAAATTTCCATCCCACTTATCACGAATCAATTAAGCATATGTTTGCTTTCATCATCTTACTTGCTATAAATACCATTAACATGGACTTATGTTTTTAGCACAAATACAAATTCATTTTCATTTATTGTTGCATTCTTCGGGTAATAATTTGTTTCTCAATCTTTGTAATTAATTAACGTGTTACTTTTACCTTTGTAAACCACCTCTAAGGTGGCCTGGTGGTTAATATCTTAAGATATTTTCAAGAGGTCTCAAGTTTGAACCATACTAGGTAAAATCTTAGAAGTGGACGAAGTCAAAATATCTGTCTTTCTCGAATAACTTGAATTAGGAAGGCCGTATTGTTTAAACTTTTACCCGTGTAAATAATTTGAAATTACCAAAGGTTTTTTCAAATATTAGTTTTTGGTTGTAATATTTTTTGCCCGAAAGAAAAATTCAAATGTATACATATATGGACGAAACAGTAGCTTCTATTTCTAAAAGACCAGTTTTGACATTTTCTAAGTCAAACACTCATGAACTTTCAAACAGCAGTTAGACTAGTGATGTTTACTATGACTTGCATATAACAAGTTTTCATAATGGATGCAGGGCATTTCTTTCTGGTTCATCTAGTTAAAGTTATTACAAGTTTTCGTTATGGGTGTCCTTAGAAATGTAAGCATACCTCTTCTCGGTCGATTCTTGCTTAGTTATTTATCAACTGATTAATGTTTATTAAGATACCAGCTTAACTTCCTGATTGTCACATTTGATTATTTTCGTTTAGGACGACGACAATGGTGTTCAGCAATCACAAGTTGGTATGCATGCTCTTTTAACTTGATCTACGTTAACATCTTTTACAATTTTTATTAGTAGCCACCCTAGCTAAATGTTACTTTTATTTGCCAGTGCTACGCAATGGAAGAGAAATTCTACTTCAGGTAACCGATAATGCTACAATTTACCTTTACATGTATCAGTAGTTATCATATTTGAGGTAAATAACATATGATGTAAATTAAAACAAGGTATCTGTTGCCAATTAATGAAATCGGTGACCCATTGGTAAGATCTTTGACCTAGGGAGGTTTTACTTGGGTTCGAGTCTCACTTCCCACATTTGTGGGGTGGATTTATAAGGGGTTTTCAGAAATCATGGGTTTCACCCTAAGCATTCGTGTAATTTAGAAGTAGGATAGTTTGCCGTTCAAAAAAAAGTTATCTGTTATAATGGTGGTGGTTGTTTTATTCCAAAGGTTGTAGATTAATTTTTAAAGGTGACGATTTCTGACACAATTAATTATGAATGAGTTGATTTGCGTTATATTTTGAGAAATGTTAGATCTACAAATTAATTACAAACAAAAGTTTACAAACACATGTGGCATGTGATGTGGACCAATCAACAAATAAAGAGAAAAAAGAAAGAGAAAAAATGACTTGATTTGATTGGTGCAAGATATGTTTGTAAATTTTTGTTTGTAATTAGTTTGTCAACTTAGCATTTCTCTTATATTTTATCTTAAACGGGCTAAATTAATAAGTTAGCTTACTTAGCTAGAAAGAGAACATGTCAATGGGTCTAGTGAGTCAAATGGGTTGAAATTTGAAAATTGTTCAAAGTCCATTTTTAATGCTTACAACTTCCTATTTCTGTTTTTTTTCCAAAGGTTTAGAAGATTTTTGTAATGATATTGGTTTTGTACTCATATTTAACACTATACATATTCTGTAATTTCTTTTTAAAATGGAAAAATATGAGTGCGGGCCAACCCAACCCGATTTGGTCTGTTTTGAACCATGCTAAAAAATATACTTGCTTCAATGCAAACCTGTTTAGTCCAGTTACCCAACTCCCTCCAGTCGCTCATCTTGCCACGTCTATTAGTTTGAAGTTTGCATAACATGAAAAATGCAGGTTTCTGCTGATGATTATTAACTAAAAGAAGTAATGATGTGAGATGTGTAAAATTTTAGGCTTTCAACTGGGAGTCGCGAAAACATGACTGGTGGAGAAATTTAGAGAGAAAAGTACCCGATATGGCAAAATCTGGGATCACATCAGCTTGGTTGCCACCCGCAACCAATTCCTTCGCTCCTGAAGGTTGTTAAAATGCAATCTTGCGAGACTTAAAGAAATATTGCAACTTTCTGATTTTAACCAACCTTTTTCATCTTTTTCACAGGCTACCTTCCGCAAAACCTCTACTCTCTCAACTCGTCATATGGTTCTGAAGCTTTGCTTAAAACTTTATTAAGTAAAATGAAGCAGTACAATATTCGACCAATGGCTGACATAGTCATCAATCATCGTGTTGGGACCACCCAAGGGCATGGCGGAAGGTATAACCGCTATGATGGGATACCATTATCATGGGACGAGCGTGCTGTTACATCTTGTACTGGTGGACGAGTAAACACCAAAACTAAAATGTTATTTTGCGACTAGCAAGCAAATTGTTAAGTCTGGTATTGTTAACTTATGTGTATTATATGGTTTTATTTATGCAGGGTAACCGTAGCACGGGAGACAACTTCCATGGTGTTCCAAATATTGATCATACGCAAGATTTTGTCAGAAAAGATATTATTGGCTGGCTAAAATGGCTACGATACACTGTTGGTTTCCAGGATTTCCGTTTTGATTTTGCAAGAGGGTAATGCCAAATAGATTCTTTTATATATTCGTTTACATACAGTTTTATCTGAAACTTGCTATTATTAATCGTTGATTTATTGTATGTTACACATAGTTATTCTGCAAAATATGTGAAAGAATACATCGAGGGCGCAAAGCCAATATTTTCTGTTGGAGAATACTGGGACTCATGCAACTATAGTGGAACTTACCTCGAATACAACCAAGGTATTTCACTTGTGAGAAGCAATCATGTAGTGGTTTGTTTGAAAAATCATTTTGTTCCACGTCTTACATTCCTTTTTTAATTTGAATCTTTTGGAAATTGGAATACCGTTTCTGTTAGAGGTGACAAAATTCGTTGGTCAGACAAATTAGGTAACAGGTTGTAACAGGTTCGAGTCAAAATGGGTAGATCATGCTACATGTCAACACGGACCTGGTCGGGTTGGGATGACCGAGAACACCTTTTGGTGAAAAACAATTAATTTTTGTTTATGAATATACTCAGTTGGTTTTATGCATTGAAATATACTCTGACCTTTTGGGCTCCTTTTGGCCCATATCTTCTCAAGCTAGTTTTATCTATATTACTCGTTTGACCATTAGAGATATATAATATGAATTAACCCGTTCGTTAACAGATGGGTCCAAATTACCACCTCTAGTTTTTCTGAATATCGTAAGATTGTAATTGGATCTGACTAATTTCACTTGCAGATAGTCATAGGCAGCGCATCATCAATTGGATTGATGGCACAGGGCAACTCTCTACGGCATTTGACTTCACAACAAAAGGAATTCTTCAGGTACATGTTCCGAATACATCGATAGCTCAAGGAAAAAGGTTAGTAGTGTCATTTAAGGGGTTTCTTACATGAACTGTAATTGTAGGAAGCTGTTAAGGGGCAACTTTGGCGTTTGCGCGATGCACAAGGAAAACCACCAGGAGTAATCGGATGGTGGCCTTCAAGAGCTGTAACTTTTCTTGACAATCATGACACTGGTTCAACTCAGGTATTTTTTTAATGACATCAATGGACAATTATGCCACGTGTGTGTTATCTAAAAATCAGGACATTTAGTTTATAGATGATCCAAAAATAAGATATACTTTTGTCAAATAAATGACCCGAACTTGTTTTCATGCTGCAGGGTCATTGGCCATTTCCTTCAAGTCATGTCATGGAGGTAAGAGAGCTATCTTTGTTGAATTTTATAAGATATTATAGGAGATTTAACCTATGTTTGCTGATTTAGTTTACACAAATTATCCATTTTATTGTCCGTGCGCTTGTTAGATTGTGTTTCATGCTTAATGGTTGCGTTGCATCTTCCTAGCATTTTCCGAAAAGAAAAAGAAATAGCTTTTCAATCTCCAAGTACTTATTATATCATTAAGTTGTAGATGTCGGTTCTTCTAGCAAGAAGTGGTTCTTGACTAGCTAAGAGCAACTCATTCGATAGTCAAATGAAAATGCTTGGTATATCCTGTTCCATTCTTAATATATTTGTGTGGTCACACTACTACTCCCTCATTTTCAAAGAAAATCTGAACTTCTACTGTTGATATGCAACATTTCAGTTTCTAGGAAGTTTATTTTTGTTTTAGAAGTTAGAAACAACTTCTATTGACATTCAAAAGTTTTAAAACCAACTTCTAACGACATTCAAAAGCCAACTTATGACTTTTTATGCGATACTAGTGTTTATTATTTTTGATATGTAATCTTACATCATTTTCCAGGGCTATGCATATATCCTCACTCATCCAGGGATACCGTCAATCTTTTATGACCATATTTATGACTGGGGCACCGTCATGCATGATCAAATTGTGAAACTGGTACGTATAGGTGGCAAAATGGCCGGGTCACTTGGATTGAAACGGGTGATTGATCCCAAAATACTATATATCCAACATTTTATAAATTTTTACTTAATCATTAGTTTATAGTTTTAAAACATTTCTAATATAGTTCAACTTAATAAAACAATCTCGTACGCTAAATAATTTATGATTACATTTTCTACTCGTTTGACATATTTCTTTTCTAACTAAATCTTATAATTTTACCCATATGACCACTCTCGACCCGTTTGGCATATTTCTTTTCTAACTAAATCTTATAATTTTATCCATATGACCCGTAAGAGATAAAACATAATTCAAATGAACCCCTTTGACTGATTTCTTTTTTTTTTACCCATTCCATTCTCACATACATCATTCAAACTAATATGCAGATACAAATTCGCAAGCAACAAGACATACACAGCAGATCCTCCATTAGAATTATTGAGGCTCAGTCCAATCTCTATGCAGCCATAATTGGAGAGAAACTGTGTATGAAAATTGGTAGTGGTTCATGGTGTCCCACTGGTCCAGAGTGGAAACTTGCAGCCCACGGGCACCAATACGCAGTTTGGCACAAGTGAGCTCAACAAGGATCATATATCCCTTCTATTAGATGATATCACAAGATTCTGAATAAACTCCCGATTTATGCTACCAAAGAGAGTAGTCGGCTCGACAATGTATTGTATTCTTTTTTGCCATTTTTTACAACGGGGATTGTATCCGTTGCACTTTGTGAGAATATTGGCATATATATGTTGCTGATTCAATTTTTAAAATTAACTTTCCAACTTACTTTGTTTTGTGCTCCTTTAACATTGCTTATCTTCCGTATCATTGTCCTGGAATCAAAGTAGAAAACTGTTTAAAACTTTTTAAAGCTTAAGGTAAGTTAATATGAAACTAACGTGTTACACGTACTATAAAATTTTGAACTTTTGGACGGCCAAGGAGGATATTCTCCCTTCTTTCAAACGGCAAATTTTTCTTCAGGGTTAAAGGGCTGAAATGAATACATACTAGCATACTTTGAGTGTTTGACAAAAGACATTTTAAAATAGCACATGATATATACACAACTTATTTGGCATAAGCGGGATATGAGGGAGGTAGGATGCAGCCAGTCTTACCTCTACCCAGGGGGTAAAGAGATTACTTCCAGAAGGTCCTTCGACCAAGAGGTGAGAGTGAAAATGCACGTGATTGGGTATAGTTATTGTTGTTGATTGTCTTCATACGGAACAAGTACAAGCGACGTAATGCACATTGTACAAGACTAGTTAGCAACAACTAGAAAATGAGTCGTAAGATGGAAACACATTTAGTTATCCTTTGAGTCTTTGAACAACATTAACAGCAATAAAATGCAGAGTGATGGTGAGATGTAATCATGGAAATGAGACTTTGGTAGTCTTCATTTTATCAGTGTGGTTCCTTTCACTTGTTTATAATGTGTTAATAATCTATTACATTTCACAAGAATTCTAATTTTTTTAAAAATATTTTAACTGATTTTCAAGCAGATTTACAAAAGAAATAAAAAGCTTTGTCGAATATGCACATAAAAGCACATGTTAAAAATGAAAGTTAATTATAAATTGCAAGAAATGTCTTTTACATGTATTAAATACATTTCTTAAATATAATAAGTTAATAACTATGCAAATTAAAATTCATTCAACTTACCTTAATATGTACCATAGAATAAGGTTTGTACAAAATGGGTTTCGTTTTTTTAGATGGTGCTTTATGATGTAAATTCTTTTTTCATGTATGTACATTTGTAATTCTAAGACTATAGCGTGCTCTTTGCCTATAGTCTTTTGTAAATAAAACTTACTACCTTACAAAAAAAAAAGTAATATACATATTACCATATATATTGCCGCCAACTATTGTTGTAGAATATTTCAAATTTAAATCAATTAGTATTAGTCAATTATAGGTTGTTGTATAGCTTGATTTTCTCCTTATTCGTGTATATGTATCCATTCATATCAATGAGAATATTTATCCAGTTTCCAATTACAAAACTTGTATACCACAGCTTTATTAGTTAGGCATTGTATTGTCATATGTATTAAAGTATGCATTGGTGGTGTATGCACAAATTATAGTGATGCATAGATGACCGACCACCTATTCACAAACGGAGTTAGTAGGAAGGTTAGAGCGTGCTCAGTCCTCTCCAACCAACACAACTTTTTATATAAATTATCATTACAAAAGGTTAAATTAACATGATTTCCCTCAATTGATCTCTTTCAATCAAACAATCGACCCCTTTTAATATTAAAGTTTTGCTTTGGTTTAATTTTAACTTTTATTCGTAACTTTGTTGAACTTTACATTTTGAGTTTTAGAATTTTAGATCCTTAGTTAGCATTTCTTAACTAAAATAAAAAAAGAAGATAATTCTTTTTAATTAATTGAATCAACACATTGTAACACAATGAATGACTAGTTGATTAGTAGTTCAGTAGTATGTTTATCTTCTCAATAGTCAATACCATTTGTAAATTGAATAGAAATAATTAAATGAAATGAAAAAATTGGTAACCGTCCAGTACTCCACTCCAGTCAGTCAGTCGGCAGTGTATGATTTAAGTTTGTAAGCGCTGAGAATGTGCCAAGAATGTACCTGTGGCAGGTGTCATCAAACCATTTGTGCCACCCAAAATATTTCACCAAAGAATCACTCAAGCACATTTTTAAAATTAAAAAAAAACTGCTTTTCAACAAAACATGAAAACGTTAAAAGAAACTTATGTTTAACAAATTTGGATAGCAATAGAACGGGTTTTTCACTTTTTCGGTAAAAATGGGACGGTTCTATTTCTTTCTATTTTTACAAAATCATAAGGAGAAATCATAAGTATACCAAAATAAATATCGAGTTTTTGCTCGAACATTTGTTACGGTTTTTTGGTTTGATAAACATCTTAGTCAAAAACTCCATAAATATACTAAAATAAACAAGTGGTAACTAAGATAGTATACTTACATATCATACAAAATGTCAGGATATGCAATTATACACCAATATTATTTAGGATATGCACATTTAGTAACTTTAATATAAGATTATTAAAAAAAAAGAAAGTAAGAAATTTAACACTAATTTTTTCCCCCAATACATGCCCTGATCTTCATGTGGGTACGCCCTGGTAACAACATATAATATTTTATTTTAGTTTCCTAAGAAGAAAGAGTACGTGATCAATGAAATATCCATTTTGACCATAATTGATTCTTTTAAAACACTCGTGTTACTATCGCGGAGTCTTATATCATCTTTAGTTTCTAATACAATAAATGAGCCAGCTTATATGTCATTTTCTTGACAATTACATGCACTCGTTCGTACAGTAAAGTTTATTTCAAACGAATCAAAACTCTTAAAATTGCATAAGAATTAAAAATATGTAGGACAATCAATCGTAAAAAGTGGAGAAGGAATCACTTATGGAAGCTTTTTAAGGCCTTAAAAATGCCAATGATTCGTATGGTTCCAACACAACATGAGGCGATTGGTAAAGAAACAATACCGATGCGGCGACTGGTGGTCGTAATGGCAGTCACGATCCAACCATTCGTTTTATTTTCATAACCATAATTACATTCTGTCAAAAAGGATATATATATTGTTCCCACCATTGATGGCTAATAGTTTTTGAGTAGACTTGAATAAAAGATTTTAAGTGAAAAAAATATATGTGACATGAAAATATACTCATATAGACATATAGTCGTATCTTCATCGGATACTATATATTGACATTATTTGTTTGGCAACAATTGTGCATGGGCTGTCGCCATTACTTTTGTAAATTGCAAATTAAATTTTTTGCATGAAATGACGGTGTTTATACCAATTGTCAAAAGGTTCAATTTATCTATGTGTACCTTGAACTTCTTAATCCATATCATTATGAGTGGACAATAAGTGACAAAGAGAATATATATGTTAAAATAATATTTAATGATAACATCAACATTGTTAATCGGTACTATACAGAATATGTTGTACATACATGATATATTGTTCGTCTTTTACATCTTATCAAACTCTAACTTCTTTTTCACTGTCATGTTAGCGTCACATCACCTTTTTCTCATTTCATATTTCAAAAAATACTATGCATTTTCTTTTTACGCGACAGATCCTGATCGCTCATTCACTTAGCTAGAAGCAGAGTAAAGCGGATTTCACTATCAACCATACCTCTTTATCTATTTTTTGTTTTAATTTCCTCACTTGCCAGAAAATGGCCTAATTGTTTTCTCCCTTTTTCTCCTTATTGTTTCTCCCTTTTAATTTCCACACATTGCGGCATTTTTTTTTAATTAAATATGCTCCCTGGTCCGTTTTCTCCCATTTTTTGGTATGAAAATAGCCAATCATTTTCACATGAAAACACCCCTAGAAATTTGTAGTGCCAACCATGCTCTCAGAAAACGGTCCAGAAAACGCGAGAAAATCTTGCAATGGGAACGGCCTTAGGTTTAATAATGAAAAACGAATGCTCAATATTCAAAAAATATAAGTCTATGGGCACATACCAAATTGAAAACTATAGGCACACAAATTGAGCTTATTTTAGTGACTAATATCTAACACGTACTATGTAAACAGTCACTAGCTAGTTACTACATAAAGTTTGTAAATAGAAGTTATGAACTATCTAAACGAGACATCACACTTTAAATGTTTGCTAAAAGTTAACAATTAGTGTTCTTGGTGCATGAGATGGAGTTGCATCTCTATGTTATGTCGTGGATGCTTCAACGTCAAATCCAAGTCACAAAAATGTGTTTTCGCTATCAGTCTTAGTCGTAAACCAACTTTTCTTTATCTTTAATTTTCTTTATTTGGGATTTAAAGATTTATGGTTACAATTATTGCGTCTTTGTGTCGAATCAACTGAAGATAAAAAGTTATTAAGGAAAGGTCCAAATAAAATGATTTTAAAGCTACTAATTAAACAAGTAATATAGGAAAGTTCGTATTATAATGGAGTCGGATGAAGTTGAAGTCAAATCGAGTCATACGTTACTCACACCCCTTTTCAACGCCATATATTTCAATCGTGTGTCACATTTAAGTCCCGTTAATAACAAACTTTGATTTCCAACAAGGATAAATATTTTCTCCACGCTTCGTACCAGGATAATAATCAATAAAAGTTAGAAGGTCCGTGCTTCGCTACAAATATAAATACTAATACATATAGATCTTAGCCTAAAAATATAAACTGATAACTTCATTTAAAAAGATAGCATAAAAAGGGAGGAAAAAAAAAAGAAAAAAAAAAAAAGAAGCCAGCGAGGCTGCATAAGTAGGAGCGAATCAGCCAGTCAAGCTGGTTCACTATTCACTTGGTTTATTTTTGTCTTTTAAGTGTTTGATATCAATATCAATTATCAATATCAATTTCATAAAAAACACCAATTATTCAACTTAGTAATGCAATTGCAATGGTTTATAGCTTGGTCTAGTCTAGTGTGTGATAGGTGGTCGTTCAGATTTTGGTTGTTTAAAGGGATATCGTACACATGGCTTGTCATGTGTATACACTTAGTCGGTTTAGGGCTTTAGGCTAAGATATTAACAATCATGTAATTGTAACGCTTATCTTTTGTGATATAAATTTGCCGAGGTAATTTTTTCCCATTTATATAAAAAATAATAATTAAAGGGTTGCTTATACTTTTCGTACTTCAAAAGTAATCATTAAGAAATTCAATAATCAAAAGTAAATAAATATAATAACTATGTATTTATATCATCACAATCACAATTCACAAATATAACCTATGTTAATCCATTTATTTAAAAAGTTAATGGGTATTCTTAACAAGGCTTTTGAACCTCTAGATGTGCAATGTATTGGTTTTTCTAAGTAGGATTTGACTGAGTGGTGGTGTTGATGGCTAGGGTCTAGGCTTTTGGGCTAAAGAGTCCATCTTGGTGAAACCCATAATGAAATTGGGAAGAAACAACATGAAGATTTTTGAGTGGGGGTTTATTCCTGGAATATACCATTTCTTTCTAAACTTTTGTGCTTCAAACAGGCGCGCCCTCTTCTTCGATTCACCCATCATCATGTCTTTTTTGACATGTGTTTTTTTTTCTTACTTTTTGGTCAACTTTTTCCATGTTTTCATCAAACTCTTTAATCTTGTTAGGTCAAACTTCTTAAACACATTCGATGAGTTCTTTTGTGTCGACTACATTAAAATCGTATGTTTGTATTTAAGATACTAGTTTATCTAAGCCTCGTGAGGACTTTAGTGTGTTTCTTGTAAGTATTGTATCTCTAGTTATATCTTCGTATTTTTGATATCTAACGTCTTGCTAACTTGTTTTTATTATTTATAATAATATTCTTGTCGTTCTAAAAAAAAGATTGTGGACTTATTTGATTTTTATGATTGATATATCCGATTAACTTTTTCTTGTACATGAAGTAAATGCATCAAATCAAAACCTAAGTAAAAACCATGTGCATCATCATCCACAGGGGCGGAACCACTTACAAAGGTGGGGGTTCAAATGCACCCCCTAATTTCGAAATTTTTTTAGAGGTTTAGTGTAAAATTGTAGGTTTTTAGTGTAAAATTGTAGGTTTTTTAGCGTGTGAACCCTCAAAAAAATTTTATATTCCAAGAAATGTGAACCCCAAAAATTTTGAACCCCCAAAAAAAAATTCTGGTTCCGCCACTGTATCTAGTGACATGTTATCAAATATTGGTCATGGCGGTATTTAAGTTGACATATTAATTAAGAGGTTGTGAGTTTTTGTCCGTAAACAAATTGTAAATATGTATCATTACTTGTTCTTTTGTGAAAAAAATAATATTTATAAACATTAAGCTGATTAAGTAAATCTGTAAATATAATTTATAAACAACATATTATCTTATTATATTATCATCATGCACATGCACACTTTCTAAAAAATTAAAACAGAAAAAGATAAATAGCTACAAAGTTATAAGATTTCTAAAAAGATGTTATATGAATCTATTACTAATTACTAATTAGGAAAATCATTAGTGTAATTAACTGCACTAATGTCGGGTGCAACAGTAGGTAAAAGAGGAGCACGATATATTTCTGGGGATGCGGAGCATGCTGCTAGCAGCACAGTATATGAATCTATATTTATATGGATGGCGAGCATGCTGCCAGCTGCCCTAGTTATAATTTTAAGCTTTTTTTGTTTAATTAAACATGTGGGAGCAAGATTGTGAGGAGGAATTTTTTAATGCTAGAAGCATCTATGTTTTTCCCTATATTTATAGCTTGAAAGGTGAATATATATGGTTTTTAATACACTAAAAGGGTGGTTGCTGGGATGCTGAGCCCTAACTAATTACTAATGTCGAAATCTTTTACTTTTGGTCCTTCAAATATCCTTTTGTATTTATAAAACTTCAACACTAAAAATAGTCACTTGTCAAATTAATTTTATCTTTCGAAAATAGTGTAAAAACATAACCGCAAACTACTTGATCTGAAACCGGAAAAAAAAACCCAAAACCAAAAGAAATCAAAACCCGAGAAAGCCGAAAATAAGGTTTTCCATAAATGAGCTGAACTCGAGCTTTGACGAGCTCAAGTATCGAAGAAATTAAATCTGACTCGACCATATAACTACTAACAGACTCTCGAGTTATAGTTATAAGGCCGGTCCCTAAGGAGCATTTCTTGCTCGTCATCATATCTCGCCATGCTCGTCATGATTGGCACAAGGCCTTTCATTGTTGTTCGTCGTCTTTGCATGTCAAAAAAACGAAACCAGAAGACGAGATGATGAAGCATTTGTGGCGCGTATGTGTGTGTGTGTTTAATTATATTTTATTGGGGATGAGATGATGAAGGGGGTATGATAGGGAGGGGGTAGTTCTTGG
>JAOXNX010000001.1:15961248-15971832 GCA_028566075.1 Solidago caesia | reverse complement strand
GGTAATAACTATTTCACCTTCGATACACTAAAGGGTTGTAGAGAGCGTGGGAGAAGGTGTACATGAAGTTGTTGAAGGAGACACCGTGATCCCAATCTTTTTGGCAGATTGTGGTGAATGTATAGATTGCTTGTCCGAGAAAAGCAACTTATGTACAAAATTACCCTTCAGCCTTTCTCCTTGGATGAAGAGAGAAGAGACAAGCAGGTTCACAAACATTAATGGAGAAACTTTATACCACTTCTTGTCCATATCAAGTTTTAGCGAGTACACAGTGGTTGACATTGCTCATATAACCAAATCCGATCCAGCAATCCCGGCAAATAGAGCTTGCCTCTTAAGTTGTGGAGTATCAACTGGTAAATTGTTTTATTTCTGATACTTTTGTGGTACTATTTACTAGAGATGGCAAAATGGGAAGTGGGTAATAGGTTTGAGACAAAACAGGTAACTCTTGGTATATGTTGGATCAGTCATTGGCCTAAAATAATTTTTTGGTTTCCTAATTCTATTAACTGTTACAATTATATTCTAAGTTTTTAAATAAAGCGATTAGGAGTTTACATGCATCAAAAATGCATAATGGACAACTTTCAACCTGTTCGGACATTTACCTTTGATTTTTTTAATTCACTTTAGTTGTAATACCCCATTTTCATAAACGTTAATATTTGATGTTGTTTATAAAGTTGATAAACATATACGACTCTTAGAGATATAACATTAGGAAACCATCTCAATGATGAGTAAACGGGATTGAGGTTACCACTTGACTGTACGGTTTAGTTTCCAGTTCTCAACAAAGTGGCAGAGTCTGAGTTTTGAGGCTATATGATTCAACTTCAGAACATACATGTCTTTTTAGGAACATTTCAAGTAAGGTCTGGTAAAACGGCTAAGCACATGCTTTAAAAAAAAATATGTAGGCGAAAATTGTAATAGAATCTGTATGAACTTTGAATAGGGAAAATGCTTTGATCAGGCCAGGTCAACACATGCTAAGATTCCGCTTCACCTTTTATGTAAATTCTTACAGCTTCTGAGTATATGGTAAATATAATATGCTTTACAAAAGATAATAAGTTGCTAGCAAAATATAGATATAAGGATACCGAATGAGTCATTTATATGCTTTTTGCCATGGAACTTCAGTGTATGAAAATTCATCATGCTTTCAGGACTGGGTGCAGCCTGGAAAACAGCAAAGGTAGAAGCTGGAACAACCGTTGCTATATTTGGGCTCGGTGCAGTTGGGCTAGCGGTATGCCCGTGCTCTAATTATATCAATTGTATTTTGTTAAGCCTTTAAGCCTTGTATCAAATGGAACTAGTAAATTTGGTGACCAAAGTTTATAAGATATATCTTATACAGAAGTGATAACCTATTGATTACGAGCTAGTAAAGAAAGAATGACATTTATGGTTTTGAGATATTTCATAACAAGAAGCTTCAACTTTTAATGTGACAAACGATAGCATAACACCCATGATCTGTGTTTACAGGTTGCTGAAGGAGCACGGCTATGTGGAGCTAAGAGGATCATAGGTGTTGATGTGAACCAGGACAAGTTTGAAATAGGTAATACCTAATGGATGCTTTCTATTATAACGATTATAAATAATGTTGGTTTTATATTGATCCTTTCTTTTATTGACAGGGAAGAAATTTGGAATCACTGATTTTGTGAACTCGCGTAACTGTGGGGACAAACCTGTAAGCCAGGTACGTAAGATTTTTTAATTATGCTTTGTTTCTTTGTAGACTGTATAAACCCAGTTAATATAGTTCGTTTCAATTTGAAGTTAAGATCATAACTTAAACGTAATAGCATAAAGCTGTTGAATTAAGCAGGTAATTATCGAGATGACTGGTGGGGGTGCAGATTACTGCTTCGAGTGTGTTGGTTTGACGTCCTTGGTGCATGAAGCTTATGCTTCATGTAGAAAGGTCTATTTTATCAATATCTCTATATCTAAATGTATGGTTTTTATTATCTTTTAAATCTTCTTCTGTACTAAATCAAGCTTCTTTATCTATGAATGTGATCATTAGGGATGGGGTAAAACAGTTGTGCTAGGAGTTGACCACCCGGCAGCAATGTTGACCTTCAATTCTTTGGAGGTACTTCACAGTGGTAAATCTCTCATGGGAGCATTTTTTGGCGGTATCAAACCAAAATCCGATATTCAAATTCTCCAAAAACGCTACTTGGACAAGGTAAGTAGAATAACTTCTCTGTGGTTGCCTGATTTTGACTTTTGAGATCAAACCAACGAATTCTTAAAATCTAGATTGATATGGGTCTAGTTACAAATGAACACTATAGTATGTTTGGCAAAAAAGCTTAGAGCTTGGGCTGTGGTTAGGGGCTGGGGCTGGAGCTTGGTGTTGGGGCTAGAGGCTGGGGCTTTTTTTTCAACTCTCCTCACCCAAGCTTTTATTTTAAAGACTTTTTGGGGCTGGAGCTTCTTTTCACAATCCCACATCCAAGCAGAGTTAAAAAGGCTAGAGGCTGGGGCTTCTTTTTAAAAAGGGGCTTGTTTTTAAAAGCTCAGGGCTTTAAGCTCCTGAAAGCCCCTTAAAAGTCCCTTGCCAAACAGACACAAAACTTTCTATTTTATGATCTTTTATGATCTCCCTTATATATAGTTACGCATATAAATGGATTACATTTTCTTCATCCTAACCATATAGGAACTACAACTCGATAAATTTGTGACGCATGAGGTTGAGCTTGAAGACATCAACAAGGCTTTTGACTTGCTTCTCGAAGGGAAGAGCTTACGATGTGTGATTTGGATGAATAAATAATGATGGAATTGAACTTCGTTTTAATAACGATTTGTTTTTTCATGTATTAAAGGTCCTGACGATATTTTCAATATGTGTGTGCTGTGTACAAATTTTGGAATGGAACATATAGAAGAATATATGATCAAAAGTCTATCTTGTTTGTTTCAAAATTTAGTCTTGCGATATGCACGTACTTATTACATATTGTAGTTCACACTCGTTAAAGATAATTTGTAAATTTTAAATCTGTGAATACTATAATGTATTCATGATTAAAAAAAACTGAGTAGTATATATTGAAATTAATACGAGCGGGATACGTAGAGCATTGTTACTATTTTTAAAGGCCTGCGAGACGATAGGAGCTCTCGAGTTCGAGTCCTACGTACTAATCTATTAGGGTTATATATACCCGTCGTCTGAACTATAATAAGAAGAGTATATATACAAAGGCTGGGGGATGCTATGCATGAAAATTGAAATAATTAGAAGCCATATAAGATCATTTCTTTGGCATGGCTAAATTTAAGATTTTGTCCTTTTATTTTTTATTTATTTATTTATTTATTTATTTGGCATGGTTAAATTTCTAACATATGGATCAATGAATAACTACAAATATAAATGGGCATACAAATTGAGGGCGCGTTTGGTTCACATAATGTTTTTGAAAGGAATGAAATTTGTCAAAGGAATTAAAACTTGAAGGAATAGAATTTGTCTTTTGGAGATTCAAAAGAGGAGAAGAATGAAAATCCATCAAATACCCCCAATGAATGGAGATTCCATCAAATTAAGAAATGTTTACATTCCAACAAAATGAAATTCCTTTATCTTTAGACAACCAAATATACTAAAAAAAATAGAATTTAATTCCAATTCTATCAGATTCTATTAGAATTTGTTAACCAAACACGACCTTCTTATAAGATCCAAATATCTAATTTTTACTAATTTGTGTTGTCTCAGGATATGATCAGTAGTAGTACTCATTAGAAAAGGTTATCAAGGGTGCTTATCAATATAACATAGACCATAGTTCACACGATCGAAACTGTAAATCAATTGTTAGCTTGTTGCCCGCTTGCCTTCTATTCCTATGTAATGACTTTCTAGTGAAGATATGAAAATTTAACTTATTAGTTTTAAAAAAAAAAATAAAAAAAATTGTTAAATGTTACTTTTGTTTGAGAACTTGTAGAATTTGGTGTGCAAGATGACCAAGTCTATTATGCCTTATTTAGACACATAACAAGTACTGACACATGTCTTGTTAGATTTGCTACAACTTCATAGATGTTATATGCAAACAAAATCTACAATACTGCATATTATTCATTCAAATATTTATAAATCGTTAATTATATTTTCCATATGTCTACACAAACCTAAAAACTAGCTAATATGCATTATGATATACATGCATATTCCAAAGATTAGCATTAAAACATGTCTATCTTATGTAATGTATAATACATGTAACGTAATATGTCATGCTTCTTTTTTTTTTTATTAATTAATCTTGTTATGTGTCCTAAATTCTTTATTAAAAGTATTTATAAACACATATATTTTAGTCATATTCACAGTTACCTTTTTTTGAACGTAGACCTCTGCTTTAAAAATGAGTATTAGGTACAAAACTACCAATGATAAATGTTTATATATGGTAATCAAATAATTGAGCTATTGAGTATGAGATGTGACATGCCACCCATACAATTACTAGTCGTCGAAAGTGATACCCGTTGATACCCGTTGTTGAGTATTAGGTAGAAAACCATTGTCCTTATTTATGAGATCATTTTTATTCACATTAAGATTCGAATCCATCTATTGATGGTTGATAAAATATCAAGTAGTCAAGTCAAATTAATAATAAGGTAATTATTATCGGTTTTAGTCTTTTAAGATAATTATTATATTCTTTTACCCTTTAAAAAGGCTTCTATTTTCATCTCATTTTTCTCAAATACATCCCTTAATGTACAATAAATAGTGCATAATATACAATTGTTTATTGCACAGTAAATGATGTATTTATGAAAAATGAGGTAGAAATAGATATTCACTCTTAAAATAAAAATATAATCATTATGTTTCTTATTTTTATTATTATTATTTGTGTAAGATATTTTTTTTTAATTTTTTTTTGTCTTGTTAGTATATGTTTTTAAACTTGACACTAATGGCTTTTTAAATTTTTTAAAAGATTTTCGAGAGATAACTCAAAAAATGAAAATAAAAGGTTAGAACACAATTAAACTAAGCTATTTTTTAATAATGTATTTCGAACAACAACTACTACGGGGTAGACACGAGTGTTTTAACCGTGTCATGGTTACTGCAGAGGAGCAATCCAAGGTGTGCCACTAGTCGAACTCACAACCTTATGGGCAAAACCTCGTACCTTAACCAGCCGAGCTGGTGTCATTGTTAAACTAAGGTCGCTTCCAACCCACTCGTTGTGGAGCTCGTCGACCCTCGTTGTGGAAAGAAGAGGTTGGCACGGCCTCGTCATGAGGCCTCATCGTGGAGCCTCATCGTGTAGACGATGCGTGAGGACGAGCGAGGTGGGCCATGCAGAGCGTTTCCAACGACTAGAATGTCATTTAAACTTTTTTTTAAATCCATTTTTCTTTTATAAATACATATCAACAACATCATTTTATCAACAATATATTAAAGCTAATCTCACAACAAACATATTCAACAACAAATTTGTTTTATCCGAAATGGGTTCCTCCTCAGATTTCTGATTACGAAGATTTAATGTCGGAATATAAGGTTGTGACTCGGGCTTTCAATCCACAACTCATATGCACTTATCTTGATGATTTGGATGATGAAGCTGGAAGAGAAGCAGTTGAAAGTTCAAGGGTGCAAAGAGCACCAAGAAGAAACTTAACTAGAGTTCATATTGGTGCCGCGAACTGTTTGTGGAATGATCACTTTTGTCCGACACCAACGTACCTAGCAGATTACTTCTGAAGACGATTTTGGATGCGCAAGGAAATGTTTATCCGTATATGTCAACGTATACATTCTTTTAACGCCATATAACCGCTACCTGAGTATTTTACTTATTTTTGATTAGGTCAAGACGCTATGGGCCGAGATCCATTTAATATTTTTCAAAAGTGTACTGCAGTCATACGCCAATTGGCGTATGGTTGCATTGTCGATGCTTTAGATGAATACTTACAAATGGGCCAACAAACAGCATATGATTGTTTAGACAACTATTGTAAATGTATTTATCAACTATATTCGTCCGAGTACTTGAGAAAACCAACACAACAAGATGTCGATAATTTAACTTTCTAAACATTCAGAGATACATGGTTTTCAGGGTATGTTCGGTAGCATTGATTGTATGCACTGGGTGATGCGGGTCTAAGTGTGGATGATCAAGCTATTTTATATTTGGAGGCCCAAGATCGCTTGTCAAAGGGGTCTTCACTAAAATGGCTATAACTTGAGTTAGAAGACTCCGTTTTGAGCATATGACCAGTCAAAACGACTGCTGGAACGAGGAGCACTTGTATTTATACATGTTTTCGGGACCAGAAATGTCTTCATCTATGAGTTTTTAGACTTTTTATACATGTTTTCGTGTTTTTTGGACTTATATTATGGCCTAGTATTCAGCCCACTTGCATTTAGAGGTCCATTCGAATTTTGCACTGCTTTTTATATTCTTGTAATCATGGGGGAACAATCAGTTATGAAATATATCAAAAGTCATTTTCTCCCTATCACAAGTGTGTGTTAGTGTGTAAATTTCCTAATTATCGGTATTCATTGTGAATCAACGATAGTTAGAAGAATTATTCCCGGTATTCTCGTGAATCAACAGGTTCGATTGTTATCTCAGTTTCAGTCTACATCATTGGGGTTGGAGAAACTGTCCAGTAGCGTGGCAAGGTCAATACACACGAGGCAATAAAGGACATCCAACGATCATGCTCGAAGCGGTTGGTTCGTATGATTTGTAGATTTGACATGCTTACTTTGGCCCTGCAAGTATGAGCAACGACATCAACGTCCTTAATGAATCTGATTTGTTCTCAGATTTACTCCAAGACAGGGCTCTTTAGATAACATATACTATTGATGGGGATAAATTTACAAAGGGGTATTATCTAGCCGACGATATTTATTTGGAATGGGCGACACTTTTGAAGTCGTTTTAATGTCCAATGGAACAAAAGAACGTAAAGTTCACGTGATATCAGGAAGCTACAAGGAAGGACGTTGAACGAGCATTCGAGGTGCTTCAAGGTCACTGGACAATCATTAAAGCCCATTCATGACCATACACTATCAACAAAATAAAATAGATTATGTACACTTATGTGATTTTACACAACATGATTATTGAAAACAACACTTGTGCAGTGTGTCATATTGAAGAAGACTATTTGGCCGATCCAGGTAATATCCCAGAACATTCATGGGATGAAAGGGTTTAAACGACATTTCAGGTGGATGGGGAAATACGCGATAAAAGGTTGCACCATCAACTTCGCAATGCTCTAACTGAATACATTTGGAACCTTTCAGAAAACTACCTTCAACGTTGAAGTAATGGTTTTTTTTTATTATTAAATGTTATATATATTTTTTAAATTAATGTTATGTTTTAAATTTATTAATAAAATTTTTTTATGTAGTTTTGTATTAAAATAATTGGAAGTAATAAAATATTTGAGGAAGTAGAGAGAGAAATGTCAAGGTTGGTAGGGGGCGTTCTTGGGGTATTTTTTGGGAGGAAGAGATGATGTGGTGCTGATGTGACAGTGAAAAGAGGAAAGAGGTGTGTGAAGGTTGGGAGACGCCTAAGCTACTTGATACTAAGGATGTCAATGGGTTCGGGTTCGGGTTGATGGGGTTCGGGTTGACAGGTTGAAAATCTCTGACCCTAACCCGACCCACTAAAAGTTTCAAGTCAGAAATTATAACCCTGACTCACAACTTGTCAACCCGAACCCAACCCACCAACCTGAAAAAAATCGGGGATTGGCGGTCGAGTTTCGGGTTGGCGGGTTAAATGGGTTGGTGGGTTGACGGGTTGATTTCAGGTTAAACAAGTCATATGGGTTGTGGGTTAGTTGGTTGGCGGGTTGATTTCAAGTCAAATGGATCGTGGGTTGTTAGGTTGGCGAGTCAAATGGGTTGATGGGTCAACCTATTAATAAAATATATATATAAACTTAAAATATTTTCGGGTAGGCAGGTCGGCCTGTTAACTCAAAGGGTCAACCCGAACCCCTCCCGAAAAAAATCAGATTAGTGGATTGGAAGGTTAATGGGTGGAGATTTCACACCCTAACCCATTTTTTTCAAGTCGGTTTTAAGTCAGGTTTCAAATTGGGTCAAGTATTGAGCCTACTTGATACATGTTTTTTCCCGGTGTTTTCTTAACACATGTTCTCGCCAGCTCCCAAATGCTATAAAACAAAACCCAACCAAACAACAGTACTGTCGTGTTTTGTGTCAGAAACAAACAAAGTTATTATAAAAAAAAGGTGTCTCCAGTTGACTTACTGACTAACTGACTATGGAAGATCAAACCTCAACCAACTGTACTTCCGGCAAGCCTATCCGCTGCAGAGGTAACTTCTTCAACTAAATCACGCATTATGTATGTATTAGTTGGAAAATACAAACATTTTGATTGCTTTGTTGGGTGCAGCTGCTATTGCTAGGGAGCCAGGGAAGCCACTGGTGATTGAGGAAGTGATTGTGGATACACCGAAATATCGAGAAGTCCGAATCAAAATCATATGCACTTCTCTTTGTCATAGTGATGTTACCTTTTGGAAATTGGTGGTACTTATAATTATAGATAGATTTTTTTTTTTTTTCGATATTCATTTCCTTCATTTTTGTAAATAAACGGGTAAACTGCGAAAGTTTGTCCAGTTCAGATTACCATGACGAGTTATTTTTGTGAATGTTGATGTTAAATAACTATTTATGTTTTTTTTCTTACTTGAAGCACCCTCCTGCGATTTACCCGAGAATACTTGGTCATGAAGCAGTGGGGTAAGGATTCTAATCAAATTTGATAAACTGTTTTATTAATACTTCATTTGGTTATGTGTTTTGTTGGGTTTGGATAGCGGGGTTCCTCTTTCGATTCTTGGATTTGAACGGTTCTAATTTTTATGGTCGTTGTAGTTTTAGAGTCAAATGTGGTCAGATGATCATTTAGTGTCGTTATAAACTTTTTTTTTTTTTTCTTTTGAACGGCGATGATATTATTAAAAAACGACTAGAAAGAGTCTAGCCAAAAACGATAACATACACGACCAAACTCAAACCATGATCATTTAGTGTCATTGTAAACTTGTAATGGATGGCGTCTTGCTAGTTTTTATTTATATAATAATTGCCTTTTTCAAAGAAATAAAATGCTACATGAGTCTCAAAAAGTCAACATAATTATTAACTTATTGTCCCTAAATAATTGTCAACTTCTAAAAAGAATTTGATATATTACACTTTTCATCTAATGACAATTATTTTGGACAGGCAGAGTATGTAAATTTTCATTTCTCTTGTGTGCCTAATCTCGATATGGCTGGGACATTTTTTAATGGGGAAAACTTATATGATGCTAGTGATAGAAGAAAAAAAAATTCCATTTGACCCTGAAGTTTATTAAATGTACACATTAAATACCCGGTATGTGAGACGGGAAGCATCCAACTTAAATGCTGCTAGCAGTATTTAAGTCAACCCCATAAAAGAATACTAGTATTAAAACTCAAATAGTGTACAAATATGTCATTGGTCAATAAAATGATCACGGGAAACTTTATCTTCTTTTACTCCAAAAAAGTTAGAATTCCGTACATTGAAATTTCCATATGCATGGAGATATTAACTATTAAGCCATGAAGTAATTTGTGTATATGTATATATAGGTCAAGAAATATCTATTACATATATAGTCATATAGATATAGTTAAACACACAATCAAGAATTCGAATTCTAAATATATATGTATACAACAAAAACCGGTGCAATATATATTCTATTAGCTATATATATAGATAGATATCTTGTCGTTTTCACAAGAAGCTTTGGCAATGGCGGGAGCAGACTACAACGAATGGGGTATCGATTTTGAGGAATGGGAACGCATGCAGGACGGGCCACCTCCACCCCATTTATATGCCGATGATTATAAAGAACATGACGAATTAGGTGAAAGTGATGAAGTCGTTAAGATGGCAACGGAAGTTATAGATGAGTTTTGTGTATATACAGACGGCGAAAGCCAATATTCAGATGTTACTGATAAACTAAATGAATTGGGTGATGATGATGAAGTTGGAATGCAATCACTAAAAGGTGATGATACGTTTGGGAACGACCATGGCAATGGTATCAAGCGATTGAAGATGTGGGTCGTTGTGATAATGGTCATTAGATTTCTAAGGAGGCAAATTCTTTGAACCATTATCAAGTTTTGGGGTAGGATATGATGTAAAATTCATATGTTAAGGGCCTGGTTATTATAATCAAGTATTAAAATAAAACAAATAGGATAAGATCTTGATCTTTAGATGGTGATAAAGTTGATGCACGAAGATTCATAAAGCACAAGTATATACACTGATGCACAAAGATTTTCATGATGCACAATGATTTTCAGTTAAGAAAAAATGATTGATTTATTTGTTTTACTTTAATATTTGTACTATCTTAACCATAACTCATATGTTAAATTTAGTTCATTCTTTTAGTTTGTAAATCGTTTTGAAATTTATTGCAT
>JAOXNX010000001.1:15914137-15952913 GCA_028566075.1 Solidago caesia | reverse complement strand
TGTATTATTCTTTGAGTTGGTAAATTTAAATTTGTAAGTGTGTTCATTTTTTTTGATAAATTTTCAATATAATTATGGGATTATTTATATTATAATATAATTTTATTACACATGAGTACATGACCAGCTACACAAAAAACTCATAAAAGAAAGTCGTATAATTTATTTAAAATTATATACTATATTATAAAATTTTTTTTGTCATATTTTGTTTTGAATGTTGAAAACATTTACTGTCGTAATATTTTTATTTTTTATATTTTATAATTCACTTGATATTATAAGGGCCCATTTTTTATACATGAGCCGGGCCCCGAAATTATTTTACTTTTTCGAAGACGACTCTGGTTGCTAGAAGCAAAGCAACAAGCAAATGATCTAATGCAAATATGCAATCAAAACCTGATCATTGATGTCCATTGAACATGATAAGCTGTTATTAAATTAAAGTACTACATATAACTCGAAGCTTGTGTTTTCCTAACGCTTTGAATGGTTAGTCCTATATTTTTATCACATTTTAATGAAATGTAAATGTAGAGTAATGGTAGTGAACTAGTGATTTATTAATCTATTCGAAAGGTAAAAAAAATTTCTTAAATTAGTCACAAAAAGAATTTATTAGTGATTTAAGAGTTTATTGTTAAACTAACTAAAAAAGTAGTGTTTTTAAATTGAAAAGTTAACACCACATTTTCTAATTTGTTCGTTTTGAAATAGCTTACTTTTCTAACGTCTAATCTAACCATCAAAACTTTAAAACTTATCTGTTATAACAGTTTTGTTAGCCAAAAACTAGAAAATGCTATATTCAGAAGTCTTGGGTTTAATCTTAGACATTCGAGATAGTTTAAGAATAAAAATAAGATGGTTTGTCGTTCGGAAAAAAAAAAATTCACTTGTATTCGAAGTGTAGTTGATTACTTAAAAAGTTCAATTAAGTGGCAATATGACAGTTGAGCAACTCAAGCGAACCGTCCTATCTTACTACAACATATGGATAGAAGGGAGAAGGTTGTGAAGGTGGCCTTGTTATCCACACCTCCGGTCACGAGCACCCCCGGTCCGCCCCTTCAAGCTAGCTATGTTTATATCGATTAAAGGTTTAGTGTAGCCTAAATCAAATTGAACATGTATCATGAAGACTTTTCAAACTAATATATGGAGAACTCATTTTTAGCCCCTACACAACACTATTATTGTTAGAGCATTCATAGTAGTTGACCTTAACCACTAGTCACTACTAGTTCTAATCTGCGTCACATCAGAAAAATCATTCCAACTACTTTTCAATCACTAATCTTACACAAAACCCCCCAACGCATCATTAATCAACCACTAGTCCAGGATGCATCTTTTATTTAAAACCCATCACTAATATTTGTTTACCGAAGGAAAAAAAACACTCGTTGCTGGAACCACGGACACTTCACCACGAGCGGGACCACAAGTCCCACACAATTAATGGTGTGGGCTCATGGTCATGTGTAAAACCAGCGGGCTAAGAGACACCATAGAATGCATTGCGAGTGCTCTTTATCTTTACTCCCCACATGCAGACTTTAAATGAGCATTGTCCCACTGTCGATTGGCATCTTCTCTGTGCAGTTTCAATACCCCATTTGGCACCTAATATGCATCTTACAATTTATATTTCGTGTAATTTATCAGTAGTTAATCAAATATTCATGGTATAATATAATTTTTCGCTTGACTTCCAAAAGAATATAACAATATATATTCTTGTTAATTGAACAAACAGTAAGAAAAAACAGTACTCGCAGTTGATAATGAACGTAAAAAGCTCTAGCAATACCGCAGGCAAGCCTATCCGATGCAGAGGTATGTTCTTTAACCTATCAATGTCACAAACTTCTAGCTTGGATTTATTTGTAAACTTAAAGGATCATACGCTGTGTTTCTTGCAGCTGCGGTCGCTAGGGAACCAGGAAAGCCATTGGTGATAGAAGAAGTGATGGTGGCTGCACCAAAATCTCGTGAAGTTCGGATTAAAATCATATGCACTTCTCTTTGTAATGTCGATGTAACCTTTTGGAAATTGCAGGTAAAGAGAAGGACATAATTCCCAACCAAGTTTATGTCATTTTTGATGATGTTAATAATTAATTTTGTTTTATCATTTGAAGGATCCTCCTGCTATTTACCCTAGAATACTGGTCATGAAGCAAAGGGGTAAGAACTAATCAAATTTTGACAATGCACGTATCAGATTTAGGGGTATTTAATCTGGAATAGCAACTTAATTTTCATTTTATTCCTTATATGAGAACTTCTTTTTTTATGTTTTATTACCCGTCGTACTTTCAAAACTTGTCATCTTTTAACCATCATGTAACCCACAATTGGATAAAGATGGCAAACTCTTGTTGACCTGGATATAACGTGACATATTTTAGCTTATGATGGTGATGTGACACATTTCAGGTTCTGTAATTACTTATGTTTGAATTATTCAAGAACTGTTTAACCAAGGTTCTAGACATTCTCACATCATTATATATCACGTACGGGTTTACAAACTACAATATGTCACGTCATACACAAGTGAACGAGATTATGAAGTCCTTTTCCAACTTCAGATTACACGATGGTTAAATATACATAAATACTATTAAGTTGGAACATAATGGAACAAATGAAAAATAGATTGCTATTTTAGATAAATAACCTATGGTTTTATTTCATAATGCATAAACCATGTCATAATCATTTCATTTTTTATGCACTACTAAAGGGTTGTAGAGAGTGTGGGAGAAGGTGTACATGAAGTTGTTGAAGGCGATACTGTGATCCCAATATTTTTGCCGGATTGTGGTGAATGTACAGATTGCTTGTCTAATAAAAGCAATTTATGCTCAAAGTTCACTTTTAGTATTTCTCCTTGGATTGATAGAGAGAAAACAAGCAGGTTTACAGACATGAATGGAAAAACCCTATACCATTTTATGTTTGTGTCGAGTTTGAGTGAGTACACAGTGGTTGACATTGCTCATGTAACCAAAATTGATCCAACAACCCCGGAAAATATAGCTTGCCTCTTTACTTGTGGAGTAGCAGCTGGTAATTAATTATCTTTTCAACAATAAATGTAGAATTACAATCTATACCATTTTTATTTATTTTTATGGATCGAGTGTATGAAAGTGTAGCGCTCTTTCAGGGATAGGTGCTGCGTGGAAAAAGGCAAATGTCGAACCTGGAACAACAGTTGCAATATTTGGACTGGGTTCAATTGGGCTAGCAGTAAGATTCTGCTCTGTTTATATCAAGACTATATTTGTGTTGACCTTTTAGTTCTTACAAGTAAAGGGCTCAAAATATTTCGTGATGGGAAATAATAATTCGAACATGAATGAGTAAACGTTTTGTGACATTTAGGATTTTGACATATTTTAAAATATGAGGATTCATTTTTTAATAGATGGGAATATGATTGACGGCCATGATCTGTGTTTAAAGGTTGCCGAGGGGGCAAGGCTATGTGGAGCTACAAGGATAATCGGCGTTGATGCGAACCAGGACAAACTTGAACTAGGCAATTTATAATTTGAATCTTTATATCAATGTAGAACTTTTCAATTATAAGAAGCATCTGATCATTCATTGATTAGATGAATATATTTTCTTTTATCAACAACAGGAAAGAAATATGGAGTCACTGATTTCGTGAACTCCCGCAACTGTGGGGATAAAACTGTTAGCGAGGTAAGTTGTTGATGGACTTCATACAATATAATGTGATATTAACTTCATTACCTTTTTACTATCTTAACTAAAAAGAAGATTCTAGATTAATAAAATGTAGACTTACTTTTCCTACTGATCGATGTGGAAATGTTGGCTATTGATCCCCTTACTAATGGTTCATTGCATCCTTTTAAATATTTTGCTTAAAACAGGTAATAATTGAGATGACTGACGGGGGAGCAGACTATTGCTTTGAGTGTGCTGGTTTAACGTCCCTGATGCAGGAAGCTTACGCTTCTTCAAGAAGGGTCAGTTATATACTTATATCCATATCTTGTTACACCAACTCTTTCTGATTTATATATACAGACAACATTATGATAATCCATCATTTAAACTTATAGGCATTTCTGTGAGTTGCTTAAACTGTCGAATGGGATATTGAACTCCATCATTTATCGTCTCTAACTTTCTATAAACTAATTGAGATTTCTTCATCGTTGAATATAATCTTCAGGGATGGGGGAAAACAGTTGTGCTGGGCTATGATCAGCAGCCAGGGGCTATGTTGAACCTCAGTTCGTTCGAGGTACTTCACAGTGGCAAAACTATCACTGGCTCCCTTTTTGGAGGTCTCAAACCAAAATGGGATATACCAATCCTCATACAACGCTACATAAACAAGGTAAGCATAACCTGTCTTTCATTATTTGCCTTTGACTTTCGAGTCAAACTATAACTTTCTCAAAATTTAAATGAACTCTTTGACATATTTAATGCCAACAGCCCAACATCCACTGTGTATATGTCAATATTTTTCATAAAATAGATGTATTTTAGAAGTCTTTCACAAAATTTAAGATTTCATTATCATATATCAGAGGATATATAAGTTTCTTTGACTTCAAAAGTCAAAGTCCAGCAGTAAACTTTTGTTTTCTGAAAGTTTGGTTTTTTCTAAAGTGTCTAGCCAAATTAACATTTTTTGCACATTAGAAATATCAGATTAGAGCACGACGAAAAATAAAATGATATGAAACAAATCACACCTACTAATTTTTTTTTCTCTTTAGGAACTGAAACTCGATGAATTTATTACACATGAGGTTAACTTCGAAGATGTCAACAAGGCTTTCGATTTGCTTCTTGAAGGGAAGAGCATACGGTGTGTGCTTAGGATGAACAAATGATCAAATTTTGTGGCAACAATAAATTGTTTTGTTTACCAAGCAAGAATTGGTCACTGTTTGCAACTTTGCATCATATGCAGTAAAATAAATATGATACTTGTGTTTAAGTTCCTGATTTTAACATCTCAAATTGTTATATAAATTTAATAAAAAACAACCACTCTTTCCACTGTATTATTCTTCAAAAAAATCACATTTAGCTACTAAAATAAAAAAGCAGGATGATTTGAAGCACTTATGTTTAATGATTATGTTCAGACGTAGTCACGTCGAGTGTACCCGAGGGTAGGGTTTCATGACACTGTAAATGCACTCGATGCACCAGTAAAGTATTTGACAGTAGAAACAATTGTTTTCTTAGACGAACCGAAATGCCTAAACCTATAAACCCCATTACTAGCCGAATCAGGCACCTCCCATTCAAGACTAGCCAAACCATCATTACTACTATTGTCTACATTCCACTTGAAAATCAGGCTAAAATCATCATCATCGTAGGCCGAGACCCACGTCTCTCCTTGAAGCATCTCAACTACAGCATATGTGCCTTCGGTCAATAAGTCATATCTCGGGTTTGGGCTCCAAAACACGACACTCGGTTTGTCTCCTTTTCTAAAAAAGCCAATTTTTGGTATGGAAACGTCGTGTTTCATATCTCCAAACTTTATGCCAGGTGGCGGTGATTCACCTGGTGGGTCTGGTAGGAGCGTCAGTTGGACAGAGGAGAGATCCGGCGGTGATGGGCCTTTGTCAGCTATCTTACGCCCTTGTGCCATTGACTCTGCTAACTTGTTAAATTCTTGGATATATGCCGTTAGAGTATGGGGACCGTATAGCGTTGATGCAGCCTGGAGATTTTGAGGCCAAACGGACTAATAGTTAGCTTAGAAATTAATATAAATCCCCAAACAATTACGGAAAATTAGTAAAAATTGGGTTACTAAATTGAGATCCAAACGAACAACTAGTGACTAGAACCAGACATACTGTATTTTCTTGACAAAATCATAGCAGTTGTAAAAACTGTGCATGACTGATGTCCAACTAATTAGCCAGTATATGCTAGTTTTCAGTTGATTACCTCATATCTTTGTTGCTGGTATTCTTCAGGAGTCGCTATGTATTGTGAGTACGTGTTGGTTAAACCTGCTATTACGACATGTGTATCGTTATCAAAATCACCATTGCCGTTCTCTATTAGTGTCTGCTTCACTGACTCCCGTAATCTTCTACCCGACATTGTTGTAAATTCTGAAAAACTCATAACATTAGTTCTTTAGGAACTTATTAACCCATAATGTTATCAAGAAAAAAAAAAGTACTAGTAAACCTCCAGGAACCGATAGTATGACTAGTTGCCCGATTCTCAGGATTTGAATTGGAACAATTGCTGGCTGCAATTAGACAAAAAGAATCCATATAAATTTAAAAAGGTAACAACCAAAACTCATTTGGAAGAAAACTATCAAGATTACCGCCCAAGCGTAAGGAAAAAACATTTCTCCAGTCGAAAGCAGAACGGGCTTTGGGTTTTGACAATCAACTTGATAAGCACTCGGTTTTTTTAGAAAATCTCTTACTCGTTTCCAAAAATCGTTAATCTGAAAAAATTATTCCTGTCATTTAATATCCAACAAAGCTTCGTGTAAAGGCAAACTTATCAATACAATCCTATTTTAGGGGAGCAATTCTGACCTTTTTATCACCTTGTTGGAATCCAAAAGCCCCAGGACCATCAGTAGTTCCGGCAGCAAAGCCCGCACCTAAGGCTGCTGGACATGTTTTGGCAGTCTGGTTACCAGCTAATTTCACATCAATATTCGTGAAGTTCAAGTAAATATGACGGTAGTCGATTTTTCCAGTTAACTTTTCTTTAGCTGAGGTGAATAGCTCAACTGCCTTTAGAAATTGTCTTTCCCCTATGATTTTGGTACTCTTTGTTTCATCTGGGTACCTGTAAGAACTTTTGTCAAATTTTTATGCTCGTCACAATATAACCAATACAAAATCGTTTAGCAACTTCATATTCCATCTCAAGTAGACGTCAACAAATATTGTAGTAGTCTAGATAGCAACTAACTACATAGCATAAAATTTGGTTTCTGTCTCGGGTGATTAAGCAGAGTCATAACTAAATTCACTACAAAAATCAGTAGGTTTAAGGGACAGAACTTCTGTGGCAAACAAAACTGTGTTGCAAGTGTGGTTTTGGGCATGAGAAAATACGTGGACATCAATAGATTTTGTAGGCAGTAGGCGTCTTTTGTCCACAATCTCAGTCCAACTAGTTACCGGTCATGTGCAAAACGAAATAAACTGTGTGTGTCTAGTGAGGAAGGCAATAAAAAGAGATGAATACCCAGGGCCACGTCCGACACAAAGCTGGTCATTTCCATGACAAGAGGAGTGATTGAAATCGCAAGGTAAGCCCGTATCAATACAAAATGCCCCCAACACATTAGGACTAACGTCGCCTACATTGGATTGGCAAAACCCTCCAACAAATCGCGACCCACCATTATTCTTCCTCACCTTGAACCCTTGACTTGATGTCTGACCGCAAGGTTGACCTCCGGTAGCCTTAAAAGTCGAAGCCCTTTCTATCCAAGCATTGGTGCTGGTATTATCTGTTTATAATCAACAATTACGTCAGTCGGTAAAGAACCTAGCAACAGCCCCCTGAATCAGATTTGTATGCTATGATTGCTTGTACCTTGTGCATAAAAAGTAGTCGAGTTTGTGCTTGTAGAAGTGAACCAATCCTCAAAGAACCTAGCAGCAGCCCCCTTATTGTCACCACTAATAAGTGTGTTGTTGCTGCTCATAGAGGTTCCATGAGTTGCAAACCATGTGAAAGCTCCTACACTTTTCTGACTTGTACCATCGACGAACTTCAAAAGCGTCATTAGGGTATCAACATCTCGTGGATATCTTTCCCTCTCATTTGAAGGGTTAAACAAATATGCACTTGGGCTCCGATTTACCCCTGCATTTACCAAATCCCCTGCAAATACATGAATCCGCAATGAGGTTTAGTGACTGTAACATAAAATACCCAACAAATAACAAAGCATTTGCGACTGATATGCATGACTAGTCGAAGGCGCCACTTTTTTAGGCTCGCCTGGTTAAAAGATTCTTCGTTATGTTCTTGCTATAAATACAATGATTAGATTGTATCACTACGTGCAATATAACGATCAAAGCATAAAGTCAAACGCACCTGTATTGATGAACACCGAACCAGATTTAAGATTCTGATGAGCTTGAAGAATGCTCATTTCAATTGCTGTAACAATGGCATCAAAAGACTGAGGAATGAAGCCAAGTGAAGTCACAGAGTACAACACATATTGCATATACCCTCCTGGACCAGCATGAGTGTGAGTACCACTTATGGCTACGTTATCCTCATTGTACAACTTCCCAAACCTATAAAAACCAAATCACATTATGGTATCCAACACGTTTAGCAACATCGACGATGACATTATCAGTTGAAAATAGTACTAACTATAACAAAAGTTCAATCTCCAACCTAGCAGTATCAAGATGACCCGACAACTTCTAGTCTCATTTTTAAGTCTGTTTATGTACATATAGTAAATAGTGTGTTAATTTTGACGTTTCAAAATATATACGTAATATAGTACCAACTCATATATACCGACCCTTAGTATGTACCTTTTGGAAAGCCTCTCAAGTACTTTGATTGTCACAAGTTGCGACGCCATTCCAGCGTCTAGATTGACAAAAGCAATTCTAGGGCCATCTAAGCTCTCCGCTATGATGAAAGCTCGTGCTCTTAGCCTAAAATGTATTCCCGCTGTGCTTTGATCCAAATTTGCATACCCCATCATGTTGACTCCAGCAGCCGGTCCGGTGCTGTCATAGCTGCCAACTCCAATCAAGTATTGGGCAGTAGTTGGAGATAGGAAAATATAGAGAAGTACAATGAACAGTAAGAAAATAAAAATATTTGGATACATGTTATTTTTAATGTTTGATTCATTATGAGGAATTGTTACAAATTTATAGAAGTTGGCTGGTTATGGTTTTTATCGTGTGTTTCATAGTTTAGAACGAGCATGTTAGGATTGAGGTATGTCTTTTTTGTCATATGAATATATGATTGTGGGAATTTTGCCGTCTCTATGCCACTATACACCAAAATCAAATTGTGTCGATCGAACAATAGACAGTGATAATATTATTGTGTACAAACACAATCTTATGTCAAAAAAAAAATATAAATCTCGATGGCTCGATGCTAACATATAAACTTGATGGTTGTCTTGATGAGGTCAGGGCTAGAAAAATCCTGATAAATACTTGATATATATATGGTTCGTATATCTTTAAGTATTGCTAGATTTTAATCGGTTATGCATGTAACTTGAAAACTTACTTTCACTCCGGGAATTATCATTCGTATGTTTTATTTGAACCTCTTAGTTAAACATCGTGTGGTGGCTAGAGAAAGGGCTAGAAAACAGTCATTGAAGTATCTTGGTTAGGTCACATATATTTGAGTCAAAGACTCGTCTTTCTCGAATAACCTGAACACGGAAAACCTTCTTCGTTTAAGCCTATGTCTTATTTAGTTAGTGTTATTATAATTATAA
The DNA here is from genome assembly GCA_028566075.1 of Solidago caesia. Taxonomy (NCBI): domain Eukaryota; kingdom Viridiplantae; phylum Streptophyta; class Magnoliopsida; order Asterales; family Asteraceae; genus Solidago; species Solidago caesia. Next base: position 15,943,390 of record JAOXNX010000001.1, on the reverse strand, counting down.
CCTATGGTGTTACTTTAATACTACATAGGGGTAAATGGGTAAACGGATAAGGTTTTTCTTAATAAGGTTGCATGGGGAATAGGGAATGGGGAAGACGATCGAGTCATTGAATCAGATGTATGTTGTTCAAACGGGGTATCTCCGTGACCATTTTCAAACCTTTTCTCTGGCCACCACAACATGCCTGACGAATAGGCCACCTTGACTATTCTTGGCAACATACAAAATCACAAAATGGTCGAATGGTAGTTAAGGAATGCTAGCTTAGGCTTTGGTTGGATAATGGGTTGCAGAGCTATGAATTTAGCACGTATGGGCTCATATCAAGGCCCAAGTTCATGTTTATTATTTTATGGTCAATTATAGATGACGGAATGAAAAATGATGGTCACGGCAAACACCATTTATTTTTGGGTGTATCAAGATCAAGTTTTTGAGAAAGAGTTTTAGTGCCGAAAATGAACCACAAAAGAATTACGACATAATGTCAATTAGTCATGTTAGTTTAGTTATCTATTTAGTAAACCATATAAAGGTATCATCTATGGACAATAAGTAAAACTTTCTTAACATATATGGTCATTATTATTATTATTATTGTGTATTGATAAACATTTTCTTATGTAATCAACGATTTATTTATATATATATTTACTTCGAAGATCTCTTTTTTCTTTTCTATGCCACCTCTTTACTCCACATGGAAGTATCACTTTCTTATCTAATCAAGAAAACCATGGAAACCATAAGTCCATAAGGGGCCCAAACAAAGAAAAAGATCATACCATATCATGATGTCTCCATATATGCATGATCAAAGTTTGGTTTTTAGTTATTTTGAATGGAACATATATAGATATATATGTGTGTGTTAGTGATAATAATTACCAATCTATCAATAGATGGAGTGACACTGTCATCATGTGATCACATGGACCCACAAAGGTTGCAGGTCACAGGTTCTATACTTGTCAAAAGTAAGTGAAGAAACTATATCTTGTGATCTATGTGTGAGGATAGTGACTTATCGGACATGAGTTATGGGACCAGGGAGTCCCACCCATTTACCCTATATGTTATAATAATTAATTTTGTAACGAAATTGAGTGATTTTAGATTTTTAGTAGGTGTGTGCATAGTAAATTTATTGGTTTTGTATATATGAAGTGTGAATTATTTAGTTGACTTAAAAAAAAAAAAAAAACTTTCTTTAGGTTTAGGAAATACAGTAATCATTATCTTCCATTATTGTGTCATGTTTTCTCAATTAAAAGATAACCAATGACTAATAACTTAACTATAAACATATAAACCGGATAGATCAAATAATTGTGTTTACAAACAAATTACATTCTATACAAATAATAATGTATAGAGTTACAACCAAATCCAGTAACACCACACTAGAAATTCCAAACAAAAAACATCAAAACCACTTATTCAATAGTCCAAAAGGGTAAAGACCAAAGCAAGAAACATCATAGACCCACTCTTGTAATTTGTAATCCAAAGCAAGCCAACCCACATACCACCACCATATTTCCTTTTCCTTAATCACATTCTTTAACTTTTTCTTTTTCTTTCTCCTCCTCAGTCTTTGAATGATACCCTGGAATTTTCTCTTTAATTTTCTCAAAAATACCCTTCTTCTCCTTATCCTCATCATGTGCCTCGACTGCTGGTGTTGGTGGAGGAGGAGCAACGTGCTCTTCCTCGGCCTTTTTGTGTCCACCGGGGAGTTTCTCTTTGAGCTTTTCCATAAACCCCTTTTTCTCCTCGGGCTCGGGGATCGCGATGGGGTGGGCCACTTCACTAATGTGTGGTTGCTCGGGGGTCGGGATGGGGTGGGCTTCTTCATATTTCTCAATCGGGACATGTGTGTCATCCTCATGCTTCTCTATCTTTTCTTCCTCTTGCTTTTCTTTGCGCTCTTCGATCTTTTCCTTGATCTGTGTGGTCAATGACTTCTTTTTCTTCTTCTTCTCCTTCTTTACTCCATCTTCGCACTCTTCATCACTCGACTGTAATATATATCCAGACGAACAAACATTTTTAGTTTGATCCAAATTAAAGAACTTAAAAAAGACTCATACCATGCTAACACAACAAAACCATTACTAAACTTTTTCATTCAACTTCTTATATTTTGTTAAAACATCACAAGTCTAGGAAAATTATAGGACAATGCGATGTACAACCACAAATACTTGAATGAAGTGCAATCATGTATCTATGAGTTTATACTTTACTTATATATATATACTAGATTATTGTCCCGCGTAATACGCGGGTAAATAACCAATTAAAAGGTTCAATTTCACTTAATTAACATTTGCTTATGTCGTTAATCTTATCAAATTAAAAAACTTATTACTTGACATTCTTTTAATTAATAACTTATTAACTATACGCTTTTCCTAATAAATCTAGATGTTGATAGATTTTATAAAAACATAATTTCTACTATCTATGGTCAATATGGTCTTGAAAGTTCATTCATATTTAAAATTACTAACTACTTGATAATCTATAACTCGTTTAATTAACCTTAGGATAATTAAATTATAATTATTAAAAGAAGACACATTAGAAAAAATAAATTTGTAACCAAGATAGCTTTTAATTTAAAGAAATACATACAAATAGCAAAAACACGCTCATAAATATATATGCCTCAAATAACGGCTGATCGAAATATACGACTGCAAAGGATTAAGATTAGTCGACGATAACTATGGTGGAAGAGGTAGTGGTAGTGGTTAGGGTGGTTTCTAGTGATTGTCGATGTTGATCACTCTTGGTGATGGTGGTCGACGATGGTTACGTCGTGTGTACCATAGTCTCAAGGGTTATGGTTAGCAAACTCCAATTTTAAATTCTAAAAAAGTTTTATAATGTCCATATATTTATTTTAAGTTTTCCAAAATAAATGTCTGCTTTCATATCGTAACCGATCAAAACAAATAGATGAAGTTTTATTGATGAACAGTTTAAATAATTGCATATTCTTAAAAGACAGACGGAATATATATGGACATAAATACACAAAAAGAGCATTATAAAATACTTGTATGGTGACAGAAAACTTACACTGCCAGAACTCGAACCGCTATTTGATTCATGCATTTTCTGGAACAAAGTTTCAGGCTTCTCCTCCTCAGCTTTTGGTTCGGGTTCAGACACCTGAACTTTCTGATCAAATTCAGACGAAATTGCGGCGTCTTCACACTTGTTTTCTTCCTCCTTCTTCTTGCTCATGAAATCGAACAATCCACGATCCGACTGCTCCACAGTAGTGGTGGTGGTTTCATTGACCTCGTCAACTTTTGGGGAATGGTGGTAAACCGCTTCATCAGACATGATTAATATTGAAGGCTGTTTTTGATATATTGTTGTTTGATCGAATGTTGTGAGATATTGTGATTTAAGAGGTAGTGTGGGTGTTTGTATTTATAGGAGCATGAGACACGTAATTTACGCGATTAAGTTCTGGAGAGGAATTTTTATGCTTTTTAATTAATGTCGATATTAGGCCCTTAATTATCTCGGGTAAAAGAAGTAGATTTTTTTGGTGGAATGGATACTATTATTTAGAAAAAATATAATATTTGTGAAAGAAAAAAAAATATGAAAATGATTGTAACTATGGTAAATATATAATAATCAATTGATAGTCTTGAGTTCGACTTGTTTATCAATATTCAATATTGATTTACATCAATCATATTTAGTATTGATCTACACGGATCAGATTCTTAAAAATTTTTACAATTAAAAGATTTGAGGTTCAAACCTTTCTAGATAAAATATCTTGTGGTGACGGTAAAACGTTTAGAAATGATTACAAAAATATACATCTTGGTTAGGTTTCATACATCCGAATTAAAGACTTGGCTTCTGAAAATAACCTGAATAAATAATATTTTTTCCGTTTACCCGTTTAGAGTTAGTATTGATCCACTCAATATATTCACCAATCAAGAGTTTATGAAGGTTAGTATCACGATTTTAAATAGATGTAGATATGTGTGCATATTTACAGTAAAAAAATTAGATACACAAACGTTAAAGTGTAAAAAAAGCACAATTTAGATAATAAGCTTGTGTATTTCATAAGCCGAATATTTCAACACTCGACCTAGATTTGAACGTCAACTTAAGCGTCTTAACTCAGACTCAAATCGAATTGATTTTGAATACATAACGAGTTGATCTCTAACTATCTGCGACATGGCACTTCATATCACGTCTAGTTAAGTTAAAGTATTCATTTCAAATAAAACTTGAACCTTCGATAAACTCTTCTAAAAACATTTTATCTACATGGATATAATTTATCCCTTTTAGTCTTTTTTTTTATATCATAAAAAAAGATATCAAATTTTAACGACAATAGCATCAAATATTTTCATAAAGTTGTACAAATAATGTCTAGATTTTCGGGTATCATAAAATGAAATCGTGCATATTACAAGACATTGAAACTAGCTAGTTTAACAATGCATTAATCTTCATTTCTTGATTAAGTATGCCATTGAATATAGTTTGATAGGAACTCTTAAATGATTATAAGTATAGTAACACAATTATATAAAAATTTGTTATATGTTTAATTGTTTAATACTTGTCATTAATACTCGACTCAACAACGATTTGATGTTATTAGTATTTTTTTATTTTTTTTTTGTTATTAGTATCTTTTACCGAAGGACATGAAATATCATGTTGAATAAGATGTTATAAATTATAATTATATAAAAGTTACCATACCGAAATTTTATTTTATCGAAAAACCATTGTTAAATGGACATTCAAGCAATTAATATTTAATTGAATAGTAGTGATTTTATGGAGTTTAAAATAAAACCTCATGTAAAGTATTAAAGTGTCTAGTTAAACTTCTATTATTTGAATTGGTTTATCATTAATTAATGAGATTGTTAGGTCATAGTTAGATGTTGCAATAATCTTCAAGATATTGTTTTTGGTAAGATCTACTAGATAGATAATTTTCTCTCTAGATCTGAGATCTAGATCTGAGATCGAGACAAAGTCGTCAAGAAATTTTTACAATGGTGAAAGCCCTAGGCCGGAAGTCCTTCTGGAAACAGTCTCTCTACCTTCGAGTAAGGGTAAGACTGTCTACATCTTATCTCCCCCAAACTCCGGTTCTTGTCGGGATTGAGTATCATTGTTGTTGTTATAACTTATGGCAAGTTGGCAACTGATTCTTGTATTTAATTTCCAATCAACAAAATGATGATTTATGGATGATTCATTCTGACAAAGAAAAACAAAACAAAACAAGATAAGATAGGAAAAGGAAAGAAAAAAAAAAGACATAGTGTATTATTAATTTTAATATAAATTAAAATATATAAAAGGATAAGATATATAAGTACTACTAGACGCATGCCCGCGCGATGAGCGACAATGATGGTAGCGGCGACGGTGTAGTGGAGGCGGTGGTGGCGATGGTGGTGGTGTGGTTGTTAATGTAAAAGGGGTATTGTAGTTATTTTAGAAATTAAATGGTAGATGTTGCATATATATTTCATTAAGGGTATATTGGGTATTCAATAGAATCATGGATAGTGTTAGTTATATTAATAAGGGCATTTTAGGTATTTCAAAGGTAGAAAGTTTAAAAAGGGGGAATGGTAGTTTGTTTTATAAGGTAGTAAATATATCATATATTTATATATTTTTTTTCTTGGACTACAAGGATTTTACCTAATTATTTTTTTTAAAGATGTGAATTACTTGTTAATGATGGGAGGTCTATCGTTGTTTTAATCGGGTTCGCGCTAGAGATCCTCTGTTTAGAATAAATCTCCAATTTAAACCTCTCGATGAGAAACGCCTATCACCAGGTGAAAATTAAATACCTGTGGTCACCCCCAAATATGCCTGAGATAGGACCCGAACTTGAAACCTTTTATGAGAAAATAAACCTCTTTACTACTAGACTATTTAGTGGTGGTTATTTTACCCTGTTATGTATAGAGTATATTGGACCAAATTGCTGTAAATTCTTACAATGTTATATCGCTTAAAATTTTTAAAGTCATTTTTTTTATATACAATAATTGAATAATAAAACATTATATCTTTTATTAAAGAAAATCAATTGCTATTTTGTACTTATATGAATTTTAACATATTTTTTTAGTTTAACAAAAAAAAAAAAAATCAAGGATATATTTGTAGGAGTTGTCCGCGCCCCATTTTCTCTCTAAGAGGTAGCTGGTTTGAAGCTAACAACCCCTTCCATATGGTTTATTTTTCAATTTTTTTTAAAGGGTTTTTGGCATTTACATTTTACCTGCTAATTTATTTATATATATATATATTTTTTTTGAGTTTTTGGCATTTATATTTTATCCTTTCATGTTTTGTTTTTGTTTTTGTTTTTTAATTTGAAAATGGTATTTTGCCCCCTTTATTTTCTTTCTTCTATATTTTTAAAATTCGTTTTTTTATTTTAACGTTTATTTTTATATATTTAGTTGTATTTTTTATTTTTTATTTTTGGCTTTTTTATCAACATATTTTCCACTTATTTTTGGGCTTTTTTTTAGTAATATTTTGTTTTACATATATCTTTTTTGGAATTATTTCTCCTTTAACATTTTGCTGTATTTTTTGGTTTTGGTTTTATTTTTGGATTTTTGTTTATAACATTTTGTATCTTGGTCATTTTTAGGAGTAAACATAAACATGATTATATTGTTGTGGTATTGTCCTTAAAAAGGAAAACGGACACGTGGCAACTTGATTTTTTTTAATTTTAAATTTGTTATTTTTTGAACACAATGAACACTACATATTCTCTTGAAAAAGTTTGTGGTTTTCTTTAACCCCGACCCGTTAACGCATACGCTTCTAGAAACTGACGCCGCCTATTGAGCGGCGCGAACCACCTAGTTTTAAACAATGATTTTGTTAACTTAAAATTTGAAATGATAATTACACCACTTTCCTTCCATAATACAAATAATATATGTTACACAATAGTCAGTTTGGTATTCAATCAATACGAGACAAGTTAAATAAGATCATCCAGCTCTAGCCACGACTACTTTCCTAATCCTACAGTCAAACATCACCTATAAAAAGATAAAACAACTCACGGGTAAGCGAATGTTTAGTGAGTACGAAATATATGCAATTACATACTGTAACGCACTAACGCCCTTTTAAAAATAAAGACTATTTATTTTATTTTATTTTTTTGAATAAAGATACTTGAATAATACATGAACAAAATGACTCTTGAATATATACTCATGAAACAACTGACTCAAAAGAGTTTTTCCCAAAAATTGGATAGAAGGTGCGGCGCACCCAAAACTCTGGCGTGTCGCACCTTACCTCATATTTTCACTTGGACCTTCTACACATGAATTGAAGGCGCACCCCTTTGCTTGGTGCATCACACCTACTGATTTAAAATTTGTATTTCGACTTTCTGCTCAAGATGTGAGTCGCACCTTTTCATAAGTGCGCCACACCTTACCCCTAATAGCAACAAAAACCATTTTAATTCACTTGCGAGGTCCCAACTTTCACATATTCATTACCATTACTTCAAACATTCTTTATTTATCAAAATAAGAGTTCAGAAGGACTCTTTGACACCAAAACACGACTTGACCATTCTTGTTAATGTACTATTACAATTGATGAAAAAGCAGAACTGGTTGACAAAAGCCGAACAAATGGTGCGTTTGGAATTTTTAGCGAATCGAACTCAAGTAGTTCACAAGTAATTTGGCTCATTTACACATCTATACATGACAAGTGTAAGAGAAAATGACAAAATGAACATGACATGTTAATTTCTAACCACAAAAACGATTTTTCCTTAATTTTCAATGCAATTGTCATTCAAATACATAGATTGAAATTTGAAATTTGGTATATTAAAGAAATCATACGTATAAATATTTCAACCACCCAAAAGTGGAATAGTGTTGTGGTGTTTAAATGTTCTCGCAAGAGTTTTCAGGTTTGAGCCTCCCTAGATAAATATCCTGGAGGTGACCATGTTAGGAAACGGTCACTTCAGTTATACCGCGTACATCTTAGTCAAAAATGTAACATACTCAAACAAATCTTACTTAAGAGAACGTCAAATAACTTTTTCTTTTAAAAAAAAAAAGGGGGATTATGAGGGAGACTCACTAAGGTATAAAGTTATCAACGGCCATATGTTGGTTTTGGACTTTGGTACTAGTATTTCGACAGACCTTCATAAAGTATATGGAATGGTATATTGAGTTCTTTTCCGGCAATTGAGCTCAACATATCCTCTTCTTAATTTGCATTGGAAATTTGGAATAAGTCGAATAACAGAAGAACGTAAGTTCCAATGATTGTTTGCATTGGAATCATACAAGAAATGCAAAGTTTACGATAGATGGTACACTGGTACGGTTTTGTCATACTTGAAATGTGCATAGAGCTCTCGAACAAGATGATCATCACGAGACCCTTTCATTGATAAAAAGTCCCATCCCAGCCTTTTGACCGATGCTTCCCTACCGTCACATAGAAATACTGTATTTCACATCTTGCAAACGAATTCTTTGCATTCCTTGAAGTGAAGACTTTATTACCAATAAAAACATTAAAAGGTAAATCGAGGTCATGCAAACAACAAATACAAAGGCAGATACAATTTCCCAGGTTCTATTGGAAACATTGAAGGCTGAGATTACATGTTCTTGAACACAAGGACAATTAAAGAAGTGACCATATGATCTTATAAATGAAAGGACCCGCCAAAAGTGGAAGATCGTGACCATTAGGAGCATGTGTTATGGGAAACCGTTGACCGAAAACCCTCCATCAACAGAAATTGTTTGGCCAGTGATGTAAGCAGCAGCAGGTAGGCAAAGGAAAGCCACCAGGGATGAAACTTCATTTGCTTCTCCAGGGCGTTTCAATGGAGTTCTAGATACCACTCTTTCCAAAAACTGCTCATCACTTAACAACTGCACAGATGTAAATATTTATCATCAACCTCTTGATTAAATTATAGAAAAAGAAGGACAAGATGAAAGTGTTCTACATTTTCAACAAGCGAGGTTTTAGTGTACCATGGTGCTACACTATTCACCCTAATACTGTCTTTGGCCCATTCACATGCTAAGTTCCTAGCAAGCTGATTCATTGCACCTATGTACGGAAAACGGAAGTTAAAATCCTTTTGCACAGAGAAATTATAGTCTCACAAATACTTAAAAGGATCAGAAAAAAAATACCTTTAGTGGCTCCATATATTGACCCAGAGAAAAGGTGAACGAGACCTGCAACAGAGGAAATGAACACAATGCTACCATTTCCAGAAGCCTTTAAAAGAGGATGTGCAAGTTGACACATATGGTAAGAAGATTCCAAATTAGTAGCCATGAGCATCGAATACTCTTCTGCAGTATACTCTGTAGTTGGTTTCCTTATGTTAGTCCCAACATTGTTTACCTACATGAAATTACTCTACAGAAGTAAGACGAAATGGAGTTCATAATACATAAGCACTCATATAAGATCTTTTACCATTTAATTCTAGTATATATTTGTTAGTTTCAGCTTCACCGACCTTATGTTTTGCAAATTATATTAGTCTGTAAATTCAAATTATGAATAGCTAGTTCAAAAAACTCTACTTGATGTCTTGTCCTCTCTACTCGCTATCAAAATTTCTTGAAATCAGTTTGCTATGATTCTATATTCGCATTTGGGTAAACTTTGTTTCTTTTACCATTGCAAGGTTTGTTCCTAACTTCCTATCATAATTCCATTAGTAACCTAAAAAACTAGCATGACGGGCCATATGCATATATATATTTACACCAGCTTAGTTAGGTGTTCGTAAGAAACAACTCATGGTGTTTGCCCGGAAATGTTCAAATGCAGCAAAATGCAAAGCTTTCCTTATACTGCAATTGAATAACAAAAAAAGAAAAATGACCATACGCTTAAATGTTCCATTGTTCCATCGTATATCCAAGACGGGGAAATGATTTGTACAATTGTACATGGTTAAAAGTAATTCATACGAAACACTTCTATATCCTCTTTTTTGCTTAACTCTCTTTTACTATTTATTTCTTTTCAAAAGTAATATTTTAATTTAGTGATAGCATTCTACCTAGAGTACATTTTCCCACAAAACACAATTCAAGTTTCTGCAAAAATTTGTCAGCAACTCATCAAGCAATCGTATAAGAGAAATTTTACACTACAAACAATCTTCAAAAATATATGTGATACGTCATCAACCTAACTTGTTTTTTCTCTCTTCTTTCTCGCTCTAGGTTAATTGGACAACGTCAGATGCCACACGTGTGGTAGCATTTGTTGGTGATTTTAGTGTCATTGGTCATTTACTGTGATAGCAATTTACTTGAAACCAAGGGATTTCGGGTTAAGCTTGAATATGAGTTAGGAGGGTGCAGAGTGCACACTCGTTTAAGCTAACATTCACTAAAACGAAATGATGTCTAAGTTAGTTGGTGCCTTTTCACAAAAAGACACACCTACTTGTCAAGCGGTGTAACTCGATCCACAAGTTGGTTGGTGCCTTTTCACTCGTTTAAGCTAACTCTATTCATGAAACACCTTTTCACCATACGGTGTAACTTTTCAATAACAAAGATGCAACCTTTCATACTCTGTATATCAAGAGTTTTGATCTCAAAAATACATATGAATTCCCATACATATACTCTTTGTTCCTGACTCTAATTTTGACTGCCTATATTACATTTGCAACCTTTGTCTTATCCCATTTACAGATTTAGTGTAACCCTAAGGCAATATATATACAAAATTCAAAGGTTATCCGGTCCTCTCCAAATCCTATTACGACCTACAACATTATTCATTCTACAATACAATGATTATGCATTCCTAAAATTGCATGTGTATGCGTTTTTTTTTTATTATGTGTGACTTAATTTGTTGATTAGCAATTATTCCATATTTTTTAATTTGTTGGGTACAAAAAATCCCTAACCAAAATGACTACTAGTAATGGCAAACCCCGTATCGTATACCAACAGGTTCACAAAAGATTTACCGCACATGCATTTTTCTCTGGAGCCTGGTGCATTTTGGAAAAATCAGAATTTTTTTACCAAATTTACACTATGCAAAAGAAAATCACTGCGTCCTCCCCTTACTACTAATCTACTACTACTACTATCTACCTACCTTCTAGACCAAGGGCGTAGCTTATATAGGGCCGGGGTGCCCGACCCCCCAAAAAATTTTTTGCGATGTAGGAGTATATAGTTTTCGTGTAGAAAAATTTCGGTATATTCGGTTTCGACCCCCATTTTCGGTATATTACCCGAAAAATAGCGTTAGGAAAAAAAAAATTTACATCCCGACCCCCCACTAAAAACTTTCAAGCTTCGCCACTGATTGGTCTCAAATTGTGAAAGTTATTCCTTCATGTTGTAGGCTTGCAATCTCTAGGTTATAATTACACTCCCACTGTCCGTAAAACATAAAAAATTTGATGTCAAATTAAATACTAACTTGCTCCTTGAGTGAAACTTTATATTGCAATTTGCAAGTATTTTGTAATTATCGTCAATAGACAAATAGAGGTATCAAATTACTAAAAATAGTTACTAAAAGGTCTCAGACAAAAACATTAAGGTGCTAAAATATTGGTATGTACCAAGTTTGACAGCCAAAGCTTGACAGACATGAGCTCTGTTTGTAATAGATCATTGATTTTACTGCTAATTATCTGTATCTTCATCACCAAAAGTCCATTTGTACATTTAGGTAGAATTTGATGATGATTTTGCACTATAATGCATATAAAATAACTATCATTCACTCTAAAAGGGTTTTGTATATTTACCGGGCTAAAATCCTTTTACCAAAAAAAAAAAGAAGGGTTTTGTTAGAACACTACGGTTTCCTTCTTGTATTTAGTGGTAAATAGGGGTGGTAGTTTTTATCCATTTACTTATAAATGGATTTGCTTAGGGTTATTTTTTTAAATCTAATTGTAAATCTTAACATAGTTAGTTTAATGGCTCGGGGTTGAACAAGTTGAAATTGACCTCAAGCTTATTTAAAAATGTTAGAGAAAAAAAGAATTATTTTCTTAAAGATATTCGGTATATTTTAATCCTATTTAACACATTGGAAAATGCCTCGATCAACCCCACATAGACTGGTATTAGAAAACGGCCCGTTCTGGCAGTTTTAGTTCATTACCCAGCTCGCGATCCCCGCCCATTTTGCCACCTATAGTGCCAATGTTGGCTTCTTTTTGTAATGGAAAGCTCAACAATTTAGTATGCAATTGCTATGTGCCTAAACTTCGTTACTTTTTGTGATTAAGGTTCCTAGCCTAGAGCTATTTACAAAAGACCGGGTAAGGTTACTTTCAAAAGTGACGAGTCCTCCAGGAAAAGGGCTGCCAGTATCAGGAGCAGGTGTGATAACTGACGGGTAACAATCAGTCAAGATTTTCTTTTATAGGAGATACTTCTGGGAATTCATTAGACATGAAAACTATTGAAAGGTTCAGAAAGGAAATAGGACAGATAAATGTCAAGAAAGACACCAAAGTCTCTAATATTTGTGTATATAGCATTAGGAGGGTTTTTTGAGTTGAAACTAGACTATGTCTCTAATATTTGTGTATATAGCTTTTACTGGATGCGATAGCTTATGAGCAGGCAAGATTACTTTCACAGTTTCACCTATTTATTATGGCTTTTTCTTCTTCTTCTTTGTAAACGTTGTTATGATTAAAAGCCTCCTGGCTGGAGAATCAGTGCAGAAAACCCTTTTTGCATAGTGAATGAATTGGTCTCCCAACCTCGTGGCTGGCATGCTAGCAACAGCTTAAAGCCTGCGGAAGTTGGATAACCATTTGTTGCTTTGTTCTACATACGAAACTCGGAATTTCTTCTCTCTTAGAGACTATTTTACACCGTATTCGTACTTGTTTTAATAATATTCCCAACCTTAAAATATTGAAATGAATGGGAAAAACAGTAATTAATTCCAAGGTAGTCATGCAGTGGCGGATCCATGTGGAGAGCAGGGTATGCACTTGCATACCCTGTGGGGAAAAAAATTAGTGTTAATTTTTTTTTTTTAATATAAAATTAATTTTTTTTTACTAATAGTGCATACCTTAAAAAAAATGAGTGCATACCCTAAATAGAAATAACATATCTTGTAGTGTTGGTGGTTGACTATATGACTAAAAAAACGCAATTTCAATAATATTATTAAATTGTGCATACCCTGTTATATTTTTCTGGATCCGTCACTGTAGTCATGCCTTTTTTTTTTTAAATGAGAAGAATCCAACATGTTTTCATCACACGTTTCCATTTTAGTTGCACAATGGCTGCTGCCAAGATTGCATATGACCATATGAGGTCAAGGTTGTTCTTGTCATTTGACGCCTTTTGTTAAGACTGAAAAAGCTACACTAATTATTACAATAATTAATAAATAGTTATGGGTAAAAGTGACATTTCAGTGAAAAATTACGGTAATTATAGTAGTAATTAAAACACCAATGTCAGGATTTAAATTCAGTATCTCTAAAGAGACAAAAACTCCCTATTCTGAACCACTAAAGTAAAAGCTCATTGGCAACACCTTCCATTGTTACAACTACATCTAACAAAAAGAGAAAGACAAGTGAACAAGTAAAGACGTGCACGAATCTTAACGAGGAAATACAAATCCAACTTGTCAAATGACTCAAATTATATAAAACAACAAAAAATTGAGAACAAAAAACAAAAAACTGGAACCTTGGAATATTCAAAAATGAACAAAATAAATAAATAAATAAATAAATACAAAACAATCAAAAAACAAAATTGTATGTGGTATTTAATATTAATAACCTGGATAATAATGTGTTTAACTGAAATAGCAAACATAACATTAGATGACATGATTCATGGTATAATTTAATGATAGGTTTTTCTAATTAGTGTCTTATAAATACAAATTGTTGAACCCTATTTAAGTTACTTTCTTATATGTTAGTAGATATTAACATTTTTCTAAATCTTTATTTATTTTTTTTAAATTTTTTTTACAGAATCAAAATTTATTTAAGGGATTTTTTTAATGGCACATGTTATTGTAAACTACTTAAAGTCAATGTTTTATAAAATAAATAATTATTCATTTTGGTAAAAAGTAAGCTTTGATAATGTCTATTTAATGTTTTTATTTATAATTGCTCTTTATTTACTTAGTGTTTCATAATATGTGACTAGTTGGGACAATCATACAAGTAAACAAAATTATCATATTCATTTTTTTATTTATAGAATTAGGGTCATTCTTCGAGATTTTTTAAAACATGATCAAAGTTTTACAATCAATATCACTATCTATTAATTCGATCATTTTCAATTAATTAATAGCTATTATATTATCGTCATGTACGTTATGGATTTTTTTAGTAAAAAATTTGAAGTATACTAAAATATAACTACGAATTCCTACCAATCGGAAACTCCTCAAAGGCTGTGGCTATATACAGTCGCACCGCACCTATTGCACATGTCAATTAAGATACTCCGCTGGAAAATACTATATATATATGCAAAAAGTATTCATCACCATGTTGCGTCGTAAAAAACTATGCTGCATCCATCGTTGATTAAGTCAATGGAAGATCTTCAAATATCATTCATTGTAATTCCTAAGCATGCAGTTGACAACTGTTTGATTAAGTCCATGCAAGATTGATTTTCAAATATCATTTCCCGGCCATAACCAAGGTATCGTAATTCCCAAGTTATATCTCAGGGATCGTAACTCCAAGTTACTTGATTTCATCACTAAGATTCAAATCTTTCACATTAATTGAATACTTAATTAAGTTATGGAAATCATAAATATAGCCACATGAGCTCTGATTAATTTGTTTCAACATGCATATATTCCCATATTTATACATATTAAGGTGGTTATATTTAATGTATAACACTTTTATACATGTCACAAATACTTGTTCTTTTTAATATTTAAGTTCACTCATTGAGTTGAGATGTTTGGCGATCTGGCTCTCGATTTTGGAAAGCCTCGTGTGCAGAGGCGGATCTAGGAAACTACGACATATATGGGGGCAAAAATAAATTTTGGCTTAAAAATATGAGAGCATAATGAACCAAAAACACGATAATAAACTTAAATATGATATATCTAAACTAAAATTTTTTGGGCCGTCGGGAGCCGTTGCCCCCGATATTTATATACTAGATCCGCCTATGCTTGTATGTGTGTGTAATGACTAGGCCTCGTTTATCTCTCTTTATAGATATGAACTAGTTTTAATACTCGTACAATTTACGAATTGACTACATATATCGTATGATTGATTCCTTTTTAAAAGAAAATAATATTTAAACATGTTACATCACATGCATTTGGTCTTTTCAACAGTAGCCTGATAGCAAGAGACATATTTTTTTCATAAAAGTATTAGTCAAGATCTAATATTACTTCTGATATTTGTAATGGAATCATTTAATTTAAAATCATGGTGAAACGTGGTTCATGTTGTTTTAAAATTTTCAACCACGTTTATTTAGGTTAGCAGATATATAAATAATTAAATAATAAGTAATATTAAGTTATAAGTTAGAAACATAAATATATTGTTATTATTTATTAATTAACTAGAATTTTACCCCGCGCGTTGCGACGGGTTGATACATAAGGTTCAGGGTATTCGACAACTTCTTTTGCTGATGGAAGCCTGCATCAAAGGAGCCACAAAAAATATATATAGATTTCAACTACTCTAATAACACTCTTTTATTTCCAAATAAGCAAGAATACAATACATACCAATATGTCATCAGATTCAATCTTGTTTATATGATGCTGCAGCTTTGTCCTTAAAGACGGTAGACCATCATCGTAATTTCGGGTTTCTGTGATCTAGCAACAGCCCACAACGTAAGCATAATGGTTACTATCCACAACATCTCTAATGAGTGGAACCGCTGCAAAGAGGCCAGTGGCTACAAGGTGCCATTTTAGGAGGTAACGACAACATCTCTAATGATGGGTGTTGGTGCAGCCAGTGTAGGGTAATAGTTTCATGTAATCTGGCATAACTAAAACTATTTGCCGTTGGTAGATCCAAAAAAAAAAAAAAAACCGACTGGAAGATGCTATATGGTTTGTTAGTTCTTAAAAAGCTAATCATATTGAGTTCTAAGTTAGCTTCTAGCATATGGTTTTTGGTATGTTGCTCACAAGGGCCTCTAAACTTTCCTTAATTTCTTTTAGGGAAATCCAACTACACAGTAACTGAGATCCTCAAAGTACCAATGACCCTGTTTGGCTTCAGCTTGAGGTATTATGGCATTTGGCTTTAATGCTTCCATTATAGTTGTTAATGATGATGTGTCTTTTATTTAGAAAAAAAAAAAAAAGTTACTGTATGATGAATTCCTTACCATCTCCATGCTATATCTCATGTCCCATTTTTTAAGTCTATCATTGCATCTGTACGTGTGCTTACCTATCATATGATATGAAGTTATGTTGTATTACACCATAAGCATATACCAATGAACTTTTATTTACCACTGCGAATGTGATATGTCAGAAAGGAGTAGCGGTTGTTGTGGGGGGAGAAACCGTGCAAAGAAGATTGCGGTGATGGTGGGTGATAGATGTTTGTGGGTAAGATTGAGAGAAGGAAAATAAAAGCAGAGATATTTGAAGAAAGAGATAAGCTCGTGTTTGCAGCCTTTCTTGAATAAACCTGCATTGTAAGCAAATATTATTCCCTGTTGTCTGTTGATAAGCTACGGTACGTGGAAAGCTCTCATTGGAGGGCCTTAGCTACAATATGTACTTTGTGTATTACCTGTTGTGCATTAATTGTAACTAAATAGTTAGTGCAAGCAAAAAATTACCGTAGCTAGTTAAAAAAATTTACTGTAGCTTAATTGATTTGAATTGTTATATATATAATTTAATATGTTTTATGGATTAGAATAAAAAAGATTTATATTTATATATTATAGATAACAATATGTTGTAGATTCTAAATTACTAGATAATTATGGTAACAATAAATATAATAAGATTTTTAATATAAGAGTTCTAGTTATATTAGATATCTATATCTATATATTAAATAATTAACATGTTTAATTATTTGTGATATATCTAAAAGACTAAAATATAGGATTATTGTATAGATTTTAAGGGACACGTATCGTTTAAATAAAGCGTCATATGTCGATCAAAGAATGTCACAATCTTGTTTTGGTATGTTGGTAGATATAATATAAAGTTAGAGATAATTCGTAGAATAATTTAGCTAAATTAATATATGTTAAAATTAAAACTATTTTTTTATAATAGAAATCTATGGATTTGGATTAAAATAATGATTATCAAAAAGTTACCTAAAATAAGTATTTATGAAATCAGTGTTAGTTTTAGTTATTTTATTTTTGTTTTGGTTTATCATGTAAGAAAGTCAATGCTATATTAATTTATTTATTTTTTTCAATTATTATCAAATTTTGATAAAGGAAGTCTTTCATTAATGAATTAAATTTTGAAACAATTGTCTTTTATTAATATTAAGATACTTTATATCTTTTGAGTTACCTTAAAAAAACCAAAAATAATATAGTAAGATGTTACCACAGTATTATATATATTAATTATAACATATTTTTAATAGTTATAACTAGAAGTATTAGAACTTTTGCTCAGAGAAGTATAGAGTAAAAAATTTTTTTTTAAAGTTTTTAACATATTCTTCTATTATTATTATTATTATTATTATTATTATTACTAACAAACCATGATTATTATCTTATTAAATAAAATATATTGCAATATAGATAAAAACATATAGAATAATTTTAAGATAAGTAGGGCCTCTAATAATGTCACTTAGGATTTATGGGATAATTTAGTCGATCCAAGCTCTCTATTATTGATCATCATAAAAGGGTCCACCTTAAGCCCAAGGACACCCATCTACAAGATCAAATCCTCTTATCTGATATGAAATATTATATGCTACATAAGTTTTTTTCTTCAATAAGGCTATTCACCCCCCGAGGTTAATTCTAGTTGCATAATACTCCCTTATATAGAATGTTAATGTTTTTCATGCCTTCTTTTAACCGTCTTCTCTAGACAAAGGTGCACCTTACAAGTTGAGAAAACGTATATACTCTTTTCGTTTGATGTTCATCATTTCATAAAATTGAGTTTTTTTAAATCAAGCGTCATACCGAAAAAAGGTGTTACATTATCACCACATTTAACCTATTTTTTTACTGCCTAAATACACTAAAAAATTGACCACATATACATGGTAAATTTAATAACATGTTCTTCCACTAACATGATCCGGATCACATCTAATGATAGATCGTTGTTCTTATATCATTCATGTTATTTGATTTATAACGTAATAAATATATGGACGCAAGTATGCAACATCATAATGATGATGACAACATATATTAGCATAGACTTGGCCTCTACGATGGAAAGATGAAATAGTTTTGTTTTATGATAATATCTATCCACTTAGGCGGTGCTTGGTAATTGGTATGTTGGTTGGAATCATTATAGCGACTAGTTTATTTATCATTTAGAATGGGTATGAGAATCAATTTGAAACCCAACTTCCTAGGTGGGTTTGAAAAATGTTTATTTTTTTGGGTTTGATACCCATCTTTTAAATCCATTCCTATAAATCAAACAATATCGATGAGAATGAAACTCATTCTTTGATTCCGATACCTTTAAACCAAACACACCCTTAATTTCCATAAAACAAAGTCAAATACTTTATTTTGTGGGCGAGGAGGATGAAATCAAGTTGCATGTCTTTAATTAATTTGTATAGGGGCAGCAGCTATAACCTCACCAAAACGTCAAGGATGATATTTGTAACTTCACAATAACAATTTTCTTATCAACCTTCATGATATATATGTATAATAATAAATAGTATAGTAATATATGTTTACAAAACTTAGCTTAGGGCTTATCCATTACACCATTTATATACACCTTGGGTGACCCATCAACAACCACCTTGGCCAACCAATCAATCCTACATACCCACTTTTTGATCCTAAAGAACAATCCCGTTTTTCTTTAAGTTAAATCTTTCAAAATGGCAACACGAAAGTTTCATCACCATGATCAAAGACCAAAGTTTCTTTATCTAGGTGGAGGTGGTGGTGGCGGTGGTGATCATAGAATCAACCCGGTGGACGATGATGACGGATTCGAGATGAACGAATCCGACATGTGGACTACCGGGGTTGACGATCATTCAAACGAGCCTCATCAAACCACCATATCAAGAAAATCAAAGTTTCCATTGAAAACTCATCACCAACAAAGAAAAGTGCCTATGGCAAAGTCATTGCCGGTTAATGTACCTGATTGGTCCAAGATTTTGAGAGATGAGTACAAGCATCATGGGAGTACTAGAGACAATAATAATAATGATTATGATCATCATTATTATAGTATTAATGATGATGATGATGATTATGATGATAATGAGAAGTTGCCACCTCATGAGTATTTAGCAAGGACCAGAATTGCTTCATTTTCTGTTCATGAAGGTGTGGGAAGAAGACTTAAAGGCAGAGATTTGAGTAGGGTTAGAAATGCTATTTGGAAGCAAACCGGTTTTGAACAAGGTTAATTAATGCATGTGTGACGCACGCACCATGTTATTAAGCAAATAATATCAAACAGGTACAAAAAAAATTAAAAAAAATTGTCTAGTGATCAATAGTTAATTTAACATTAATTAATAATTTAGTAGATGATTTGTAAGTCTAACATCATTGGATCGTTTCATGACAGAAGAATATTTAGTCTGTCATTTTTCGATATGTATTAATCGATCTTGTATCATTACTTTTTCTTTGTTACGTTATTTTGTATTTTTTTTTAGCTAGAATATATTTTTCTATATCGTTTTCTTTATTTCACGGGTTTCTTATCTTATATATATATCTCTATATATTTATCATAAATGAAATTCGAAAACTCATGATCTATGTCATACTTTTGCTTTTTTGTTTAGTTGAAAAGAATACTTACAAAATGATAAAGGTTTACTTTAGTTACCCAAAAACCGTAAAAAGTTAGAGACCTAGAGTGCAAGCATTGATATCTTGTAAAATAATCGGCTTTTAGGTAGCCCCATTTTGGTCCCCGTTATTACAGAAGCGTACAACTTTAATATCGCTATTCTTTTGAAAGTCTACTAGCTAGCTACTCAAAATTGTCTTATATATATATATTACCTAGAACAACATGGTTATAAAAGTAGATTACTTTATTTAATAAAATAAAATTATGCTGTTAAGAAAAAATCTTGAAAAGAAGTATATGACGTATCTAATTAAATCTTTTTAGATAAATCAGTTGTCTAATCAGTTGTTTTAAAACAAAGATGACTAATACATATATACATTGTCGTACATTTTGTCTAAGTTTGTTATGTTTTTGTATTACACTATTGAAATTTGGAAAACAGAAAGAAAACTACATATACTGATTTAATTAATTAATATAAAAATATATTTATATTTGTTACCATGCATGAACTTTTATATTTGTTATACTAAGACAAATGAAAAAGACTAACTTGATATAAAAATATATTTATATTTGTTACCATGAACTTTTAAGAGATTTATTTTGATCATATACGTATTATATATATATTTTTTTCAAAATGTAAACTTCATTAATAAAATGAATAGCAAGCTGCTAGCCCGACAAAATAAACATATAACGTTTACAAAGAGAAATTACACCAATCTATCCAAGACATGTTAAAAGATTTAGACCTATTACGTATCCGATTGAATGATAACGCCTTCAAATTACCACATATTCTATATGTGTTAACTGGGATGTTTGACAAAATCTTGTCATTTCTATCCTTCCAAAGATTCCAACATGCCGACAGAATGATAGCTTGTACCATTTTATTCTTTTTATTACTTATTATGTCTTTATGCCATTCCAAAAGATCTTTAACCGGGAAGGCTATGATGTTTTTGTATTTTACACCAGGAGCTTATGAATAGCCAAACGAATGTTGACATTTGACATGATCCGATTAGTAGGTATTCTGTGGATTCCATATTCTGGTTGCACAAAACACAACTTTATACGTATTATATTTATTAGATGATTATCATGTGATAAGGTATATCAATGTATTAACTTGCTTATTTTTATGTTTCTTTTTATATGAATGTTACATCTTTTTGTAAACAAACATTTATAATTAATTTGTTTGTAACTAAAAATAATCCTTATCCAATATTTAAGTTAAAATTGGCAAAGACAGAAGGTGATTGAAAAATGTTGACTTTAATCTACGCAATAGGGGACTTTTACGAGTAATTGATTTTTGTGGTGTGGAACCCATTAAAAGACGGATGGTAACGAAAAATGTTTATACATACATGTATATTGGGTTTTTTTAAAAAGATTATTTTAACCAATCTAATCTAATTCAAAACACAAGTTATCCAATTAAATTAAAAATTTAGTTATATCCAACACGTACGTATAGTACCTTTAAGCAATAGTGACATGTGTCTTAAAAATCCACTAGTTAAGTTAAAGATTGATTTTGAAATACAAATATAGATATTATATAAAATAAAAATCAAAAGCAAGAGAGATATTTTATTTAAGTCAAGAATAGGGTGTGGTAAGTAAGAAAGGTGCATTCCATCAACCATAACCCTTCAATATAAATTATAAAGTCATTTATCTCTTTATGGGTAAATCTTTCCCATTTTAGTTCTTTAACTACTTCTTATAAATATTTAAAACATAAATAAATATTTAAAGTATAAATTAATTAGAGAAAAGAAGTTCCCAACTATTTTCCGGTTTTTAATTTTAGTTTCATTTTAATTTGTCAATCATTTCCAATTCCAATTTCTAAGGTCATTCTCCTTTTAAACGGAGGAAATTACTACGATTTTTAAGACAAAAAATGTTAGTATATATATGATGTAAACATGTAATTCTTGTTATTAAAGGAAAAAGATCGATGGCACGTCTTTTTGTTTATTGTCAAAAATATTGGTAGAGTATATGGGACTTTCGTTGATGATGCAACGGACTCTAATTGTTAATTTGCATATAACTAGAAATATTACCATTTAAATTTCAAATTACAAAATTTTTAAGATATGAAAATTGTTTAACATGTTTAATTATAATTTTAATAAGTAATTTTATATAAGATATTTAAGTATCTAATTTCTAAATATCTAAAATATCCACATTGTTTTAACTTTTGACTTGGCTAGTTTTTTAAGTTGGTATGCATCTTATATATAAAGTTAATACACATATTTGTAAATGTAATTATATACAGTTATACACCACTACATGTACCGAATTTCAATAGTCAAACTTTTCTGCATCGTTATTGACTTCTTATTGCTATAGTAATAATTGGCAAACTAAGCTTTTTTCCTAACAACATTGGGTTACATATGTCGGTCGATTACGTACGCCATGTAAAAAATATTTGTTACTATTAAAAAAATCTAATTAAATATTGAGTTACCTTGGCAAATAAAATCATGCATGTATAGTATAATCTAAAGTAATTGTTTAATGTCTTTTAACATGTGTTAAAATATTACAGAGATCGATACAAGTAAAAGATTATCTTTTTTTAGCTTTGAAGGTGATAACAGTTGACCAAATGAGATGCAAACATACAGTTTGGCATCTTTATATAAACATGCATTTGATTTATAATTAAATTAACACGTGAAATTAGGTTACATAACTTGGACATTGTTATTATTTTACTATTAATCATGTTTATCTGATAAACTTAGCCACCACTAATGACGCTTTGATCTCATGGATGGTTAATTAATTCGAATAATACGATAGAGTTAGTCAGTTAGAGCATATTAGGTGGGAATATTGAAAACAGAAATTACAAAAATTAATCACGTACCACTTTGTGTTTATCAGATGAATATTTTCGATCTGTACTTAATTGGTTAAACATAATTTGTTTTATGTTAAATGAAGAAAACCTTGAATGAGAATATAAGATAAAGGTATAAAATCACTAAAAAACCATCTCCAATAGTATCTTCATCTTTAGGCATTCTTAGCCGTCACGTCATCTGTCACATCATATTCTTATAAATCTTTAAAATCCTTATAAATCCTTAAAATTTTTAATTTCACTTCCAACCATACAAATATCGTTACATTTTTTACATCATCACATATATTTCATATACAAAAAATAAAAATAAAAAATAAAAAATGTAAGGATGCCTAATGATGACATCATTGACTAAGGATATCTACCCACAAATTCTTGATTAAGGATTTACTTCAAAGGATATCTAAAGATAACTAAAAATTCCTAATGATATCTTTATACCACACCATAACTCCATAATAGATGGTCTAAACATGTAATTTAACGTAGAGCTATTCCTATGATGCTTTCTGTATTTAATTAATATTTACTTAACACTAAATGGATAATTGTAAAGCACTTTTTTTTTATAAGTATGAGAAGAAATTTTGGCTAAATTGGTAAAAATAATGATTTATACGTGATCACCCAATATTTTAACTTTAACTATATGTGATACGTACGTATAATATTTGCCCAACCAAATAATGATTAGGTTGTTTGTGCGCTTAAGGCTTTACGGAGTGCAAAGGGAGGGAATTGGTACCATGTGGTACCGAGGGACAGGACCGATTTGGTGACAACCATGTCTCTCTCACTCACCTATTTTCTCTCTTATCTTTTTTTTTTAATGGAAAAAAAAGAGTGAAATAGGGGAAGGGAGAGACATTCATTCCATGAGGAAGGAAAAGGATAGGAGGAGAGATTGTGAAAAGTAGGTGAAGAAAAGGAGAACACTAACCATACCCTAACATTTGGTGAACTTTATTTACGTGTATGCACATTTATAAACTTTTTTAATTTATCAAACGAGATTTTAGTCACACGCAATGTTGGGAAACTCGTGACTCAGGATCGGATCGGCGAGGTGGGGCGACAAGATATTTTGAAAAATTGGGGAGATATAGGATTGGGTAATTTATATATATAAATAATAATTTATGAAATTATATGTAATAAAAACTAAAAATATATAAGAAACTTCAAAACACTAACATAATTCTTCAAACTTGAACATAATTGTCTAAAACATTAACATAATTCTTTTAACTTAAACATAATTGTCTAAAAACATCAACATAATTCTTCAAAGGTTGAAAAATAAACTAATATTAGTTGATACTTGATAGAATCACGCTCCATTATCATTTTCTCCATATTTCCGATATTTGCGATCCAGCCGATATTTGGCCGATTCATCCGATATTTGGCCGATCCATCCGATATTTGGCCGATCCATCCGATTTTAGCATCGTTGACTAATGTTGACCGATATTTGGCCCGATCCAAGCAAAATCATCTCCTTTGATTCCCGATACCGATCCCGATATCTCGGCCGATACGGCCGATATTTGCAACACTGCTAGCAACACATCATTGCCCCCGAAAATACACAAGTGCTTGTTTCCGTTAAACGAACAATCATTATTAAAATAATAATTTAATGATTGAGTGTAAAATTGTCCCTTTATTACCGATACCGTATTGACATGAGACATGGATCTAGTCATTCTCACTTTTCAACCAACTCTGTTTCTCGATATAGAAAATTCGAATGCAATCACCAAGTTAAAATTGAACAACAATCAATATAGCTTGGACACGGCCTTGTAAATATCCATTCATTTTCATCGAGGGGCCCGGTGGTATCTTACTCTCTCATAAAGGAATAAATCCCATTTTGAATATATGCATTCAACTTTGCAAATTTGGAGTGCATATAAAATTGACATATATATATATATATATTTAATTAATAATTAATAAATCATATTTACTAATTAATAAATAATTATAATAATTAACTCAACTAGTTAATTAAGGCCAATATCATTCCTTTTGATTTGGTGATTATAAATATGTATATACCATATATACATATAACCGAATATCTAAGTGCTCATTGTGTGCGACCCCGTAGGCTTGTATTTAAGCGGTAGTATAGATTTGTGTTATGGCGTGCACACTAATTCAACACTAACTAGCTTGAAAGGAAGAAAAAAACCCCATCAACTTAACAGCTAGCATTTCAGTTTTGCCCTATACATATTATATGATGCCAAGGGAAAGAGACCCACTGGTGGTTGGACGTGTGATTGGAGATGTTCTTGGTAATTTTACCAAGTCGGTTAATCTTACCGTTACATATAAATATATAATGATAAGGAGATTAGAAACGGGTGTGAGCTAAGATCCTCTCAGGTTGTAAACCAACCTAGAGTTGATATTGGAGGAGATGACCTGCGCGCATTCCACACTCTAGTACGTTTGGCTCTCGATCACTTCATATATATATATATATATATATATATATTGTTTCCTTCAATGTTTCTTTTCTACTAGTAGAAATCAGTCTCCATCATAAGCAATTACTAACAAATAATTAAGTTACAATTAATATTGTTTGTTTTAGGTCATGGTGGATCCTGATGCTCCAAGTCCAAGTGACCCTAACCTTAGGGAATACTTGCATTGGTATGTTGATGGAAAAACAAACAATATTGTAACTTAATTTGTTAGTAATTGCTTATGATGGAGACTGATTTCGAGTAGAAAAGAAACATTGAAGGAAACAGTATATATATATATATATGAAATGATCGAGAGCCAAACGTACTAGAGTGTGGAATGTGCGCAGGTAATCTCCTCCAATATCAACTCTAGGTTAATTGGTTTACAACCTGAGAGGGTCTTAGCTCACACCCGTTGCTAATCTCCCTGTCATTATATGTAACGGTAAGATTAACCGACTTGGTAAAATTACCGAGAACATCTCCAATCACACGTCCAACGACCAGTGGGTCTCTTTCCCTTGGCATCATATAATATGTATAGGGCAAAACTGTAATGCTAGCTGTTAAGTTGATGGGGTTTTTTTTGTTCCTTTCAAGCTAGTTAGTTAGGTTTTTGTACTGCTTTGCATGGAAATAGAGTTTGTATTTATAGGGGTTTTTTAGAAACAAAGTATATTATGTGGTACCAAAACTTAGCTCACTCACAAATATATTCTCCTATAGAGATAGATGTGAGTTTAATTAAGATATCGACGATTCTCGATCATATGATCGAAAGATAGAGACCAGCTAGTGGTGAGGGCAGAATGATTGCCTCCTGTCATATCTGTTGTTGTTTCATCACTCTATATATGCTCACCATGGCATCTTGGAATATATATATATATATATCATCACAACAACAACTTATAAGGCTAGCAAGCTAGGAGTTAACTATTTCTAGAGTGAAGGCTAGCAAGAACTTATAAGGCTAGCAAGGAGTTAACTATTTCTAGCTAGAGTGAAGGTTAAAGAACAAGGAAGGTAATAGCTAGTACGTGTTGGCAAAGATATGCATCGTCATCCTTATCTCATTACGTACATGTATTAATCTTATCACATGACTAGCTATAGCTACAATCCCTCTAAATCCTTCCCGCTAGCTAGATCAGGACTCTCTTAAGGTGAAGGCCTTGGGTTATCTTTATTAGGAGTTTAGTACGTTATTCGAGTTTAACTCGATCAATAAACACAAGCTTAAGCTTAACTCGATCGGAGCTTATAACTAGATTAATTACTAACAAGCCTAAGTTTAAGTATGAGATACTCTTCAACTCACTCGAATTTTTTTTGTCCATATAAAACCACCCAAATTTAAATATGAATTATATATTTAAGAGAAATTATTACACATCTACAAAATATTGTTTAATATACTACTAACAAATATGGCTTTATAGGACAACTAATAGTACGTGTCCTACAACAATGTTGTGAAAGGACGAATATCTATAATTGGTTTTTCTAATAGGTGTGTAAAAATACCAAAAATGGGGTTCTAATATGTGTCATAGCAAGTCAGTAGGACCAATTTAAGTGTCCCTACGAGTTTTTCTATCTAATAAAATACTACTAGGGTAAATGGGTGGGAACCTCTTGTTCTATGTACCGTCTTGGTACCTATAGCGTATACCGCATAAAACTCATGCCCGGTAAGTCATCATCCTCACACACGGATCACAAGATATAGTTTCTTCACTTGCCTTTGACAAGTTTCAAATCTGTAACCTGCAGCTTTCATTTATGGGGCCATGTAGTCACATGATCGCGGTACCACTTCATCTATTGATGGATTGGTATAAAATACTACTGGGTGTCTCATAAAATGACTCAATATCATATATAACGTCTTGGATATGTCACATTGTGGGACTTTTCTTTTGTTTGCAATACATTTTTTCACCAACATGTTTTAAAACGGTTTTAAATCCTCACAATATATAGTTCACACTAAACATAACTCAAAAATATCATATCAATTTATTTGAATCCTTGAAAACTAACTTCATTCAATATATACATTATAAAACATATCAATTTATTCAAATAAGTACGAGTAGTTTCAATCATAATGTTTTCAAACATTTACATCTACAGGTAATACAAGACAAATAGTGTGAGCTTGTCCTCTTATCTTCATTGCTAATGGTTTCTGACCGCACTTCTTTTCCTCTTGTGGTGGCGCTAAAACTTCTGAGTAAAAGTTATCATTTCCATCCCAACATATCTTCATCATCAAATATCTTAGTCAGCAATGATTTCCTTTGCTTTCTTTTCTTGGAGCTTCTATCATTTTGAGCAAACGTTAATTACAAACATCAACACAAACGCTACAAGAAAATCACTTTTGCTACGACACATGTCGTTGCTATATATATATATATATATATTTTGCGACGCTGTTATCATCGCAACGATGTTGTCACAATAAACCCGTCGCAAAAGATTTATTGCTACGACAATGTCGTAGTTAAAAGGTTTGACCCACAGTGTTTAAGAAAGATCGAAAATGAAATTAAAAAAGATTTCCCGACTGTCGTCGCAAACAATAAAAGTTTTAAATTTTTTTCAATACTTTTAAATAATATTTATTTATTTTATATATTTAACAAATATTTATTTATTTTTCAATTTGATTATATGATTAATAAATACATTTTATAATATTTTTTTATTTAACAACCAAGAACTAAAAGAGTGTTTAAAGTGCACGACAATTCACAACCACCGTTTATCAATCAGACTCACATTCACTTTCATCTTGAGTTATTGGAAGGTACCTCCTCTTTTCATTGCATCATATAGGGGGCAGTGGCACTTTGGATATGGCTCTGGAACTGGGTGTGCATTTGTGACATCATTTGGTCCATCATCTGTGCTTGCAATTGGTTCTGCTCACGTGCCTTTCTTGACGCTACCACATCTTCGAGCTCGGATTGAGAGAACATACGTTGTTCACCCGTCTGAGGTGGGCTTTTATAGCCCGATGAAGACCCGCGTATTATTGGCCCAACTCCATGTTCCCAGCCACGTCGGGTGCCAAGACATGCTGCATGATCTGTGCGTCTTTCATGAGATTTTCTTGGCCATTAGAATTGGCATACATCTGTTGTAGCCATCGATAGCACTACCTGTAGGAATATGATCACGTAAAATAAACGTATGTCCGGAAAGTATTTAAGCCTACGGGGTCACACGTCTCGACACAAATGTATTTATTATTAATTAAATAGTTAATTAATAAAGATCACGAAATTAACTAACGACCGTTCGTTAAATGTTAATAGTTAACGGTAAATAACTAACGGTGTTAACGGAGGAAGGCTTAATTTATAATTTGGAAATTAAGGAGAATTCTAGAACCTCCAAAGGAGGTGGACGGCTTTGTTGAGGGGTTTTTAACCCTAAAACAAACTTGTTTTCCAAGTTTTCCAAAACTATAAATATAAGGCTAGGTTTAAGGGTTTTATTATCTAATTACAAGGGATTCTAAATACCCTAAAATTATCCTCCTCTCCTCTTCTCTTTGGTTCGACTACTAGCAAGAAAACCCAAGGGGTTCGGTTCTTGAAGTTCGACTAGATCAAGGAAAGGCTCAAGTGTTGCGGGTTCGTGATCAAGTACTAGCATACGGGCATTGGTGTGTCGTGTGTGCGATCGTAGAGGGGTTTT
>JAOXNX010000001.1:15888593-15902142 GCA_028566075.1 Solidago caesia | reverse complement strand
ATATGTAACCGAGGTATAAAAGAAAATCAAAATGTTATGTAAAATGATTAATATATATGGTATTGAAATTTGGTGTTATATTATTTGGAGTAAATCAAAATATTATATTAGTTGGGCTGTAATCAAATGAAAACTAAAAAAATGTTGAAAATTAAGGGACAAATCTTAACAATTCATTTTCTGGATCTAGATCTAGTTTCTTTCTTCTTCCTCCCCCTTCCAATTACAAACACATTGTGATTCAAATATACGGTGGTTAGAACCAGGTTTCACCCTTAAGGGTATTAATAAAGGGTAGTTGACGGGGTGATTAGTGATGGTAATGATCTATCTTACCGGAAGTGACCTTAGCCGTGTGGGCTCCACCCCTAGCCGCGGGGCTCTGCCCTCGGAGATGGTGGTGGTGGCAGTGGCGGATAATGGTGGTGTTGGAAATGGAGAGAGAACGAGATTGGAAGGGAAAGAAGGGGGTGAGGGGTGGAGAGAGAAAGTAGATCTACATCAAATAAAATGGATGACTGAGATTTGTCTCTTGATTTTCAAAGAAAAACTAGTTTTTAAAAAAATAAACAATTAAATCGGTTATACTCCGTACATATATTTTTGAATGTAGTGAATTAACTGTAGTGTAAAAGAGTATAGATAAAAAAAAAAGAATATGGACATGTTTACAACCCTTTAAAAAGTTGATTAGTAAATAAGAACAACAAAGAATAAAAAATTCATTGGGTTGCAAATATTATATTAGTGGGGCTTTGCCCATATGGCCTATGTAGTCTCGACATTTCTAGAGTCTGGCTTACCCAATGCGTGGAATGGGGCACACCAAATAAAAGAAGAATGGGTAGGGGTCAGATCGATTATTTGATGAGTGGACTGAATGAGAGGGGAGCGAACAAGTTGTGGTATATGTGTACCCTCGTCACCACACTACTTTCTTCTTAAAAACATACTCTATATTTTAACACCATTAATGTCGCAATCAACCTTTTGTTTGGCCGAGAGAAAGACTGGGGGCCAGTTAAACAATATCTAATCATGTCGATCAAGGTTGACTTTAGTTCATGATCTACTTGGAAGCGAAGATCAATACGATAGACCTTGAGAAGTGACTTTAGTATGGCCGGCCGTATAACCCTTTAAGCCTTATAGCTCCAAAGTAGAATATGTATAAACTAAACGAGGCTTTTCCATGACACGTTCGGCGTTCCTCCCAACTTTTTTGGGCTTGTTTAGGACTTTTAGTTTAAGTCGGGATTTAAGCGAAAATTTTCCATGTTAGATTCTTCGAGATTTTATGGATCAGGTATAAGGTTTCTTTGAGTTTTTTTGGACATGTTTAGGACTTTTAGTTTAGGCCGGGCTTTAAGCTGAGACTTATTCATTCCAGGTTTCTTCGAACTTTTTGGACCCGTCCAAGGCTTCAAATCAAGTTTCTTTGAGCCTTTTCGGTCCTGTTTAGGACTTTTAACTTAGGCCGGGTTTTAAGTGACATTTTTCCATTCCAAGCGTCAATCTTGATCTTTCTCAAGACGGGTTCGAGTGTGAGTTTGCTTGTCAGATCATAACTATACACATAAACGGGGTAAGCTTTTTTTGGACCGGGCCTAGGCTCGAAATCAAGTTTGAGCCCAACACTTTCTATTCTTAATCCAACAAGCTACAAGGATAATTCTGTAATTCTTGTGTAAAAAACTATTAAAAAGTAAATAAAAATAAAAATATCGCCATTGTTACATTTTTCTTTCTCCCCTTTCCCTGTTTCATCCACCGGGTAGTTCCAAATTTTTTTTTAAAAAACTTGTAAATTATTCTTCCCCGTCGGACTACCTGCGGATGACCTTCATCCATTATAGATACAGATTCATAATAACATAAACATATATCTATATATCTATATATATATATGCAGCAAGGAAATCAATATCGATCTGTAGATAGAGAAGGAACCATCAAGATGTTACCCAGATCAAATTCTATATTACAACAACAACAAGATAACAAGAAGATCTCAAATGATGGAAGCATGATGACGACGTCATCATCATCAAGTTCATCTACTAATAATAAATTTGAGAAAAAAATAACACGATCGAATCTTGTTGATCAGCTTAGAGAGTATCAAGTTCGATCCAAACATGATTGGGCTTCTGTTTCTTTCTTTTCTTCTACTTCCAATTTTTCTCATTCTTCCAGGTCTCACCCTTCCTTCTCTTTTATTTGTTTTTTGTGTTTTTTGTTTTCCTAGGAAGATAATAATAATAGTTGGTCACTTGATAATTTTTTTTAACTTATAGTTATGTTATAGTTTTTTGTGTGAGTGTGATATAGAACTAATAGGCAACATTATAAAGCGGAGGTCACAAGTTCAAATTTAGGTCCTTTAATTGTGGTGTTACACACAATTTTTGTCTTTCATGTTGGTTGTAGGATTGGTTGGTCGGATTTATGTTTATTGGGAAGAGATACTTCTAGTATTACTTCAACCTGTGAAAAGATTGAAGGAAATGTGTGTATTTCCTTAAGCTTGGTGAAAATTTGGCAATGTGTCGTTTTTCATTTAGCATATGTGCTCAAATTTCATGGTCTAAACACTAAATTTGGATGAATGGCACACATGTTGAGGTGTGGAGTTTCTGCTTCCTATGGAGTGGGAGTTTGAGGGAACCCAAGCATGGAAAGACCTTGCATAGGGGAAGCATCCTTGGATGAAAAATTAGATTTGCGGGATTTGCCCGTTTGAAACCTTTAGGCTGAAAAACATAGGTTGGTTGGCATGTCCCTTGGTGTCGAGCCCAGTAGTAGTTTGCTTAGGGAGCATTTAGTTAGACTTTATGGTAAACAACTCAATACTAAGTATCAAGTAATATGATTACACCTCTAGGTTTATAACTAATAGCTATAATTTTTATCACATTAATTTGGAGCTTACGCCTACATTTATAAAATCGATCTTGTAGCAAGTGTAAGGTTATCCTACAAAGCAAGGTCGTGCAAGATTGGGCTTGAATTGTAATTTTAATAGGATCGGATGTAAGGTACTACTTAGTTTACTAATTGAACCTCCTAGATGTTTAAATGTATTGCTGTATTAGTACGAGGTTTGAATTTTAGTATTTTCTTGAATTTGTCATGTAAATCCATATATGATATTAATTAGGACCCCACTTAAAATAGACACGACATATTATAATGGTGAAAATGTGAGTACACAAACTTCAGCATTAGCCTCAAGAGTAGATGTGTGATATAAACTATCAATGCATTAGAGGTACCACTTTTGACCTATGTTAGCTTAAAAAGCGATGGGCCTAATGGTTCAAACGGGTTGAAAATTGTCCAATGTGTATTTTTGTAGAAGTTAAAATTATTTTGACAAAAAATATTCTAGCTCAACCCTACCAGATTCGAGTCTACCGGTACCAAATGCTACTCCTTTTATTCAGAATCCAGTTTGACCTGTTACCCATCTTGAACACCCTGCCCCATTTTGCAAACTCTATTACATGTCAGTATGTCACAAACGAAGATGGAGGCTTGGTTGTTGATGTACTATTCCAAGTTTTAGAAGAATCTTCTCAGAGACAAGAACTCAAGAAGTAAGTGTTACAGTAGTGTATATTTAAGTATCAAGGACTTCAGTCACAAGCCTGGAAATGTCGGACATTACTAATAGGGAAAGGTTGCTTTAGCCTATAGATAGTGATTGCCAACGTTTAGTAAACCTTATCTAATTATAATGGTGTTGATACTTTTTCCAAAGTCTTACTGTTTGACCTTCTCATGCCCAACTTGCCTGACTTTGTTATTTACACTGCCTCCACTTATAAAACTTTAGATGGGTGACAAATAATCGTCCTGAAGCTAATATCAGTCTCCATAATACACTTATGTTGCACTGGACGACGACAAAAGGTACTTCTATCAAGTGATACAAAACACGGGAAAACCTAGTTAATTTTCTGAACCATCCCGTTTTAGGAACTTTCAGATACTTTTCAAGGGAAATCAAGCTGTTTAGGCCTAAGTGTGAAGACATTCTCACCGGTCTTGCTAGCTTTCGTGCGGGATAAATTAACAAAAAGCTTCTAGGTCTTATTCACCTGTTTTAATCTTGGTTTAAAAAAGAGTGCCTGAGGCGCCTGGCATTTCGCGGCGATATCCAAAATGCCTCAACCTACTCTGGGCAGATACCTTATGGAAGGTGGCTCAAAGGCACGTCTCAGTGGCCCATCTTAGGGAGGCGCGCTTCACATATTTTGTACGCCTCACATTTTCTTCAGGAAATCAGTGGTGTTTTATTGGGCTTTTTTCTGTTTTGGTTTTGTTGGGCTTTTTGTAAACCCACTTGGTGAAACAAATCCAACATTAATTATCCTTCCCTAAAGTCTCTCGAGTACTTCTTGTATATAAGTGAAGTATTTTAAGTACGTTTTCATGTTGATGTGATGTTTGTAAGTACTTGTAAATATTTAATTGGTAGAATATGTTATGGAGAAGTGATAAAATTTATAAGTATATTTAAAAAAAGAACTGTCTTGTGTACATGAGTCGTTCGCCTATCCCCCTTTAAAACCAAGGTGTTGAGTAAAACTTTGTTGGTAACATGGTGTAGGAGGAAATAAATGAATGTGTTGCGTTCTTATTTACTTATGAGAAATTGAGAAAGAAATTGTGATGAGCCTACAAAATGAATAGAGATAGTGGTGTGAATGAACTGAAGTATATATTATATATGATCTAAACTCATCACATTTCTGTCATCCTGACTCCGGAAATGCTCAAGGAATGCTTATGTTCTAATGCATTTATCTTGTCATTCAACTTGTCAATATTATTGTCTATCTTGCATTATCTACCTTGCTATAGAAATCTTCGCTGATAACCTCCTTTTTATTACACGGATATGCAGGGTGGACGTAGTGGTCTTTGTTCTATGGGAGCTTGTGATTCTAGCTTTTTTTGTTTTCTCGGCAGTTTCATTGTATTTCAGGCACTTGAGACTTGGATTTGTTCTAGCAACTATCACATTGTTGCTGCTATTGTCTATGAAGGTAACAAAGAGAATAAAACTGAACCAGAAAAAGAAACGGAGGATGCTTCTTCCTTTATCAATGTAGAAACTCTTAAGTTCCTAACAATTTCCCGCCACCCCCAGCCCAACTTCTTTTATGTAAATTACAACAGTTTTGACCATTTCTACGCTCTCCTGCAGTTTTTTTTTTTGTTGGTTTTTTGTTGTGTAATTGTAGCTAAAGAAAATGATGATATAGAAAGGGAATTTATTGCGAAAAATTTGATTCTGGTTAGTGCTGTTATCTCCAGGTTTTATACAAGGTTGGACTCTTTTTCATGTTTTTTTTAGTATAGGTGGTGAGATGGCTGGTTGGAGGGGTAGGTCATGGAGCTGGTCAAAATGGGATGTCAAAATGGGTCATAATTTTAAGTATGTATTGAAACTGGCCAGGTCGATTTGGATTGACCTACAAACACTAAATTGTCCACTTTCTTCCAAAAAGATATAAATAATAATGTGTTAATTATGATTACAAAACATTGTGGTACAGTTATAGCTAAATCTTCTAGTAAAACTTTTAGGATGTTATATGCATTAAAATTTAAAAGTAGGCTTTGTATTGGCTTTTAAACCGTTTGACAAGTTCCCCTTTTGCTAATTTTTATTATTCGACACATTTGAACCGGTTGATACTTGATACTACACAACCCAATTTGAGCCAGTGATAGGCGAATGGATCGAAATGACCACCTCCAGATTTCAACATATCTCATGGTAACGTAGTTCTTACACGCTTTGCAATTTCACGCATTATAGTGTGTTATGAATGGAATGGGACCTTTCAATTTGGATCTTGGGTTACATTTAATGTCGTTCTAGCTGCGGTATTTGCTTGTATGGTCTGAAATGAAAATGAGACGGAACAAATTATATAGACGAATTAATTGTTACATTCATGTCAACTGGGAGGTCTTGAAGTGCTGCTGCTGTGCAAGACTGTTAATGCATTAGGCAGTTGAACTTACATTACATATACATTTAGGGTTTTTCACTTGGGGTTGAAGAAGTGGATCTCAATTCCTCGAGTCACTATTGTCCATATGGCCCCAAAAACAAGTAGAACACTTAAGGCCATCCCTAGGCATCCGAGGATCCAGTTGAGCCACCACATTTTGCTATACCTTTTGGGTTTCCTCATTACTATCCACATAAAACACGGATATGCTAAAGTGACAGGTAGTGCAATGCCTCCAATAAGGCCCGCTAGGTTTGGTAAGAACGGCAGTGCAACTGCTACAAAGAATGCTAGCCCTCCAAAGAAAATCCGAGACCCGGCCCTTACCCACCGTGGACATGGCCTGTTCATTTTGGTCACATATCTTAACTCTAAGTTGTCAAAAACAGGCATTGCATAGATTTGGAAAGAGGTGAGACTATTGATGATGACTAGCATGCTTGTAGTCCCTAGGATCGCTTTTGAAACTGATTCTCCGTGGTATTTGTACAATGCGGTTAACAGTCCTCCGGTTGTGGGCATCTGCAATGATGTTTTTGCATTAAATCATTGTACATGGTTCCTTTAAGATGGCAACATGTATGCATCGAGTGATGTATGTCCACATGTGTTAGATCGAATTAGTATGCTTACCAGGTTACCATATGCCCAATAGCCAACAATCGCGAGAGGAAACAGACACATTGCGATGATCGAATATGAGTACCTCACCCCTTTCCACATCGGTACTCTTGATGGTTGCTTTAGGCTTGAAGGCATCGTTCCCTACATAAAATAGCACATATATACTTTTAATAAGGGAAGTGATAATTGTACCACCACAACTAATAAATCTATCATACATAAGCAATACTGACTTGTACTGTATGCTGGAAAACTTGTACCTTGTGGTAGATTAATAAAAAACAATGGTACAATTATCATTTCCCTTTTAATAATGATGGTCGTTTTTATATGTATTAGATACGTAGTTTAGCAAAAGAATAATTGAAAAATCTGTGTGATCTATGTCCAAAAGTATGTTTAATAATGGGGAAAAAACTGTTAAGTTAATTTGTCATGCATATTAACCTTCAACAAAAACCTATAATGATTACTAGTGTTGTCAAATAATTAAAAATGATGATCATAATAATAATAATAATTCTAACCATAGAATTGATAACTTCTAAAACAATTCATATCTTATAATTAGTAGAGTTATTAAAGTGGAAAGATGTAATTTTAATTAAAATTTTGTTAAAGCAAAAGTTTGACATGGAATCCAATACATGAAATCTTTATAGACTAATCAATATTCAATAGTAGGGTTATATTGTAATGTTAAAAATAATCATCGATTTTAGAATTGGTAATTTGCGATGATGGATAGATTAATTAGCTTGAGCAATTATGTTCAAAAGTAATTTCCATGAATAAATACAGGACTTGATTGTACACATGAATTATTATAAAAAGGTTTATTGTATAAGTTTGTAATTTTCAAAGAAAAACTTCAGTTCAATTCAAACACGCGAGACCAATCCTTGTGGTGGGCCTCAATATAAAAGAAAACTTAAAGTTATTCAAGTGTTTATATTGAAAATCAATGACTTTATAAAAGAAAACTTTATGTTATTCAAGTGTTTATATTGATATTTTCAATGACTTAAAGCTACTTGGATTAAGAGTAAGGATAATACACCAATTATTTTTGGTCCGATGGTAATCATGATTGCGAATTTGGGTTAGCCTATTTAAAGTGGAGGTCTTAAAATTTTGGTGTGTAATAGATTAGGATTTTGCTGTTAAAAATAATAATGGTAATCATGATTAAAGAACCAATCACGACTTGTATCCTATATTCTTACAATTTATGTCTATTTTATTTTCTCACATATAGAGATGTTGACATGCATACATACTCATTTTTTTTGAAGGATTTATAAGCACAAAATGCGAATGAATTATAATTTCTCAGTAAAAGAATTGTAACCCACTTGCTTTAACATATTACATCACCAAACATTGTACTAGTGACGTGTGCTTATCGGAATACACGTTTGATGCAGCAATCATAAATCAGATTTGTTTTTATGGTATATCTTTATAAAAAATCCTCTTATGATCATGACATTTGGTAAACCAAAAAAAGATATATATATATATATATATATTATTAATCCTGTCCCAATTTAAATGTTCCACTTTGATTTTTAGAATCTTTTTTTCTAACTTTGACCCTAAATATTTGTATTTGTGTTTTATAATACTTGATGAAAATTATATCAATGAAAATACATTTAAAGCTCAATCCATTCATATATTTTACATCAAGTATCGTATAACACAACCAAAAATATTTACGGTCAAAGTTAAAATTGAAAGACTAAACAAGTGATCAAATTAAGACATTTAAAATGGGACGGAGGGAACATATATCTATATTATATTCTAACAATATAGTTAAGAGACTAGCACAAATCTATATCAATGTTAACAATTATTAGCATATTTAATCTTGCTTTAATTAATTTGGATTTTAAGTGTGTACTAAGATAAACTTTTTAAAGAATTTTGAAAATGTACTATATTAAGTCACATCAATAGTTTCTGCATTAGATTAATCACAAACCTGTATTTCAAGCACCAAATTATGTCCGCGAAAGGCAAAAGCAACGATGCCAAGAGCATTTAGAACATCACAAACCCTAGCAATGTCCGACGCCTTCTCCGGCGGCTCATATGATACACTTGCCGGCCTACCTTCAACAAGTGACACCACCCATATGATGGTGCAATATGAGACCGAAGCAATGGACCCAATTAGTGAAACTCCCGCGATGGAATTCAAGTTCGGGAGTTGTGTCAAGACAACTGCCGAACATGTGAAAACAAGGTACCACTCGATCATAGATAAGGGAGTATGGTTATTATCATTCCATGAATTACCAACGATGGTGTTGAAAAGAAGTTTCAAAGTGGCTCCTCCGATCATGATTAGAGTTATGCATGTCCCACTTGAGAGGTATATTGTTGGTAGTAATGTCAATAACTTCCCTAATTTCTCACCTATATCATACAATACAAAATTCACACGTTAGTATATATTTATCTTGTCTTGAAAACATTTTCGTTATACATATACATAGAGTGCATGTCTTAAAATAAAGCATATCTTTATAAAATGAAGTTAGTCTGAATTTCGGAGTTCTTGCAAAAGTTAGTTGTTTTGTTTTTGCTTCGAAAGGTGTATGAAATTTCAAAAAAGTGAAAGGAAAGAGTACCGAAAGTAGCCATGGAAAGCCAAAGGTATCTGCTGTATCTATTCCCGGAAGGTGATTCATGGAGTTGAATTAGAAGCCAGAGTGTATACATTTGCCACACAAAAACTACCGCCAAACTCATTATTCCCCAAACCCTGCAAATGATATAAAATCGTAAAACACATGCATATATAAACATCCATATATTGTTACCTTTTTTTTATGTTTAAGTAATGTTTGGTTTAGTTAAAAAGTGAAAAATGAGTTGGCAAATGAACTAACCAGCCAAGTGCGGTAAAGGCAAGTGGAAGAACAAGTGCTTGGACTCCAATTCCGGAGCTGAGGGTATGAAATGCAGCGTAAAATGCGTTACCATTTCTTGATTCCGTGATGGGAAGCCATTCGTCTTGTGGGTTGAGCTTGGTGAACTCCAAGTAGCCTTGCATGCTTGACATGGCCCTCTTCATGGGGCTAGCCAATGGTGTCATGACACGTGTGATGAACGGGCTTTTAGGGGTCATTGGAATGGAACTGGCTGGAGAAGGGGAATGGAATTGAGTTGGTGGTGGAATCGAGATCATTACAGGAGTTTCTTTGTTTGGTGTAGGGTTAGTCATCTTCCACATCTATATATTTTCCCGATAAACCGAGCAAATTAACTAGAATTAAACCAGTTTTTTTTAACTCAATAGAGAGTAATAAGTTAACAAACTTGAACGTCTCTCGAATGACTAGAATATATATTCGGATTCAAAGTCGTAAGTTTTGGGTGTTCAAATTCGTCTCTCTTACTTTGTATGGAAAGTATGAGTATGTGAGAACTTGTGGAAGGATCTCTCAATTTATAGCGTGAAATTAAGGGAGAGGAGAGTGCAATATAAAGCAAAAGTGCTTTACGAGTGTATGAATTAAGACTTAATTTAGACGTTATATTTCTTTAAAAGGTGAAATAACATGTACATTATCAAAAGTTATAATGTAATCAAATGTATACATATATATGATAGAAACAGGCCAGGGACGCTTAATAACGACCATAAAGCAAAGTAGCTAGGCTTTTGACTGATAAATGCATGGCTGCTATATTAGCGTTGTGTTGTTCGTCTTCTAAAGTGATATTACGTGGAAATAAACTACGACATATCTTTTAGTGGAAATAATTAATAAACCTAAGTCTGGATCACGTATGGATCTTTACGTACGTGGGCGACATGGTGCAACGACATGTTTGTGATCATGGTATGGAAAGATTGCAGATTTGTTTTTTGAAGTGTATTTTGAATTGCCCAATTTCTATATATTGTGATTGTTAATTTGTTACACTGAAAAGGTAGATTCTTTGTGCAGTGTTTTGTTGAGACAACTTATTCAAAGATAGATTTCTTTCTTAAGAAAAGAAAGGAAATCCATATAAATTTAATTCACACCGTATTTATTATGGGAGTACATATTGATATCACATATTTACTGTATAAATTTTATAGCATATTGTACCAATGTCTTATACACAACCGTGGTAAATTTATCAAGATGCATGATATATTTATCAATTCCCATTTATTATGAAACTAGAACCCATAATGCCACAACTGTTTGTTGATGTTTTTAAAATTTTCAATCATTTAGTGATTACATCAATTGAGGTGAAAAGATTTTATAATGAACATGAAACTCATATGTATGTATATCATCCATTTTAGTTTATATTAAAACTAAGTGTCTATTTCTAAAATTAACATAATAACTTCGAAATTATCATATATATATATATATATATATATATATGAAAATGCTAAATAAAACCTTAAGGGTTGTAGTTAACGTGCATAAAAAAGTTATATCTTTCATATCAAAAGCCACCCTTTGAATTTTATGGTAAATATGCAACTATTATACATCGTAACTATAGCCTCTAGGGCTGTACTTAGCAAGACCTTAGTCCAAAACTGTATATTTTTTTAAGAGGACACTTAGTCCAAAAACAAAACAAAACAAAACAAAACAAAAAAGAAAAAAGAAAAAAAGAAGTGAAGTAACTCTCCACGGGTTATGAGTCTTAATACCGTTTTTCACGGTGTATGGGAGAGGTTGAGATGTAGGCAGCCTTACATAGAGAGGCTGCTTCTGGTTCTACTTAAGATAGAAATGAACCTCCGACCTTGCAATGAGTAAATATAGAATCCTTAATCTCGGTCTCCAAATGCCAAAATATTAACCACTTGATCTAAGCCTTGCTTGTTAAGTGGACACTTAGACGAATGTAGTATTAAATAATGTTACAGTATCTACAATGTATGCAATAAAAACGTGTACCATTTTTTTGTACAAAAAACATCTTTTGGCACAAAATATAATCCATTTTCAATGTATCGCACCAAAAGTTTGCACCACTTAACTACTTAATTGGAGAGTGATGTGGGAGGGGCTTGGGTACCGTGAGGTCCCAGGTTTGAACCATGACTCCGTGGGGTTTTTTTCACAGAGGGCCTTCAGGTAGTGGGTTTCATCCAAAATTGGTGGCACCAAGGTCGTGTATGAAGTAGCACCCAAACTAGCCGTCCAAAAAAAAAAAAAAACTTTTTATATACCAAGAGTTTAAAGGGTTTTGTTTCAATTAACATGTTAATTAATGTATATCTTAAACTCGGGTTTTTTAACCTAAAACCCCTTCGTACTTTTCAGGTTGTCCCTTCCAGACCATCGTATCTTTTTATTCTCTATTAGGTCATTAAAAGTTATCAAATTGTTCCATTTAGATCATTCAATTTTCAAACCCCGTTGACTAGATGAGACAATCTGATGACTTTTAATGACCTAGCTAGTAGGGAATAAAAAAGTGTAATGGCCGGAAAGGAACAACCTGGCGAAAAACCTGAGTTTAAAATATACATTAGTTTTGTTGCAATTCAATTAACTTTTTAATTTATGTCAATTTAATCATTTTAAAAATAAATGTTTTTTTTTTCCTTTTCACGTAGATCTTTAAACCTTTATGTCTTTGACTGGCCCCATCGGCTGCTCTGCTGTTATCTTTTAGTTTGTTTGTTTCTCATGGTTAATATCTTTGTATATATAAGAAAAATAAGAAAAGAGACAGGCCGGACCTGGGGTGAACGACCGTTCAAGGTTTAACAAAATTCACAATTTGAGGGAAATCAATCTTATGCTCTAAAGTTTTCCTAGGGTCATTTTGTCCAAATTTTAAGCCTTAACAAATCATATAATATCTTCTCTTTTTTTTAATACATTGACCTCATACTCGTATGTAAGCAATGAGAATTCAAACAACACCCTCAACAATCGACATTGATCCCATAACTCCATAGATTATATGAAATTACAAACAATTATTTTTTCTTTTTCCCTTCGGTTTTTTCCTTTCTTTTTTCCCTCCTACGTTTCTGTTATTTATGTAAGTTATTTACAACCGCTAAATCAAGACTTTA
Source organism: Solidago caesia (assembly GCA_028566075.1). Classification (NCBI taxonomy): domain Eukaryota; kingdom Viridiplantae; phylum Streptophyta; class Magnoliopsida; order Asterales; family Asteraceae; genus Solidago; species Solidago caesia. The sequence goes on along the minus strand of JAOXNX010000001.1, from coordinate 15,889,419 downwards.
TCTCCTGATCAAATTGGTTTTGTTGCAAGTTGTTTAAAGTTTGACAATTCGGAACTCATTTTTAAGTGATTCATTATCTTGTAATTTTAATTCGGAGTTTATCTTTTGAAAATTGTAACTTATTAATTTTTCATATCTTCTTTCTTTAATATATAATAAAACAAAACCCTTAATTTTAAAATAAAAAATCTAGACCCTTAATTAAATTTCAATCTTAAGTTTTCCACCTTTTGATCATTTTGATAACATCATTATTGACCAAGATTTTGATCAAATACATTTTTGATACTCTTACTTTATATAAAGTACATAAATAAATTTTAAATTTAATGAATAAATAGAAATAAATGTCTTTTGAGATTAAATTTACCAACTCTTATAACTTTACCATTTGAATACAACTCGTATCACTCGGGCTTCAAGTCATCATTGACGACTCATGTTCGTCTTTCCATAAAGGGTTTTTATAGTTGCTTAATATTACAAAGAAAGACCTAGGTACATCATCAATTTATATAGTTGCTCAATATATTTATTATTTATATTTATTAAATATTAAAGATTATGGAAGTTTCAAAGTTTTAATTTATAAGGTTTTTTAATTCAATGAAAATTATTGTGGTTTAAAATTTCAAATCATTTTATTTTCAACCATTGTAATTAGGTTGTCTCAATCTAATGAAAGTTAATTTAAATTTATTATAAAGATAATGGAAAACTTTACAACAAAATTTAAAAAGAAAAATTCAATCGTTGTAATTATGGAGGGTTTAAATTTTTTATTTAAATGGTTTTTGAACAAAAATTATATTGATTTTAGTTTTTT
>JAOXNX010000001.1:15850068-15876712 GCA_028566075.1 Solidago caesia | reverse complement strand
TTTAAAAAAAATAAAAAAATTGACTTTTGTTGACCTTGAATGAGTTTGACCGATACCGGCCGATATTTGACCGATACTGGCCGATATTTGACCAAAAATCCGATATTTGGCCGATCCCTCTGATTTTAGCATCATTGACTAGCGTTGACCGATATTTGATCCGATTCAAGCAGAATCGTCTCCTTTGCCGGCCGATCCCGATATCTCTACCGATACGGCCGATATTTGCAACACTGATTATAAGTATGTTAGGTGGAGATGTTTAAAAAAAAAACATGTTAAGATTAAGAAAGTACTCGTTGTACGTTCCAGGTAATTTCCACACAACCCGGCCAGAGGACTACTTGAGGTTAATTTGTATTTTGATTTGTTTGCATATGCAGTTTGTTGATACCTTCATTTGTTTGCATGCACGGCTGTCTCTTGCAATAACAATAATCGTCAATAAATTAAAGGTGATTTAATTAAGGAAAAACGAAACCCCCCAATATTGACTGCCGGCATTCGTTCAAAAAAAAAGAAGAAAGTATTGACTTGATACACACAACACACTTGACACTTGGAACAAAACTCAAAGCTAATTCAACTATCTCTTGCGGCTATATATATATATATATCTAGCTGTTTTGCCAATAAAATAAAAGTATTCTTCTTTCACATTTGAAGAAGATAAAATGGGAGCAGGTGGAAGGATGAACGATGGCAACACTGATGATGTCTGTAAGCGAGTTCCTATCGAAAACCCACCATTCGAATTTAGTGATCTTAAGAAAGCGATACCGCCACATTGTTTCAAGCGATCTCTTATACGCTCATCTTACTACTTATTCCGTGACTTGATCATGTTGTATGGTTTTTACTATCTTGCATCCAATTACATAACTCTCTTGCCTAAATCCCTTGCTTACATAGCATGGCCAGTATATTGGTTCTCTCAAGGAACCCTTTTCATGGGTCTATGGACTCTAGGCCATGATTTGGGGCATCATAGCTTTAGCGATTATCAGTGGCTTGATGACACAATTGGTTTCATAATCCATTCCTCATTCCTCACTCCATACTTCGCTTTCAAATACAGTCACAGTAGGCACCATGCACACTCAGGTTCAATGGAATACGATGAAGTTTTTATCCCCAAACGAAAGTCAGATAAGTTGTATTCTGAAATTCTCAACAATCCGCTAGGCAACTTATTCTTCACTTTAGTTAAAGAACTTATCGGATTCCCGTTGTACTTTCTCATTAATGTTCATGGCAGGAAATACGATAGGTTTGCAAGTCACTTTAACCCAAACGGTCCTATTTTCAATGATAGCGAACGCAGTCAAATTTGGCTCTCTATCGGAGGTGTTTTTGTAACGGTCTATGCTCTTTACCAAGTTGCATTAACTGCTGGTGCAAAATGGCTATTTTTCATCTATGGAGCGCCTTTTTTGGTTTTCAACATTATTTTCATGATGGTCACTTTTCTAAATCATACTCATCCTTCCATTCCTCATTATGATTCAAGAGCATGGGACTGGATGAGAAGTGCTTTAGCCACAGTTGATAGAGATTATGGAATTTTCAACGATATTTTTAAAAGCGTGACTAATGCTCATGTGATACATCACTTTGTCTCAACTATGCCACATTATCACATGGTAGAGGCCACCAATGCGATCAAGCCAATATTAGGCGAATATTATAAATCTGACGATACCCCAATCCTAAAGGCTTTCTGGAGGGAATCCAAGGAATGCATCTATGCCGAACCAGATGAAGGTGCAGAGAATAGTGGTATTTACTGGTACCGTAAGTAGATGCAATAGTTTACTCCACACTTCGTACCATAATGACTCTTATGAACCATCTATGCATTTGGAAAATTGCTGCATGTTCTATAAAGGTGATCAAGTCATCATTAGTATATTCAGCGAGTTTCTTATTGAATTAGTGGCGATGTCTAGTGGAGTTATTTTGTCCATCTCGATTCTCTTGTTTATAAGCCTATATAGTATAATGGTTAATGGTAATTAAGATTTTTGCTGTTTGAATCCACTTGAACATTTTTGTACACAAACTATTTTGATTATGTATTTATTGTTTTGTCAATCAATCCATCTGAATAATTAATTTATGGCAAAAGTGAATATAAGACTGTTCCATACCTAAGCTTAGGTATGAAACCCTTCACATATCAATTTTTTATATTTTGTTGTATAATAAATAAATGACCTGAGTCCCATGAATTTTATGGATTAAAAAACAAAAATGTGAGGGTTTCATACCTAAACTTAGGTATTAAACAGTCTTATATTCACCTACGCTTAATTTATTTGTTATAGTTTTCTTCCGGGCAATACAAGGCAAAATGATGAATCCAAATGATACATACAAAGTTTTGCTACAAAGTTTAAAATGACATATATAATCTACGACCATCCTTGACTAATTCAGTGATGTATATATTACCGATCCCTATTCAAATTTGCTATGGAAAATTTGAAGAACTAATGTCATTGTGAAGTTATTTCAAAAATAAGACGTCTAGCGCAACTATTTGAGTTTTCAATATACACTCAACAAAAAACTTCCTGAAATATATACCCTTCTACCATGTAATTTTATTTCATTCCAACGCCTTTTAGTCATAAATATCAGTTACTTTGCCACCAAACACCCACCGGTTTTACTAAATCGATTATATCTCTTAAACTACATAACTCGTTTGCTTGTATCAACCCCATCACAACCCTCTTTTCTTCCTTTTAATTCGGCGCATCTCTCAACACTGACCAACCACGTTGGAACGATGTAGTATTTTACTTTTATTTACGAACAACGTACTTAGCCTATTCAACAAGAGTATGGAACGTATGTGATACATCAACCCTAACTCATTTGACTCCCCTCGAGATTGTGAAGACTTTCCCAACCCCAAGAAATCTTCCCCCTGGAATGCATAGTTTACTTACGTGCCTTCCACTTGACTTATTAAAAGGTAACCAAAGCGGCTATAAAATTTTCACTTCCATCTTCTTTCTAATTTATACTTTCATATGAATCCTCACTCAAAGTTTCACATAATTCTGGAAAACAAAATATCAAAACAAATCCATAACACTATCTACCTAAGTTTTACGCATATGCTATATTCCCATGCATGTAACCACGTTTTCATTATCTATCTAAGTTTAATGATTGATTTCACGTCTATCATCTATGAATGTTGGTATTGGAATATGATTTTCTTTCATTACAATGATGATACAGTAGGTACATATATACACTAGAGTTACGAAATTAGAGGAGCTATACAAGGAAACAATAACAATCCTACCAATCATTATCTCTAGAATATTCTAAAAATCAATTTGAATTAAATGGACAATTATTTCTGTGAATTAGTCATGGTGCTGATACGCCCCCGCAAGATGGAGGTTCCATCGGAGACTCCAATCTTGGACCGAAGTTTTAAAAATGGAGCTCGAGACAACGGTTTGGTAAGAGCGTCAGCCAATTGATCTGTTGAATTTATGTGGTGGACCCGTAGAGTTCCTGCTGCAACCTTTTCGCGAACGAAATGATAGTCCAAGGCAACATGTTTCATACGCGAGTGATATACCGGATTAGCGCACAAGTAGGTTGTACCTGTATTGTCGCAATACAGCTTAGGTGATGCATGTGTGGATAGACCAAGCTCCTTGAGTAAATTTTCAACCCATGCTAACTCGGCAGCCGCATTTGCAAGGGCTTTGTACTCCGCTTCAGTGGACGATCGGGAGACAGAGTTTTGGCGAGCTGATTTCCAAGAGATAATATTGTTACCGAGATAGAGTATGTAAGCTTTAGTTGAACGACCAGCCGTGGAGACCCCTCCCCAATCAGAATCGGAAAAGGCAGTAAGCTCTATCGAAGATATTTTGTTTAAGAATAGTCCATGATAAACTGTACCCTTTAGATAACGAAGCAAGCGTTTCAGAGCTTGCCAATGCATTTGAGACGGTTGATGCATAAACTGTGAAAGGCAGTTAACTGCAAATGATATATCTGGACGTGTGAAGGCAAGGTATTGAAGAGAACCCACAAGTTTGCGATATGGTGTTGGATCCACTTTTGGTGTGCCGTCTTCGAGAGTAAGAACTTGGGAGGTGCAAAGAGGAGTAAGTACTGGTTTAGCCCCATCCATGCGGTGCATAGTCAACAAGTCATGGATGTGTTTATGCTGAGATAAAAATAGACCAGTTGTTGTGGGAATAAGTTCCACTCCAAGAAAATGATTTGGATAGCCCAAATCTTTAACTGAAAAACGAGATGCCAGATTGTGAACAAATTTAGCAAGGAACTCATTGTTGTTGCTTGTCAAAAGAATGTCGTCGACATAAACCAAGAAATAGCATATGGTACCGTCACGATTGTATATAAATAAGGATGCATCAGCATGTGATTTGGTGAAGCCCGACTCTAGTAAGAAGGAAGTGAGAGCCATGTACCATGCACGTGGTGCCTGTTTGAGGCCGTAAAGAGACCGTTTTAGCCTACAAACATGATTGGGAAGCTGTGGATGAATGTAACCAGGAGGTTGCATCATGTAAACTTCCTCTTGCAAGTTACCGTGAAAAAACGCATTATTTACATCAAGTTGACGTAATGACCAACCTTGAGACAAGGCAAGAGAAAGCACCGTACGTATAGTAACGGGTTTAGAAACTGGACTAAATGTGTCAAAGTAGTCTTTACCGTATTCTTGTAGAAAACCCTTGGTGACAAGCCGTGCCTTGTACTTGTCAATGGTACCATCGGGATGTCGTTTGATGCGGAAAACCCACTTACACCCAATTGGCTTTCGTGACTTTGATTCAACCAGTTCCCATGTATGGTTTCGAAGCAACGCATTGTATTCGTCATCCATAGCCTTGCGCCAAAGAGGGTCTTTGGAGGCCTGAAGATAAGTGGTTGGTTCAAGAGCATGAGGAATGGGATGAGTCATGGCTGTGTTAACAAGATGAGAGTTGTGATATTTAGGATTCCGTTTGCGTTGTCTCGGAGGTAAATTGGCAGATTGGGGTTGGGATTGTATAGTAGGTGTTGGGTTTGAGGTATCGATGGATACATTAGATGGGGATGGGATGTTATCTGAATTATTTTGTGGTGATGAAGAGTGAGATGTTTGAGGTGGTGAAACAGTAGGTGATGTAGATTGTGGAGTGGCGTTGGGAGGTGAGGATGAGTTTGTGTGAGTATGTGATGTTGTAGTTAGTAAAGGTTCTGTATGGGAAGGTGGAGATATAATTGGTACGTGCATTGGGGAGGATGGTACATGGGTAGTAGTAGAAGGATTTATTTTTGTCACCTGCAAAGGTTGAGAGGGTTGGAAAGAATTGAGTAATTTGTCCACTGTTGGAAGAGGCAATAATTTGGATGGATTTTGTTTGAATGGAAAAATATACTCAACAAAGGTCACATTGCGAGAGTGATAAAGACGGTTTGTTTTATAATCAAGGCATTTGTAAGCGGACTTGGATGACGAGTAACCCAAGAAAATACATGGTTGTGAGTTCGGTTGTAGTTTAGAGGTGGTGTAAGGTTTCAGCCACGGATAACACAAACAGCCAAAGGTTTTGAGTTTTGTGTAATTCGGAGAGCCTCGATAAAGCATGTGATAAGGTGATTGGGATTGAAGAATTGGTGTAGGAAGGCGATTAATTAGATACACCGCCATTTGAAACGCGTGAGACCAGAAAGTATGTGGTAAACCGGCATAGTGTAGTAGGGAGAGACCAGTCTCTACAATGTGACGGTGATGGCGTTCTGCAATTCCGTTTTGTTCGGGTGTATGAGGGGGAGTTGTGTAGTGTGAGATTCCCATTGATTGAAGAAACGGAACAAGACCAATGTATTCACCACCATTGTCGGTGAAAATGGAGATAATCGATGTTTGAAAAAACTTTTCCACGAGTAACTTGAACTGTGGAAATATTTTTGACACATCAGATTTTTGTTTGATAGGATAAAGCCACACATATTTGGAATAATAATCCACAAACACAACATAATACTTGAACCCATCAATAGATTGTTCGACTGGTCCCCAGACATCCGAATAGATAAGTTGCAATGGTTTTGTAGCAACAAAGGAGGTTTGCCCAAATGGTAATTTGTGACTTTTATTAATAGCACACGATTGACAATGTAAAGTAGAACTTGACGAGAAATTAAAACGAAGATCGGGGTCTTTACAAAGAAGTTTAAAAGTGCGAAAACATGGGTGTCCAAGCTGATGGTGCCATTGGATTGGTGATATGGTTGTAGTAGCATTTATTTGTGGAAGTGTGGTAAGCTGGTTGAGGTAGTAAATATCATGGATGTTCTCCCCCCGCATGATAGGCGCCCCCGTTTTGAGATCCTTCACAAAAAAATGAAACGAAAAGAATTCAACAGAAACTTGATTAGTCCGGCATAGTTTTGCAACAGAAATCAAATTTGTACGCATATTGGGAACACAGAGGATATCAGGTAAAATTAGTGATTTAGATTTTGTAGGTATTTTAGTGGTGCCAATGTGAGATATAGAAAGACCCGTACCATTACCCAAAATGACTTCATCGGGGCCGCCGTACTCGGAAACAGAACTGAGTGTGGCGGGACATGAGGTGAGATGATGAGAAGCTCCACTATCCATCATCCACATTTGGGATCCAGGAGAAGACACGACCGCATTAGCAACTGGGGTAGAAGGGTTGTTGAATGAGATGTTATTGTCTTTGAGAAACTTGATAAGTTTTCGACAATCACGTGTGTCATGACCAGGAATATTACAAAAGTTGCAATATTGGTTGTTGCGATTGCCATTTGTAGCAGGTTGAGTCCTGTTGGATCGGTAAGATCGTTGAAATGAAGCATGGAATTGGTTTCGAGGTTGGCGATGATGTTGCTCAGAGCCGGATCTGTATGAAGTGTGACTTTGTTGTCGTTGGGTCGCATTTGCAGTAGCAAGAAGAGGAGTTGCAGGTTCTGCCTCCTTTAGAGATCTCTCACAATCAACGAGTTTGTCAAAAAGTTCTGGATACGAGATTGGTTGTTCGCGCACCTTAAGCGCGGCAGTGATGGGTGTGTATTCTTCACCAAGCTGAGAGATAATGTGGACCATAAGATCTTCGTCGCTAACGGGGCTCTGAACAAGAGCCAGTTCATCAGCAATTGACCGCATCTCGTTCATGAACTTAGAGACGGGGCGACTTCCTTTGGGATTTTTTGCTAGCTTGGATTTCAAAGAGATAATTCGCGAGCGGGATTTGCTCTCAAAGGAGGCTGTTAAGTGCTCCCAGGCTGCTTTGGAAGTGGTTGCAGACGCAATCAAAGGTTGGATCTCATCAGAGCACGAGCCGAGGATTGCACTATAAATGATCTGATCTTGACGAAACCAGGCCGTGTATGTAGGGTTGGGTTGGACGGTGTCTTTCTCTTTGATGGTTTGAGGCGGAGGATCTGTGGTGCCAGTAAAAAAAATCATCCAGCCCTAGTCCGGTAAGAGTGGATTGAACTTGGCGTCTCCAAATGACAAAATTCTGAGAGGTTAACTTAGTGGGAAAATGGGTAGGGGCAGTGATGGTTATTAGCGTGTTGGAAGTTGCCATGGTGTTTTGGAGATGAAAGACTGAAAAAAAATAAATGAAAGGTGGATCGCTCTACTCTTGAGAGTGTAGAGGCTCTGATACCATATGAATGTTGGTATTGGAATATGATTTTCTTTCATTACAATGATGATACAGTAGGTACATATATACACTAGAGTTACGAAATTAGAGGAGCTATACAAGGAAACAATAACAATCCTACCAATCATTATCTCTAGAATATTCTAAAAATCAATTTGAATTAAATGGACAATTATTTCTGTGAATTAGTCACGGTGCTGATATCATCAACCCATGGTACAAGCAAGCTTTACCGTCAAAAAATTTGTTCCAACTTTTCTTCATCTATTCTCACGGGATGATGCATCTAGATATGGATACAAATGGTGTCATGACGAAGTGTTGTACCGGTATTACGTATGCTCAACTTGCGTTATACACCATTTTTTATCCATATTTTGTTCTTCCATTATTATGGTCGGGGTTAACAATGCAACATGAGCTTCTTACCTTCTTCAAGGTGTAAGTTGTCCGACTTAGTTTAATGATAAATTTCATATGATGGTGTTAGTGTTTCTGGATCTAGCTCGAAGTTTTGGTTGGAATAGTGATTTTTAGCAAAGAAATTGCAAAATTAGTGGAGTCAAACAATGTTTTTGTAAAAGTAGTAAACCCGGGATTCTAAAGCCCGGCAATGGAATCTTGTTAGGAGTTGAGTTTGGGAAACATGGGAGATGACCATTGATGAGGACCTGAGCTTGTGAAACTCGGGTCATGCTCTATCTCATCTCATCTCTGCAACAGCTCTACAACTCACTCCAACTCTGTCATGGAAGATGGGGAATGGTGAGGAACCGAGTTTATCGAAGTCGACTCATGGAATAAATGGTGAAGTTACATTATCATTATAAAAAAGACCACCGATCAAAGTAGTATCAAACAAAACTACTATCAAACAAAGCAAAACATTACAAAATGAAGTCACGTGTGGAAGCAGTATCAAACAAAGCAAAACATTACTATGGGAAGAAAGCCACAACCTGGGTTTCATAAACTTGGGCCTTCGATTCATGTGACACACAAACATGACACATTTAACCTAGCACGACACTATCCATCACCTGAGTTGCTGAATTCACATGGATGGATAGTGCTTGTAGTAGTGGTTCTTTAATTCACGTGGTAGCTTTATGTCACGTTATTGCAGAGAGAATCATCACCTATCATCATCACCGTGAGAGAATCATCATCTATCATCACTTGAGTTTTGGAAACCGATTTCTAAAAAAATCACATAACCCGGGTTTCAGAGTCATTAAGTGATTTGTAACATGAGTGCCATCTCTATACTGTATTTTGATCAATTACTTGATCAAGAACAACTTATTATTCCCAGTGTTTCGAGCATACCACTGCACCAATAATAGAGAAATGCAAAAAAGTCTTATCAAGATCTACTAGAGACATACAATAATCATCATACACTTAGAATAAAGCATAAAGATGTATGGAATCAAACTAAAGACAAGAGGAAAAACATCACCAAATTTACTATCCTCTGTTCCAGCCTCTTTATCTCGACTTTCAAACCACTTGAGACAAAGTTAACCGTCCAAAATGTTGGCCCAAATGTTAGGAAGCTACTTACAAAATATTAGGACTATTCGACGGTTCAACCTCCCGAGATCGTTTGTTTTGTGGGCTACTACAGGGTGCCAGGGTTAAAACGAACCTGATGGAACTCTCTCCTTTTTGGCTCTTTCTCTCTCTCTCTCTCTCTCTCTCTCTCTCTCTCTCTCTCTCTTTATTATTGTAGTTATGTTTGTAGTAGTGGTTGCCCATACACTTATCTACTGATGCCTTAGCTTATAAAGTCAATAAAAGTCAAATGACTCTTGAATTTGGGCCTAATTTGTGGGCTTCTTCCTCATGGGCTAAAGGAAAACCAACACAACAAAATTAAAGACTAAATACATAAGCAATCTATCATTAACCCTTCTATTGCTAGAGGTTTAAACTTAAACCGGAACGAGTCAAGTACCAAGCCCATGTGGCACTAAAATAAGTTGATAATTATTTAACTCGTATTATCATAAAAACATAAAATATAATTTCATATGATACACTAACATCAACTATCAATAGAATAATCATGTGATGAGAATTCTGAAACATTAAAACTAGCTTGCATTACCATGTATATCGTTCTTCCTTCATTTTCAAACTCAACTCTAACTGAATCTCTTGTTAAGATAACTTTTGGACCCACCAAAACACAATCTTCTTGCAGAATAGAATTCAACAAGGTTGATTTCCCAACATTAGGCTTCCCCACAAAAGCTAACTGCAATGGTAACTTTAAGTACCAAATCTACCACAAATTGAGGTATTCGAACAACAATAAGGACCCTTATTTTCATCTAAATAAAGTGATGAGCGTCGCCAAAATAAAACAATGAACTTGACATAATACAATGAAATTGAGGTTTTCGAACAACAATGAGGACCCTTATTTGTATGTTCATTTTGACATTTGATCGAATATTTATCATATATTTAATGAAATACTTAAGACATAAACACCTAGTGAGATCTTAATAGCCACTTCGTATATCAACCTTCTAGTGAGGCAATTTATCATATCAAACACAAGATCTGTTTTATCAACATGCTTAACTGACTCACTCAAATCATGATTTTTTGGGCAGATGAGGCATATTTGCCTACGATTTTGTAAAACAAGTTTTCAGCAAAATTTTTTGTAAAACCAGTATACTGTCGGGTTCTTCCAAATCACTTCAATCCGACATTACCATTGCCGGTTTAGGAATATGTGTACGTGACAAGAACTCAGTAGTTGATGAATACGCCGCCCACGTATAAACCACCGGGCATTGTTATTGTCGGATTCATGTTTAATGCTACACAACCACCAACTGCATTTATATTGTTGTTTTTTTTCCGGCCGCCAAAAAATAAAAGGTAGAAGAAGATAGGCGTATGTAACACCCAACTTTAAAAATTCCGGATTTCAAAACTTTTTATTTAATAATAGGCCACACAAGGCGGAAAAGACTTATTCAATGCAAACATTGTTAACTGACAAGTCAAGTTGATCACAAATGTTTTAAATGATGTTACTAGTCAATCCCACAACATTAATTAAAAAACCCGAAATAAATCAATCCACGGGCCAACATAAACCCGAAATAAAGACACTAATAAATGTTTAAAAAACAATCTAGCAGCTAAGGCCTCTTCAAGACTACAAGCTCTAGTCTACCCGCTGCTCCTCACACGATCCTTTATCCCTTCTACTCTGAGAGACACAATCGACAAAGTAGAAATAAGTGTCAGCTTATAAAGCTGAGTAAGATAAAGTTTATACATATATATTCCCAAATTAGTTTATAGAAAACGGTTACATATATGTTATATCACCTCAAGTTTTTTAAACACTTATAAACTGCAACCAAAACATTAACACATATACAACACATAAGATTAGCATCCAAAAACCCCACGTATGTGCCTATACCATATCACTTTAGTTACCACCACGCAAGTAACCTGCAAACAAGTCAACAACACATATAACACAAATAGGATAACCCGCAAATCCTATGTATATGCCTATCATATCCTACATCAGGTTACTCCAACAAATATAACCCGAAACAAATCATTAACACATAGACAACATTCAGGATTATCCCGCAAATCCTATCAATGTGCCTAACATTTCAGCTCATAAGGGTTCCTACCCGCAAGGAATTCTTAACACAATTGCGAAGACCGCTATACTTGAGTATAGCTTAACCCGAAGCCTTCGACTTAATAGTTTGGCCAATATTATCAACACGCATATAAGTAGGCTGATCAAATGACCATTTGGGTGCCTACTTTCCGACTTGATGTGCAAGCATATAATGGTACATCAGTGTTGTTCAGGAAAGGCATAACCAATCCCGGGAACAAGTGCTTTTCCCGGATAGGTAGCTAGTCTGCACACTTATTCAATCACATCATTCCATGTTGGGTTATGTTTAGAATACCCGTGGACCCGCACAATAGCATAGTGCCAATTTTCGGAACACTATGGGATAAGCTTATCGTGAAACACTGTTTATACTCGAGTAATCACTATTTTTATAGGCTAGCAACAACATCAGCTACCTATACACATCTCAGGGCCCCTATCACGTACACAAGTGATCATGGCAATCCTATGATTACTAGTGTCACTACAACTCAACATATCAATCAACACATTTAATCATGATACAATCATGAAATCTATATCAATAATAATCACATTGATATAAAGTATGGGACAAAAAATCGAATCCCAAGTATACTAGGCATATCATCCAATCACCATCACCACAGTTCAATACCCACAATTGAACTTAAGGTGAGTCAATGCAATAAAGTGGGCAACTATCAAACCCACCCCGCACATGCATAACAAACACGATCCCGCATACTTTCATAACCTATATGTCCCTTTAATACCCTTCCATATTAGCCAAACATCATTTGGACATAAGGGTGGCTACACATGCAATTACTATCAACTATGAACAGGATGATATAAGGTAAGGGACAAAAACTCAAATCTCGCCCATTCAAACCTCACATCATAAGTTTCCTCGTCAATAACTCCCACAGGAACCCTCCCAACATAGCCTATCAACATAAGGATCCGAGAGTTCAATTATTCGATTCACATTTAATAGAAAAACACATTTTGATTATGTCTCACAGGGGAAATCCGATATCTTACCTCGAAAGCGGCTTAAAAACATACAAACAACGATAATTAAGTTTGTCACACAACCTATGGATGCAATATATAAGCTTAAAGTTAGTCAAACGACACTTTTTAGCCAAAACAAGGCTTTATGCGGCGCATGGAAAGTCATGCTTCGCATATCTGGACATTTTTCAAGTTCCTGAACCTTATGCTTGAAAATATGCAGTACATGTCACTTCCATGCGTCACATATATTGGGTCTACCTACACACAACTTTGTTTTGCAACTCGTTTCGACCCTTTCGCTTGCCAACAAGTTTTGACCCATAAAACGACCAAATGAAACAAAACTTAGTTCTTAACAAATGTAACACACTCAAAGAGATTTTCAGAAATGTAAGGTTTCATTTGTGAAGATTTATAATGAATGAGTTATGACGTTTTCAAAACCGATATGCTGCATTCGACTTGAAACTGACCAATTCTGGAAATTAGCATTTTTGACCTACTTTGAGGAAAAACCAAAGGAAACTTTGTTCTAGACAAATTTAGAACATAGGCCTTTTCAAAAACATAAGATTCATCTCCTAACTCATTCATATGAATTAGCTATGATTTTTATAGCAGGACTAAAATTTCAGATCTCCGAAACCCTAGGTTTTCAACATCAATTCGACCTCAAAACAATTTCAATAAATTCCCAGGTTTAATACACATCAAATACACTTATTAAAGACCATTTTCATGCCCTCGAAAAAACCCACCAATGATCCATTACATTTGCAACACAATCAATTCATCAATTGACCCGAAAACGTTAGATTTTAATTATCAAATCAATTAATCACACCCTAGGCTTTAATTTAGAGATTACAATCATTGTGAGACCTGTAAATACAATTAAAATGAAGGAATGACTTACCTCACACCTGCTCTTGACTCAATGGATGATCAATTCACCAAAACAACTGCAATTTTCATCCCGAAAGGCTCTAGATCGCAATAGGGGATTGTAGAGAACCCATGGATGCTAATTTCGTGATTAAGGGGGAAAAATGAGGTGTTTAAGACTTGACTTAACCTAATTCTCCAGCCCATACTTTGCCAGCTAGACACACCAAGCCCCTCAAGTTCCAATTCTTTCATTAACAACTTAATTATGACATTTAATCACTATGTCACCACTTAATTTGTAATTACACATAGTTAATACATATAATACACATATTAATATACGAAGTGATCACAAAGCATGTTGACCGACACCACAAGTCAACGAAGACGAAAATAAAGATTTGGGATGTTATAGCATGTATATGCGTAGTGTGTGTGGGTCAAAAGTTGTGTACTTGTGTGTAATATGTATATTAAATAAATTCGGATAAGATTCTTACTTTCTTTCGATAGGGGTGGATAGGATTCTTTTATATTCATAGAGTAGTATATAGGGGTTAGTTATTATAAAACAAGTATTAAAGTAAAACAAATAGGATAAGATCTTGAGCATTGGATCATGAAAAAAGTGATACACAGAGATTCATAGAGCACAAATATGTACACTGATGCATGAAGATTTTTATGATGCACAACGATTTTCAGTGAAGAAAAAATGATTGTTTTATTTGTTTTACTTTAATACTTATTTTATATGAACCAGAACCGTAGTATACATTAATTGGAAAATGATAAAATCCTCCTAAAAAATCTTCGTAATAATACTCTTAACAATGTGATCATAACATTTGGTAAAATCAAAAAATAAGATTAAAAAAAAAGAAGTAGTGAATTACATTTGGCATGTAGGCATGACACTAAGAGAATTATTAAAAGGATATATTGGGAAAATTTATCATCTTTGATATTAATTTAGTGTGTAGTTACCATCATAAATAGTGTTATAGTAACAAGGTCTATTAATTTAATCACCATCTTTTTTTCTTTTTTTTTTTTCATAAATAGTGTTTTAGTTAATATTATTAATTTAAAAATAATTAAATAATTTATTTTTAGAAATTAACTTGAAAATTAATTTAATAAAATAATTAAAAATACTATTTGAAATATAATTAATTATTTATTTAAAAATAGACCTTGTTACTATTATTTTAAAACTAATTTTTAAATAATTAATTTTTAAAATATACTATTTTTAAAAATTAAATAAATAGACTATTTTTAGATATACTATTATTTTTTAAATATACTATTATTACTATTTTTTAAATATACTATTTTTTAAATATAGTATTTTTAGATATATTATTATTACTATAGCACTAAATTAAATAAATAATTAATTTTTAAAACTAATTTTTAAATAATTAATTTTTAAAATATACTATTTTTAGAAATTAACTTGAAAATTAATTTAATAAAATAATTTAAAATATAATTAACTTGAAAATTAGCTTAATAAAATAATTAATTTAAAAATAATTAATTTAAAAATAATTTATTTAATTGATAATATTTGACTTGAATTAAATAAATGTTTAATAAGATTATTTTTAAATAAATTAATTTAATAAAAATAATTTATTGTTAGAAGTTGCTTTTAAATAAATTCAAGTCAAATATTATCAATTAAAAGTTATAGAAATAAAATCAGATAATATTTAAAAATAGTTTAAAACCAAAAAAAAAAAAAGGAAAATAAAATGACATGCGGGTGCTTTGGGTTTTTTTGGATACTATATACTTGCCTCATCCCTAATATAATATTCATCGTGCATGTCATTTTCTGATTGGAAGCTGCAATCTTCTTCCTTTGATCATCTTTTTTGTATTTTTTTTATGTTATATATATTTTCTTATTATATCAAATCTATGTATTCTAAAATAATAAAACAGAATACATAATAAAACTTATACCAAACTGTAGATGACAGAATTGGTGGGTTCAAAGAAAATAAAAGGGTTTCGATAGTAAGTATCTATTTTTACATTCTTTTTCTCAAATATACTCTCTTATTATGTAATAAATAGTTACACATTGTGTAATAAACAATATGCAATAAACAGTTATATATTGTGTGTAAATTACTGTATCTTGAATGATATATTTAGAAAAAAGAAGTGGAAATAAAAGCCCCGTTTTGATTTATTATATTTGATGGGTTTAAGAAAAAGAATTGTCAAGATTCTATCGAGTAATGATGTGACTTTATTTTTTGTTTTCATTTTATTTTTTCTTTTCCTATTTGGTTTTAATTTTTTTAAAAATATTCTTTTTTTTATTTCTATAACTTTTAATTTATAATATTTGACTTGAATTTATTTAAAAGCAACTTCTAGAAATAACTTATTTTTATTAAATTAAATTATTTAAAAAATCTTATTAAACATTTAATAGTATTAACTAAAACACTATTTATTATGAAATATAAAAAAAGAGATGGTGATTAAATTAATAGACCTTGTTACTAGAACCTAGTAACTACACACTAAATTAATATATACTATATGAATATAAAAGAATAAATTGGTTATTGTAAAACAAGTATTAAATAAATTAATAGACCTTGTTACTAGAACACTATTTATGATGCAGCTACTTGTTTTTGTTCTTGGTATATACGATGACTAAGTAGTGGATATAAGTTTTTGTAACAAGTTATTTTTCATGGAATAAATTATTTTTCATGTTATTTAGTTATTATAAATCTTTATATTATAAAACTTAATAGTTTAAATATTACAAAACTTATGAATGCGCTATATTTTTCAACAAATTTCAAAGTAAATGCAAATATATATTTTTTAACTTTAAAACTATAATAATCACATCGTTCTCAAAAATCTAATTATGATCATGTAATAAATTTATAAACAACCCGTGTATTTGACACGGGTTTAAATCTAGTGTTTAATTAAATAGTAACCCTGAGGACAACTAGAGGTGTGTATTTTGATTTGTTTGCATATGCATGTTACTTGGTAGCTTCAATTATTTGCATGGAAGGTTGTCTCTTGCAAAAAAAAAAAAAAAATGCTAAAAATGAGGTAGCTCAGCATCTAATTAAAATATAAAATATAATTATATTTATGTTAACACTCGTTGTAAATTAACAGGTAACTTAGGTTGACTTGTCAACAACAAAAGGTTAAAACCGAGGTAGTTCAACCTCCAAAAATATATTTAACTAGTTTTGTCATCCGGGCATTACCTCATGAGACAAAACGTTTATTGTGTGCGATAATATGTAAAATTATAATATGTCTCAGAAACATTATATAACCGGATAACCTGACTTGATATTCACCTCTATAACACTCGCTATATTTAGATCCCCACGCATAATGCACTTACGCACAAACGACTTGTACTTTTGAGGTTATCATCCAATACCTGGTATTAAAATAACCATAAAGATAGCTACAATCCGTTGAGAAAGTATTCATTTATATAGCATTAGATAATCTAACCATGAAAACTGGCATATAAATATCTCTTATTATTTAGCATCAATCATAAAATAACAACCATAGTAAAATAACACTGTATACATCATAATATGCAGGTCACTGTTTTGATGTTACAAAAAAATATTTGACATTTTATTTTGTTTTAAGATATTTATACAAAAAATGTAAATAACATATATACATATATGTGTAACCCTTTGTTAAATCTTCATGTATACTTGTACCAACAATCAGATACCAACATGACCCGACTCTGTTTAAAAAAAAATTATATCGAAATATAGATAATAATAGACACGACATATCGAAATGTAGATAAAATGATGGACGGGACGTTCCGGTGACGGTTGTCACACCCATTAACAAACGTACTTACTATATAACTAAAATAAAAAACTCGTAACCAAAAAAATGAAAACGGAGTAATATTAAGATTAAGAGAGATAATAAATAGAATCCATTTGTTAGCGGCAGATTATTAAATATGTATTTAA
Organism: Solidago caesia; assembly: GCA_028566075.1. Taxonomy (NCBI): domain Eukaryota; kingdom Viridiplantae; phylum Streptophyta; class Magnoliopsida; order Asterales; family Asteraceae; genus Solidago; species Solidago caesia. The sequence goes on along the minus strand of JAOXNX010000001.1, from coordinate 15,859,418 downwards.
ATATAAGGCAAAGCATGGCTTAAACTCATTAAAATAATTTCTAATTTTTACCCACATAGTTTTCTAAATAAACGCAAATCAACCCTCCATACACCTTTGTTGTACACAAGTTGTATACAGCCCCATAATACGTATAATTATCCCTTAAATATATTGAAGTAGACACATATACCATTACTCATTACTTTACTCATAAACAATATAACATGGTTATTATATGCAAACTACTTTGGCAATAAATATTGATCTTCAATTTTAGAAATATATAATAACCCATATTGATCAAAAACAAAAGTTTCATGGCAAACTAAAAAATGTTAAACCGATAAGCAAAAAAGAATTAAAAATTAGATATATATATATATATATATATATATAATAATCCTATATATATACATATATATATATATATATATACAATTTGTCTTCATTCGTTGTAAAGTAGCAGATAGGGATAGCAACGGGCCGGGTATGGTCCGGGTTTAGGTAATCCCGGATCCGGACCTGATTAAAATTCCCTGTTCCAAATCCGGATCCAACGGGTCCCCGTTTACTTGCTAACTGTCAGGTAACGGGTTTCTCCACGGGTAATCGGGGATCCGTTAATTATTTTTTTAAATTCCATTTTGTGGTGTTTATGAGATACAATTAGATAATTTCATGTGAAGTTCTCACATGTTTAAGAATGGTGACTTGCGTTAGTAAAAAACCTTCTGTAACTAAATTACATTTTTGTTAGAATTGATTTGTTATACTCTTAATCTTATTTAGCATCTTCGCGAAAGATGTTGAAAATACCAATAAAATAAAAGGTAGAAGGATGAATTAAAAAATTATTCCATTAACGTCTAAATACTATTGTGTTCATGTCTCATTTGTCGTGTATAATATCATAGAAATGACCTGATTGTATCTCTTAAACTACAATGTCTTAATACTACGGGTCGAGTATATGGGTTCAGGACGGGTTTCGGGTATGCTGGTTTTCAGCTAAAACCGTCTCCGGACCCTGACCCGGCCTAAAAATAAAACTATCCCCAAACCCGGCCCTAGACCCGCATACCCGGACCTAGATCCGACCTAAAAATGTCGGGTTCCGGGTCCCCATCATGTACGGTTTTTTTTTTGCCATCAGATAACTAAGGTTGACTAGTCAACAACAAAAGTTAAACCAGAGGTAGTTCAACATCCAAAGTCTCAATTTCACTATAAAATGAGCCATAGCTACGCCAACTTGGATGCACACACCACACTTGGAACAAAAATCAAAGCTAATTCAATTATCTCTTGCAGCTATCTAGCTGTTCTGCCTTTGACGTACATCCAATAAAACAAAAGTACTCTTCTTTTGCATTTGAATTGAAGAAGATAAAATTAAATGGGAGCAGGCGGAAGGATGAACGATGGCAACACTGATGATGTCTGTAAACGTGTTCCTATCGAAAAACCACCATTCGAATTTAGTGATCTTAAGAAAGCGATACCGCCACATTGTTTCAAGCGATCTCTCATACGCTCATCTTACTACTTATTCCGTGACTTGATCATGTTGTATAGTTTTTACTATCTTGCATCCAATTACATTCCACTCTTGCCCAAATCCCTTGCTTACATAGCATGGCCAGTATATTGGTTCTGTCAAGGTACCCTCTTCATGGGTCTATGGACTCTAGCCCATGATTTGGGGCATCATAGCTTTAGCGATTATCAGTGGCTTGATGACACAATTGGTTTCATCATCCATTCCTCATTCCTCACTCCATACTTCTCTTTCAAATACAGTCACGGTAGGCACCATGCACACTCAGGTTCAATGGAATACGATGAGGTCTTTATCCCCAAACGAAAGTCGGATAAGTTGTATTCTGAAATTCTTAACAATCCGCTAGGCAACTTATTCTTGACTTTAGCTAAAGAACTTGTCGGATTCCCGTTGTACTTTCTCATTAATATTCATGGCAGGAAATACGATGGGTTTGCAAGTCACTTTAACCCACAAGGTCCTAATTTCAACGATAGCGAACGCAGTCAAATTTGGCTCTCTATCGGAGGTGTTTTTGTAACTGTCTATGTTCTTTACCAAGCTGCAGTAACTGCTGGTACAAAATGGCTATTTTGCATCTATGGAGCGCCTTTTTTGGTTTTCAACATTATTTTCATGATAGTCACTTTTCTAAATCATACTCATCCTTCCCTTCCTCACTATGATTCAAGAGCATGGGACTGGATGAGAAGTGCTTTAGCAACAGTTGATAGAGATTATGGAATTTTCAACGATATTTTTAAAAGCGTGACTAATGCTCATGTGATACATCACTTTGTCTCAACTATGCCACATTATCACATGGTAGAGGCCACCAATGCGATCAAGCCAATATTAGGCGAATATTATAAATCTGACGATACCCCAATCCTAAAGGCTTTCTGGAGGGAATCCAAGGAATGCATCTATGCCGAACCAGATGAAGGTGCAGAAAATAGTGGTGTTTACTGGTTCCGTAAGTAGACGCAATACTTTACTCCACAGTTCGTACCATAATGACTCGATCGATCTTATGATCAACCATCTATGCATTAATTTGGGTTGCTGCATCTTCATTGGATTTTGTAAAATTAATAAGGATGACTTGTAAAATAAGGATGGTCAACATACAAGTTTGTAAAAGTGTAAAAGTGGAGTCAACTTGTACAATAAGGATGGTCAACATACAAGTTTGTACAGGTGGTAGTATACCCGGAACTACCGGTTCTGGAATATGCCAAAGCCAAGTAGGTGTATGTGTCTACTTTTCTTTTGTTTGAATAGAGCAAACAACTTTATGTTATAATGCTAAAAGTTAAAAAATTCTAACCCGTACATGACCTTCCGGACAGGTATCGATCCTCTCGAGATTTCATTCTCTCAGCTTCACTCAAGTTAAAATTTGTGAGAGTAAAAAATTAGTGGGACCTTAACTTTATATAATGGTGAATAATCATGTTTATAGGACCCTTAATCATGTTTTTAACATTTTGATTTATTCAACTTGACTAACTTAGAAATTAACTTGAGAGGATCTCAACCCTTTCCGGACCCAAATGTTTAGGCCGAAGGAAGTTGTGCATCTTGGGAAATGGGGGGCTTGCGCCATGTGGCGCCATGTCACACCCCAAGATGCTACCCTAAAATGAGGAAGTGGTGCATCTTACTTATGTGGAGGACTTCCGACAAATGGCGATATATATATAAGTGGTTGAAATTAAAAAAAAAAGTAAAAAAGTGGTGGAGTGAGAGAGGGAGAGAGAGCTGAGCGGTATATACAAGCGCTAAGAGCTAAAAAAAAAACCACAAAACTCCCACAAGGGGCAGTGTAGCAGGCGGCTTACCGGCGTCTTGAAGGGATGCCGCCTCCTAAGGTGCTCCATACCTATCAGCCTTACAGATGCCCTACGTACCTTTCCGTCCTAAACTAAACAAGATGGAAGCTATACTACTATACGTACATAACAATTAGAAGAAATCAAATGAAATGCGTTATCTACACACAACAAACTTTCAGAACTAGACGGTTGGATGAAATACTTCAATGAAATATGTTTTTTTTTTTTCTAACCGATGTCTGTCGTTTTTAAATTGCCTTTGAAAAGGACCTTTGGGTGAGTTCTCATAATTTTTTTTTTCCATTTTCTCTTAAAAAGAAAGGATGACATGTAGTAAGTTTTGCTCAAGATGGAGTTTTTCTTTTGCCTTTACCTTTTTTTTTAATTCTTCGAATTGTCAGTTTCACAGGAAAAAAAAATGATACCATTATCTTGTTGATCTTTAGTTTAATGAACTTGAATTCATTGGTAAACATGTTGTTTTATTCACATAATGAAATAGCCATGAGTTGTAAACTAATTATTATTTATAACATAATTAAAATAGATTTGGTGAAAGTGGTCTTAAACTTTCAATTAATATATACAGTATAAAAGACATAACAATTATAAAACAAAAAACTCTTTGGTAGGAGTGGTTAGTATGATTGGTGCCTTCACTTCTAAGGCTATCTCCAATGTCGACGTGCAAAGTCAGTTTGCCTTCAAGCATTTTGTAAACATCCATTCACTACAAAAAAAAAAAAAGATTCATCATTTATTTATATTTTCAGTTAGTATGAACAATTTATAAAATTTTGTCACGCTTATAAGTGTCTAAAACTATATTAAACTAAAAGTTCACACTTTTAAGTGTGTAGAAATATGTATGATAGACTACAAAAGTCCACACTTAAAAGTGTGTAGAAATTTATCCACACTAACTATTAATTTGTCACATATTTAAGTGTGAATATATGATCAAAAATATGTGAATAAATGACTAATTTTTTGTAGTCGATCACCATATATTTATAATTGTGTAGAAGAATTAAATAATCATATTTTGTAGAAATACGATTTGAATGGTTAATATGTAATGAAATCGGGTATCATTGACATTAACACTAAAACAACAAAAAACACTAAAAGACCAAAAGGAAATTTAAAATGCCAAAAAAAATAAAATACCAAAATAGAAAGAAAAAAAAATACCAAAAAAAAAAACTTAGAAATGGGATGAAAGGTTTGTGATGGATTTAGAACCCATGATCTATGGATACTAAGGCTAAAGACTAACTACTTTACACAAATACTCTTTTATTTCAAATTTGGAATATTTACTATATATATATAATAAAGGTATTGGAAGAAAAAAACAAAAGAATTACACACATATAATATATATATATATATATATATGCGTATATGTGTTTAAAACACGAAGGTTTATTAAAGATTACATGTTGATAAGCATTAACAAATAATACATTTTTGTAATAAGGCTTGTTATAACTTGTAATGACATCCGAGCTAAGAACTTTAACATACTAATAGCTACCACTAGACCACAGTAAACAAAAGGCTAAACAATATACCATACATCTTAAAAACTAAAACCATTAAAAAAAAGTTTTAAAAACCAAGAAAAAAAAAAAGAAATCCAAAAATAAAAATGTCGGAAACAAAAGAAATCCAAAAAAATATAAGGCAAAATAAAAAAATAACAAAAAAAAACCAAAAGTTTAAAACCATTAAAAAAACAAAATTAAAAGTATATCTATTAAAAGCACACCTATTGTATTGTGTTTTATGAATTAAAAAATTTGAAGGCCAAAGAAAACCAAAACAGAAAAAGTAAAAATGAAACCCAATTATACCAAAGAACTTAGGTGGAAGCCCGAAAGAAAAATAAGCAAATATTGTTATTAGGGCTCAAACCTTGTACATTTGGTGATGATAATGACATAGCAACAACACCAAGACCAATCCTTCTAACTCCTTTTATGTATCATTAATCTACATCGTTTGTATTATGTGTTAAAATAAGCGTGTCACAAAAAAACAAAATAACACTATGCATATTCAAATGCTTTAATATAAAATAATCTCTTAAAATCTTCATATCAGTTGATTCGGGTATAGCATATTGCAATAGATGCATGTATCCATACAAAATGCATATTTCATTAATTTTCTATTTAATTCTTCTTTACTTTTCAATATATAAAATTACCAAAAAAAAAACAAGTTTCTAAATTTAAGCTTTAATTAAGTTGTCATAAACTTTTAGGTAATAATAAATCTACAATAACTTTTCATCATCCACAACAAATGTACATATTTACTGTAAAATATACAATTATATAAAGCATTATCTGTTGTGAATGATTAAAAGTTGTTATAAATTTATCACTCTCCAAACTTTTATGACACCCAAGCCAAAATATACCGATGATGATAAGATGATCATTTTGAGAAAACAAAGGGAAATTGATTTATTATTTTTTTTAAACGACAAATTTTATAAACAAGAGGCTAACCCGTTGAAAAGGGCTTAACTGAAAACAAAAATGCGATTAGAAAATTAGGAAAGGGTTTTTAATCTATTCATCTAAAAAACTCTATTTAAATACCAAATAAATGATTATCTTTCTTTTTGAAATTATGATTGACATACACCATTGAAATGATATCTAGATATATAATCCCACTAAATATTTAAAATAATTAGGTGGCCCATTAAGAAAAGATAATGATAGTTGCAATGAATAAAATACTTTGGTCACTTCTAAGCGAATATTTCTAGTGCCATCAATTGACTTATTAGTTTAACTATATGTTCTTAACGTACTACTTTTTTCAAACTTAATAATGCGTATATTTTAGGAGAAACTATGTTTTTGGGAAAGAAAATGAATAATAGCACACATCATGACAAATATAAATCATATTTTAGTTTTATCAAGTGCCACAATCAAATATTCAAATATTATATACTCCGTAATAGTTACCCGGCTTATTAGAATGATTTTCTAATATTATATATGATTACTCATATTTTATTTGGATACTAGACGAATGAATAGATATTTTGTCATATAGACAATTAAAAATAGTATGCTTAAAATATAATTAAAATATTATTATATGAATATAAATGTAAGTTTCTAACATGAAACTAAGAAAAATTGTTTAATTAGATAAAATAAATAAATAAATAACCATAGATGGTATGAATAATATGTTGAAATGAAGATAGTATAAAAACAATAATAGTAAAAGTATAATAAATATTTCTGAGTTTTATAATTTTTGATGTACATATCTATCTTCATGAATATCTATATAGCCTTATTCATAAAAAAGAATATCTTTGTAGCACAATTATAACTCTTAATAAAAGATGCATCTTTATAAGCAATAAGATATTAGCCTAAGAAGTATGTAATAGTAATTTAATAATATCATTCAAAGCAATTAATCGTATCAATCTTCACAAATCAAATAATAACTATATATAAAATACAAAGATCTTGAAATAAGTAGAAAAACTTTTTTTTATCAACCGATTCATAATATATACTTTTGAATGTTGCAATCCTAAATCAATGCTAACTGACAACTAACGTAGACTCAAGGTGTTCAAAGTTTACCATTTACATAAAAACTTTTATTATTATTATTATTATTATTTTGAATGGTAAGTTTGGGCTCAACGACATTGTCTCTTCATTTACATAAGAACTATCAATAAAAATGATTTAATGTATTTGTGGTTTCTTACTAACATAAGGGTAGATGATATATTATGAGCATGAGACAAAAAATCACATACGAAACAAATTCAAAATATTTCAAAATTGATTTTAAATACTTAAATATATATCATTTATTTAAACTTTGACTATAACTAATTAAAAAAAGACTATAACTATTTAAATTTAAATTTAAATTAAATGTTAACCAAATCTACGTGACAATCCACATGACAAGAAATACAACATAAAAAAGCACATGGTGACAACTAAGCAAAAATCCTGCTTGACAAAAAAAAAAAAGACTAATGACACATAAATCTTAAATTATTCTCAATTAGTTATATCTAAAGATATATTTACTCTAGTATATAGCTATAAAGAATAACGCATGAAGTGTGCCTAATATTATTTCTCTAATAATACAAGTATTCTACACAAATAGTCAAATACTTAAATATGTATAACTTGTCCATCATAATCTCTAATCCTTTTTATATAAAAAAAACTATTTATCTAACCATTTATTAACCAATCATATCTTTCCATTTTTTTTTAGTTAAACATTGTTTATGTCATCTTTATACATATTTATATTTATAATTTAAACCTTAATTATAATTAATTAAATTTCTTCATAGTTAATATTCCCTAAGATAAATGGACATTTAAAGGAAAATAAATAAAAGAAACTAATGAATCTTCAAATTGACTATTGAACGCATTTTTTTGCTAAATATTTAATTACTTTGTATATTACATTTTTTTTAATTTTCCATTAGACAATTTACATTTTTTGATTTTTCATAATACAATTATCCAACATGTTATTAATAACTTTTTTTTCCATAAAATATTAAAACTGTATGTTGACTTACATTTTTAATGACTGTATAAATTGGAAATATCATGTATAAAACTAATTTAAAACATATAATATAGTCATTTTAACCGACTGTATACTAAAAATCTAATAATTATAATCAATCAATTAATTAAATAATAATACAACAATGTTTTGAATACTTTAAATATATAATACTTTAACATGTAGTCATAACATGTAATATAATTAGGGCTGTCAATACTTGACCCAACCCGAAACCCGACCTAAAACCGACCTGAAAAAAACCGTGTTAGGGTTGTGAAATCTTGACCCGCCAACCCACTAACCTGATTTTTTTCCGGATTGGGTTCGGGTTGACCTTTTGGGTTAAAAGGTCGACCCGTCAACCCGAAAATAATTTAAGTTTATATAAAATTTTTTAACAGGTCGACCCACCAACCCGTTTGACCCGCCAACCCACGACCCATTTGACCTGAAATCAACCCACCAACCCGCCAACCCATATGACCTGTTTGACCTGAAATCAAGTCGTCAACCCACCAACCCGATTTTTTTCAGGTTGGCGGGTTGAGTTCGGGTTAACGGGTTGTGGGTTAGGGTTGAAATTTCTGACCTGAAACTTTTAGTGGGTCGGGTTAGGGTCAGAGATATTCGACCCGTCAACCCGAACCCATCAACCAGAACCCGAACCCATTGACAGCCCTACCACGTAGAGGATGTCAAGAATCCGATGAATGATGGACATTGTAAGAGCTGTTAGATAAAATAAGCATATCGTTCACTCTCAATTTATACAATACATAAAAGGTACATCTAACACATTAAACATAGCTTTTAGCATTTATTGAAAAATACATCATCAAAAGTTAAAACATTAAAAGAAAAGAAATTGCAATATTTTTATATTAAATCTCCAGACATGATGTTGGTCATTAATTTGTGTCATAAGCAATTGGAACTAAATGCAAGTTGTGTTTTAGATTCAGAGTTATTCCAAAAGTCTCACTTGTATCAAGATCTTCGGGTCTTACTCCACTCGGGAGTTCCCAATTGAAGTGGTAAAGTAGCCTGGCAAGAGGAAGCTCGATATTGGCTAACCCCAAAGTCATGCCTGGGCACATTCTTCTTCCAGCCCCAAATGAGAGAAATTCAAAATCCGTTCCCAGTAAGTCAACCGAAGTCTTACCAAATCTTTCCGGATTGAAACTTTCTTGATCAATCCAGCATTCTGCATCACATCCTATTTTCCACGCGTTGATAATGACTTTTGTATTGGCGGGTATATGGTATCCACCAATGTCACACTTTTCTCGACTCTCTCTAGGAACTAACAACGGAAGAGGAGGGTGCAACCTTAAGGTTTCTTTAATCACAAGTTTCAAGTAGTCAAGTTCTTGAATATCCGA
>JAOXNX010000001.1:15774955-15795209 GCA_028566075.1 Solidago caesia | reverse complement strand
GTTTTCACTCTGTTGATGTTGTAGATGCAATCTCAAATAGGTCTCAAGGAACGAAAAATCAACCATTACAAAAAAAGGAGTGGGTTTTGAAACCACTCGTCCCGAGAAATACAAATCTTTCTACATCTAGTTGTAGCCCACAAAAACGACTGTGTCACAATAAAATCAAACAAGGCATCCGACCGATTTTGATCCGAAGAAAAAACTTGCTCATTCCGATATTTGCAAATAACCCAAATGGTACAAAACATAATACCTTCGATGCATAGTTTCTTGATCGCTTTAATATTTATATCATCAACCTTTTGGAAAGCTTCATCAAGTTCTGTAACCTCTTCAATTTGAATGTCGAGCCAAGCATAGATCAATCTCCAAATTTTACTAGCTATTCTACACTCCAAAAAAAGATGGTAGCTAGTTTCCAAACCATTAGAACACAAAGGGCAAATAACCGAAGGGATATCAATACAGTTACACACAAACACATGGATGATTGATATATTACAAAAATGTCCCTGATTTAACTATACCAAAAATTTTAACAGCCAACATCACCCAAGCCATCTCCTTATTTTATTGTACTTAATTATTGTTATTCATGATTTTTATTTTGGCCAACTTTTTTAAGCCGGGTGTTTAATGTTTACTTGGAGATGTATTTTGAGAATTTTTTTTTTTTTTTGAGTGATTGATATGAAGTTTTTTGATGTTTTTAGTACCAAGTGAAAGTAATTGAGATTAATTTTGATGGGCTTGTTTTTATTTTACTTTTAGTAAATAGAGTTGGAAATTATTATTGATTTTGTTCCATTCTTGGAAGACTAGAACCACTGAATTGTTTTACTATGTTTTTAGTTATGATCATCAATCTGTTGAAAACTACCGAACCAGCCAATAAACTGAGGCTAGTAGGGTGGTTTGGTCAGTCTGAGAATATGATATCGAGCTGGCGGTTTGAAAAAAGTTAAATCCGAATCGTTTGGTTAATAGTTTGTCTGTATACAAGGTTGTAATAAATATAGTGTTTAGAATATATTATTTTTGCTTTTAACTTTTTTATTGTGTTTGATTGGATTAATCAACTTCCCTCGTTATATATTTATTAAATAATAAATAAATAAATTTGTGGTTTGATTCGTTTTGGAATTACTTTGAATGATTTTGAAATATACTATTAGATACGGATATCTATTTTAAATATTTGATAAATATATGTTCTGACCGGGGTTTTTTTGGAAGCATTATCTCTACTATCGCGTAGGGGTACACCTCCCGCATATCTTGCTTATGGCAGAATTGGGTTTTGTTGTTGTTATTGTTATTAATAAATATGACTAGATATAAAAATAATAATAATAATAATAAATTGGGCACTTAGAATGGGCCAGGTGTGAAATTATATTGTTGGTCTAAAACATTTGACCACTTGAGAATCATTGGCATTTCTTTCTTACATATGACTAGATATAAAAAAAAAAATTAGAAGTAAAATTAAGAGTCATGAACTCATGATCATACTCTAATGTGAATAATTCTAACACATTTTCTTTCAGTGGATGAGAAAAACGCGCATTTGAAGAGCCTTGAGAAAGAATATAAGAATTTGAAGCTCTTCAAAGCAGACCTTCTTGACTACGAGTCTCTTCGTGCAGCTATTACGGGATGTAATGGTGTGTTCCATAATGCGAGTCCAGTTCCATCTAGTTCTGCTCCAAACCCAGAGGCAAGTTTAAATAACATTTGACTTTACCTTCGAAGTTTTACTACTTGTGGCAATTTCAAACCATTTAGGTTGTGTTTAATCATAAACTGGTCAAAAAAAAATATATTTAGCTAAAAAGGGTTGTTCAAAGGGGTTGAATTCACATAGTATCTATTTTTGATGCATACAATGTCAATCTTATATATCATTTTATCTAAATGTTGATGTTTTTTTTCAACTTAATTTTTCTTTGAAGACTTTGACTTTGAACCCATGACCTCCGGCTTCATACTAATTCCTTGAAATCATCAAACCACTCATTGGTCAGGTTGATGTTGTTATTGATGGTATTGGTTTGTAGTCATAAATAATGCATTAGGTATATGTATTTCTTACACAACGGGAAAAGAAGTGTTTACATGTCCACCATTTGGTTTTTACCCATACAAAAGTGACCCGTTTTCCAACCCCGCAAACCCACCCATTGGCCCACGTTTAGGTTTGACTAATCACAATTGAAAGCTTCATTGTTACTTTCCGTGCAGGTAGAAGTGATTGAGCCAGCAGTTAATGGTACACTAAATGTACTCAAGGCATGTTGTGAAGTAAATGTCAAGAAAGTTGTGTATGTGTCCTCTATAGCTGCTATTATGGTCACACCTAATAGACCCACAGATCGACCATTGGATGAGACCTTTTGGTCTGACCAAGAATTCTGCAGGTCAATTAATGTAATCAGCTGAACTTTTCTTTAGTGTAGACTTATGACGTGGGCCTTGTTTTCGGTACACATAACATATTTTTGAACTTTCACTTGTCATTGCAAGCTAATTATGATAGAAGAATACTAGTGTGTTGCAAGAATGAATGATTTTGGACAAAAAGTGCTACATACCAATGTCATGTTCGGCAATTATTTTCCACAACATTTCAAGTCACTCATTCTTGCAAACTAGAAGCGGCAAAACGGATTGGTCAAGCAGGTTGGGGAACAAGCCAAAACTCGTATATTTTATTATGGGATGGGTTCGCTTGACCTAAAACACTGTCTATGTCCAAGAATACATTTTTCTATAAACACATGTTTGTCAAATATGTTTACAAAAATATTATTATTTCTACCCTGGTCTAGGTTTTTGAATAAGAGGCTGAAGCAGGTCTTTTTTTTAGTAAAGAGTTGTTTTACTCCAGTAAGCTTGTATTAATCAACAAAATAAGTTCAAGCGATGTGGCTGAAATTTCCACACCCTCTATACACAACAATTACAATTGTGCAATACCTGGCACACAAGACATGAGAAGTGACATGCCACTTACAAACACACTTTTGGCGACATTTCCAACTTTATGGAAAATTATGGTGTTCTTCGTGCCCATTTCCACAATAATAGCGGTTCATTTGCAACCAAAGCAATGTGCAACGGTTTAGAAGTCAGATATCTTTATCATAAATTTATGAAATGTCAACTGTGCTATACAGGAATGGTATTGTGTTTCTAAGACACAAGCAGAAAGCCAGGCTTGGGAATTCTCAAAACGTAACGGTATTGATTTTGTGTCAGTGTGCCCATCTTTTGTATTTGGACCCATGCTGCAGAGCACGACCAATGCTAGTAGCATGATTCTTATTATGCTTCTTAATGGTTGGTACTTTTATAATACGCATATTCCATACTATCTTCTCTGTTTGTCTGCATCTTCCTTGATATAACATGATTGTATGTAAATTAAAGATAAATTAATGCATTTAGAGTTTAAAGTGACATTTTTACTGCACTTATGTGCAGCTGTAGAAGGAAATGAAGTAGAAAACACGCTGAGGCTGATTGTAGATGTACGCGATCTAGCAGAAGCACTGGTTTTACTTTATGAAAAACCAGAGGCCAATGGAAGATACATATGCTCATCATACGAGAGCAGAACAAAGGAATTAGTAGAAATACTGAAGAAATACTATCCCGACTATAAGTATCCTAATAAGTGAGTTTCTTTTTCTTTTACTTCCTCCACTATGTGAATGGGTAATCGGCTGAGGCTTTGCTTGTCACGTTACTTTTTTAAAACTCTTTTCTAGGTCACCCTCAAGATGTTTACATAGAGAGGTGAGAACCTAAGACCTCTTGTGAGGACATGAGGACGTCTAACCACTAGACCACCTTGGTGGTGGTTTCCTCTTCTATGTGAACCCGTAATCAATATCCTATCTTAGAAATTTTCCATGTTACAAGTTGCATGTTTGTCATGTTAACTTTCTTTTTGAAATAAGGGAAAATTGAATACTTACTTTCTTTTTGCAATATATCAGAGCTCGACAGCTCGTATTTTCATTTATTACCTTTTGTCATGTTAACTTTTAAACTGCATTTGTTTTTTAGCCGTAACTGAACTCTTTTCCGCAAGATTATTTGGAACACATTTTGGATGTTTCACAAGTAATTGAATACTTTTCTTAATCGGTGCCAAGTTAAACCAATTAATTTATATTCAACACCTTAAGATAACATCTCAGATTGCAAACAAGCTATACAATCATTTTATTAGAACACTTTGACTTCATCTTTGCTTTCTGCCCATACCATGTACTAACTCCATTTTACGTTAACTGACTGGCAGATTTATCGAGCCAAAAGAGATATTTAAAGTTACATCTGAGAAACTGCAGAAGCTGGGTTGGAGTTACAGACCACTTGAAGAAACACTTGTCGACTCAGTCAAGAACTATGCTCAAAATGGTCTTTTGGGTTAGAAGTGACGAGTCTGCCACCTTATCTAGCATTTATGTTTGCCTTTTGGTTTTGTAATATCATGAACTTAATTGTGCTGCATTTGGCATGGAGTATGTGCTTGACTCCTATCAGAATAAGTTTGGAACATTGTATTATTATAACTAAGAGTGCGTTTGGTTTGTTGTCCATGAATCACTATGGGTATGGGTGTGATTACTTTGTGGAATGAGAATGGATATGAATTAAGGTATTGTCAATAATATTGTTTGGTTAAATACATGGATTTGAATATTAAAATATTTAAGTAATATACTCTAGAACTATTGCTTCAAATTTTAATTCAAATATTGTTGCCGGTAAGTTCAGTTTTATTTATTTATGTCCATCCGATCAACAAATCATCCATTTAAAACCTATTTTTCAGGCATTTAATATTGTTCCCTCATATTAATTTGTAGTCAATCTTCATCTCTTTGTATTTGTGACAATAGTTTATTGATCATTTCTCTACCTTGAAGTATTTGCTCTTGAGATCTTTTCTTTTCTATTCTATAATATTACACCTGACAATCTTGACCCAAAGTCCTAGTAACAAGTCGATTTGGGAAACCTCAAAAACATTCTAACCACTCAACCGTTGTAATAAAATCACTCCTTTGCTGAAGAAACAAACATTACGTAAAAATTGTTCGAGCAACCTACTAGGCTACTAACCACTACAAGCATACAACTTTCTGATAAGAATTCAGAAGTCGCCATAACTAGCGCCGCCGTTGGCACTTTCTGATCTCAAGAAATAAATAGTTGTCGCCACCGTCCGACGAACCATCTGATAATCCGGACTGTCTATTTGGACACCTATCCTTTTTTATTTTGACAACTATAAAACTCCCCGTTTCATCTAAAACGCTATTTATATGCCAAAAAACTCCGAGTTATATATAAAACGGGGATTTTTATAGGTGTTCAAATAGCAAAAGTGCATTACATTTATGGCACATGTCCTGACATGTATGTCAGGGAATGACAAGTGACATTCCACTAAATAAAGACCGCTAATACGCCCCATTTCATATAAAACAGGGAGTATATCCTCCAAAACTTGGTGTATTATATAAAACAGGGAGTATGATACGCCCCCTTTCATATAAAATGGGGAGTATATCCCCAAAACTTGGTGTATTATATAAAACGGAGAGTATTATAGGTGTTTATATAGCAAAAGTAGATGACGCGCTTATCAGAAAATGACACTTGGCATGACTCACTTGTTATAGAATGACAAGTCACATTCCTTATATACGGGGAGTTTTATAGGAAACAGGGTGTTTGTAATTTTTATTTATTTTTGTTTAAATTTTGTGTAACATACAAGTGACATTCCTTACATATATACTAGGAGTTTCATATAAACAGGGTTTTTGGTATAAACGGGGAGTTTCAAATAAAATGGGTCTGTGATTTTTTTAGTTGTACACCGTGGCCCAGTTTTTATTTTTTATATATAAAAAAAAAATTAACGATGAGACATACATCCATATATACATACATGCATACACATGAGACAACAAACGACGTTTAAGGCCCAATAGGCCCATTCGAGTGAAAGACGAACATGGTTGTCAGAATAGGCCCATACACACGAGTTATATGCATACTTGCCCCGTTAGCCCCAAACAAATGATTGAGAAACATATTGGGCCTAATAGGCCCAATGATTAGACGAACACTAGAAATGAAGCCTGTGAAAGCTAAGAGAGACATACATCCATATAAACATATATACATATATACACATGAGACAACAAACGATGTTTAAAGCCCGATAGGCCCATTCGAGTGAAAGACGAACATGGTTGGCATAATAGGCCCATATACACGAGTTATATGCATACTTGCCCCGTTAGCCCCAAACGAATGATTGAGAAACATATTGGGCCCAATAGGCCCAATGATGAGACGAACACTAGAAATGAAGCATTTAAAAGCTAAGAGAGACATACATCCATATATACATACATACATATATACACATGAGATAACAAATGATGTTTAAGGCCCATTTGAGTGAAAGACGAACATGGTTTGCATAATAGGCCCATATACACGAGTTATATGCATACTTCCCCCGCTAGCCCCAAACGAATGATTCAGAAACATATTGGGCCCAGTAGGCCCAATGATGAAACGAACACTAGAAATGAAGCTAAAAGAGACATATTGACTTAGGCCCGGAGATCAGGATATGCACAAGTGAAACAGGCTCAACAACACGGTGGCTCGATTTTTTGGGGTCTCAAACTCAAAAGGTTTATGCATATATATAGTTGATCGAAGAAAATATGAATGTACATGGTCTTATAGATCTACTGGTTATGCTGCCTCCTTTTGTATCTTACAACAGAGTTTGATCCCCTTCCGTGGTTTTTTATATAGTCTTTTGTTGAGTATTAACAAAATTCTTATTATTGATGAACCTCTTTACATGTTTTGATATCTTTACATTAAAGGGCCCATTTGATTACATGGCACAGGGACATGAAAATCAACGGGACGGCCTGCTAATCACAATTGAAAGCTTTATCATTACTTTTACTGCAGGTAGAACTGATTGAGCCAGCAGTTAACGGTACACTTAATGTACTGAAGGCATGTTGTAAATTAAATGTCAAGAAAGTTGTGTATGTGTCCTCTATTGGTGCAGTTATGTTCATGCCTAATAGACCTACAGATCGACCCTTGGATGAGACTTTTTGGTCTGACCAAGAATTCTGCAGATCAAATAATGTAATCAGCTGAACTTTTCTTTGATATAGATTTATGATGCCTCTCTTGTTTGCAGTATAAGTCACATTTTTTTGCACTTTCCACTTGTCATTGCCAAAAAATCATGATAAAAGAATACTAGAGTTTGCAAGATTGAAAGATTTTGGACAAAAATGCCACATAAAGCGTCATCTTCAGCATATACTTTCCAGAACTTTTCAAGTCACTCATTCTTGCAAACTAGAAGTGGCGTGGCTGGTCAAGTAGGTTGGGTAACGGACCAAACAGTGAAATTTTGGAATGGGATGGGTTTGCTTTACCTGAAACATCGTATGTCTAATTTTTTTTTTAATTATTAACAGATTATTTGTCAAATATGCTTACAAATTTCAACACTGGTCTAACTTTTTTTAGTAAGAGACTTTAAGAGGTTTTTTGCACTACAAACACCCTTTGGGTGACATTTTACCCGTTTAACCTGTTAGAGATAAAATATACTCCTAATTGACCCTTGTAAGTAAAGGGGTCAGAATTTCCACCTATATGGCAAACTAATGTGCTTTTTCTGCCCATTTGCACAATAGTTGTGGTTCATTTGCAACCAAAAGCAAAGTAGAACGGTTCAAAAGTCAATCTTTCCATCATAAAAATGTCTAATGTCAACTGTCCTATACAGGATTGGTATTGTCTTTCTAAGACACAAGCAGAAAGCCAGGCTTGGGAATTCTCTAAAAGAAATGGCATTGATTTTGTGTCACGCCCGACTCTTATTTTAGGACCTATGCTGCAGAACACAATCAATGCTAGTAGCTTTGTTCTTGTTAAGCTTCTTCAAGGTTGGTACTTTCATAATACCCATATTCCATATTACTTTCTATGTCAATATCTTTCTTGATATCACGTGATTGTATATGTTTAGTCATATGATTACCATAATTACCATAAGTATACACCCAATTTAATAAGGGTATAATCTACATGCAAGTTAAGGGAACTTGTTCATTTTGAGTTCAAAGTGGCATTTTTTTTATTGCATTTCTGTGTTTGTGCAAAAGGAAATGAAGAATTGGAGAACAGGCTGAAGCTAGTTGTAGATGTACGTGATCTAGCCGAAGCACTGATTTTAGTATATGAAAAACCCGAGGCCAATGGAAGATACATATGTATGTCACACCAGATCAGGGCAAAGAAATTAGTAGAAATGCTGAAGAAATACTATCCTGACTATAAGTATCCAAACAAGTGAGTTTCTTTTTCTTCTAATCCCTTTATCAAGTGAATACTTAGTCCGTTTCCTATCTTTGAATTATTCCATGTTAAAATCTTCGTGTTTGTCCTTATCGTCCTTAGATATTTAGGCAAATTGCGTAGAAAAGGAATATACTTTAAGACCATTAGCTTCAAAGAAGTTTACAATATATTGGAGTTCATATCTTCATTTACTACCTTTTCTTGTGTCAACATTTGAACTATGTTTGCATTTATGCATTAGCTCAAAGTGTGTACCATTCTCGTGGAATTTGTGCATAAAAGGAACTTGATATTTTGATTTGGGTCCGCAAGACTATTTGGAACAAGTTTTAGATATTTCACAAGTAGTTGAACACTTGTCTTTAGTTGTGCCTAGTTAAAACCAGTTTATATTCAAAACCTTAGGATAGTATTATGAACAAGTCCCAACTTCTTTTTACTTTGACCGACTAACAGATTTATAGAGCCAAAAGGGATATGTTCAGCCACATCCGAGAAACTACAGAAGCTGGGCTGGAGTTACAGACCACTCGAGAAACACTTGTCGACTCAGTCGAGAACTATGCTCAAAACGGTCTTCTGAGTAAGAATTGAAGTAGATAAGTCTCTTTAGCTTTACTTTGCATTTTCATTTACCTTGTGGTTTTGTAATATGATGAACTTGTGTTTGCTTTTGGCATGAAGTATTTACTTCACTCCTATCAGAATAGGTTTCGAACATTGTATACATGCATTTAAAAATGTTACTTTGCTCAATTTTTGTTTTTTTAGTATCAGTTCTGTTTTTTTTATATTGCTTGAAACTGTATTTGATTTTTAGTTCAATCATTTAAATGTAAATTTAAATCTAATGTGTGTCAAAATAACTCACATTTAAAACATTTGTAATTGTTGCAACACAGGTAGGGGAAAATGTTAATTTAACTTAAAAGAAATTTAGATTTAAAGTTTGTTAAAAAAAAATGATGTATAAGCTATAAGTAAGTTGAAATTTAAATTTTATAATTTTAATAATAGATTCAATGCTTTTATTATACAAAATAGTATGTCGGTTTATATCGTGAGCCACTTATAAAATAGCATGTCGGTGTATTTGATTTTTAGTCAATCATTTTTGCAACTTTTTCTTTGTGCTAAAGTTTAATACCTTATGTTTTGTTGACACATTTAACTAAATTTATATAAACATCTATTTTATCTCTATATATAATTTTTTCACTATTCACTTGAAATTATAAGATTGTTTTTATTGCATGTCATTTACGATAAATCGGTTAGAAAACAAATTAATCCGTGAAACGCACAGGTTTCACATAGTTTTCCAATATTTAAATATCAATTTTCGAAAACTTTGTCTGTCATGGAAATATGGAATTTATTTTATTATCTACTCCATATTTATTTAAGCCAATTTATTAGATAATTACAAATAAGCATTTATTTGTTAACTTGTGAATATACTTAATTGCCACATAGGCTAATGATGTGGATGATCCCAAAAAATGTGACACATACGCTCACATATCCTCACTTTTATATATATCTTTACTCTCTTATAAAATAAATTATCCTCCCCTCTTTTTCAACTTTCTGTCTTTAAAATACCCAAATTACCCTTTAATTTCAAAAGCATTATTTTTATAATTAACTCATATACCTAAAATACCCTTAATGAAATAATTTACAACATCTATCCCTCAACTCTTAAAATAACTACACTATCAACTTTTACATCAATAACCTACACTACTCGCCGCCACCATCATCATCGCCACCTTCACCGCCAGTCATCGCCGCGACCACCCGTCGCCACCACCAGTCGCCGCCAGTTGTCGTCGCCACCTGTCGTCATCGCCGTCACCACCACCACCAGTCGCTGCTGTCACCACCACACCACCGCCGCCGCTTTGTGCGGGTTCCCCTCTATTTTATATATATGCAAACAAAACTCATTAAATAAAATAAAATAAAATAGTTATAAATATCAGTTAACGTTAAAATTCGCATTATCTATACTATTAGGGTAGTGATAAACTAACGTGAATTTTTATCCATACACAATAATTGCTACATCATATAGTTGTACAGTACAAGTATATGATGCGAGTATAGTTGTGGATAGATAAAAACTCATGTAAGTTTATCACCTCCTATACTATTATATAAAGATTACACCCCTTTTGTTGAAAATCATATTTTTGGGATATGCGACTTGACCAAAGTACCCTTAATGATTAAATTACACCATCAGTCCCTACACCACTCGACACCGCCACCGCCACCAATAGTCGCCGTCATCACCACAAGTCGTCACCACCACCACACCGCCGCCGCCGCATTGCGCGGGTAGCCCTCTAGTGTGTGTATATATATATATATATATATATATGGTAAAATAAGATAAGATAAGAAGTAAGATAGTAAGATAACTTATATTTTTTTAAATTTAATTATGAAAATCCTATACATGTCTTATAAAAATAAATAAACTTTTTTATAATTTAAAATACACATAAAATAACTTTTTTTATTTAAAATAAAATTTCATTCCAAAAAAAGTAATGTAACAAATTGCGTTGTGTTCTCAACTTTTAAACAACGTGCAAGAACTACCATAAGAAGTAATCGAATGCCATCAATAAAAAATATTACTCTCACTACAATCGCGGATCTAGGAATAAAAATTGCGTGTGTTCAATTATAAATCATACACTTTAAATGCTTCAAATTTTTACTTTATAATTTACATAGGTCCAAAATCTTGGATAATATGTGTCTAAACATAATTTTTCATATGCTTGCTAAGTAATTTTCAATCTAACTTAAGTCCATGAACCTAAGTTGGTCCTATTAAGAACCGCCGTTGTCCCACTGCATTATACGAGCACTATAGTATTACATATAAATAAATGATTAGTATAAGTCAAATATGGTAATAAAGCTTGAATAATTTATGTAAAACAATATCTATACTACTTTATAAAGCAAATGACTTGGAGTCTTAAAATTTAAATTTTTTCAACATTTCCTTATTTATCTTATCATAATGTCTATTATTGAATGTCTTATTATTTAATACCCTCATCCCGCCACCACCATTGTCCATCGCCACTCACGTCTTGTCGTCGTATTGCGCGGGTAATCTTCTAGTCAATCTTTTATAGAGTACTCAACCAACTTAAAATAACCTTTTAAACCTTTGACAACTGTCAAGTAAAACGTTGACGAGCCTACAGATATGGAGTCAAGGCCCAACTCAAACTAAGCATGAAACAATGATGTTGCTATTGGACAACTACACAGAAGACTAGAAGAGAAACGAAGCCCAAAAAAAAACTAAATCTTGGACTTTGGCTTTTGTGTTATGTATGTTTTAGTGAGGCCTCATCAACTTATAGGTAATCAACTTATAGCCTTATAGGTATGGCCGTATGGGTTCGGGTCCCATAATGATCACTTCATAACTATGCGTGGAATTTATGTAGATTGTGTAGTTATCTTTCTTCAAAGTTAAATAAAAAGGAAAATATAACTTCTATCTCTTAACACTAGAATCTGTTTCTAGCAAAGAAACCTCAAGTCTCTTAAACTCAATTAAAGTAAGGAAAATGCTAAATGCAGCATTTAGGGCTGCATTTAACGTGCATAAAAAAGTTGTACTTTTCATATCAAAAGTTCACCCCCTGAATTTTATGATAAATATACAACTATTTAATGCACCTTATATACAGCCCTTAGGGCTTTGTTTAGCAAAACCCTTAAAGTAATTAATGGGAACATCCTTACATATAAAAACTATTTTGATTGTGTACATTTTAATTATGGTATTTGTGTTGGAACATCGTATATACTGCTCGTATATGTAAAAAAAATAAAACAAAAATTGGTTGTGCCGTTTCAAGCTAAGTTGTTGTTGAGGATATCAAAAAGTTCTTTAATATACAGAAATGAATTCTTTAATATTGATGATACTCAAAACAACATTAACTTTAATCTTTTGAATAATTGATGTATTAATCAATTGTGGTATAGTGGACATAAATTTATGTAAATGAATTAATTAGCTGATTTCTTGGTAGCATTGACATAAATTGATCTATAAAAATACCAAAAACTTAATTAATTTCTAGTTTATTGACACATGACACAAGAATATACCCCAAAATTAAAACTGACGATAATAATAATGCTTGCAATTTTAAATGGGCATTGAATATTAACACTTGTTTAATCAGGGTCTCTTGTTCTTTTCATTAGGGGACACGGAGTGGACCGACGGGCTCCCGCCCGGCTGGTTGAAGCCGGCGGTAACACCGCCCCGCCCCCGCCGGGCTTCTTTTAACGGTATGGTGAGCGGGTATTAAACCCGTTGGTGAAGCCGTCGAATGTGGACGTTACAGGGACCATTTGTGTAATATTTTTGGTGAGCAGGACGATTTAACATATATATATATATATATATATATATATATATATATTTGTGTTGCAGGTTTTCAACTTTAGCATATATATATATATTATATATGGGCTGAAGACGATGATGTGCATATATATATATATATATATATATTATATGTAAATATCAACTTTAGCCCCTAAATTTTTAACATATATATTTGATTATATTATAATATAAATCAAAATTTTACTTTAACCCTAGAAATTTTTAGTTAGTTATAAATTGGTTACAAAAGTGTTATAAATTAACCTTAAATTATTAAAAAAATTATTAACATTAAATTGTGTGATGAACTTTTATTTTTATTATGTAATGAACTTTTATTTTTATTTTAGTTATAAATTGTGTAGTTTAGGGGGAAAAAATAAAAAATTTGAGAGAACTGGAATCTTATGGGCGCGAATAAAATTAGTTGGAAGGGCTGGTTGGTTGAAATGAGTTAACAGAATTTTATTGATAAAATTTGGGAGGGCTGGAAATTTCAAATTATAACTCATTGTCCCTTACATGGTGAAAGTCGTGATTTTTGACATGTTTTTAATATAATAAACATCATGATCACATTATCCAACTTTTGGAAACTTTGACTTTTTATCAAATTTGTTTGCATGTCATATTCAGGAGTAAGATTCCTTTTTGAGAAAGATAAAATGCATCAAATTCTATTTAAAAAGAATCAAAAACGTTTGTTACGTGTTGGGATATAAGATTTACATGAGTAAAATATGAGCGTAATTATTGAAGTTTAGATATAAAACATGAATAAACACCATCTCACGGGCCTATTTGTAAAGACAAGTAATGTTTGAGTAGACAATTTGAAATGAAGAGAATAAGATGCTTACAATAAATATTCTACCAAGAAATCCAATTAATCAATTTAGATCAATTGTTTGGTGTATATAAATTAATTTACTTCTTAATTTGGTGTAAATAATTCGAATTTGCTAATTATAGTCTTTAAAGTTATTGTTAAGGTCACCATGTATGGAATATGAACAATTAATCAACACTAGGTTACCACATATATAAACATTTTTTTTTCTTTTAGAACGGCTATAAACAATTTATTATTATTATTATTTTGGAATGGCGAATTTATAAATAATAAATACATCACAAAAAAATGAAAGCAACGATTTAATATGGATATATCACTATTTAATTAATTATTACTTTTTATAAATACCAAGTTTAACCATAGCTTTAAGGGCTAACAAAACCCTAAATAATTTACTTCTTACACTAAAATTTATGTTTTTATATGTTTTATAATCTACTTTTAATTTATACATCTTAGCGTAACATGCAATTTATTTGGTATAAATATCAATTTTCTCGAAAGAATGAATAATATGATATGTAAGAAGAAAATAAAATAAAATCATTTCTCATCATAGGATGCTAAAATTGTCATACATATATATGTTTGTAAAGTTTTGAAACCAAAACTTGCAACTATATTATTAATCTGTTCATATAGCATATGTTTTAAAATGTAAATGTAATCAAAATACTTTTAAATATATGTAATTTTAAAAGGACATATATGTCTCAGCAATTAAAAAAATGACATATATGTAATTGCTCCTTATATAAAGTATCGTAAATTATATATTGTCTTGTCAAAATGACTTATAAAAGGTTGTGTTAATAGTATGGGATTAGCTGTTAAAAATAAAAAAAATAAATAAAAAATGTATGGGATTAATTTTAGTGATATTTGATTTTACTTATCAACCAATAACATTATAAATCTTACTTCTATAATATATTTATATAGGGGTTGATTATTATAAAGTAAATATTAAAGTAAAACAAATAAAATAAGATTTTGACTATTGGATCATGATAAAATTGATGCACGGGGATTCATAAAGCACAAGTATATACACTGATGCACGAAGATTTTCATTATGGACAATGATTTTCAGTTAAAAGAAAATAATTATTTTACTTGTTTTATTTTAACTAGTGGCAGGGCCTCATTTAACATGTTGTTACGGTTTCATTATGCTAGTGTACTTGAGTTGAATCTAAAACTGTTTAATTAAAAAAATTAAAAACCAATTTATCATGGAAAGTTTGTCTTAAAAAATGTAAATTTGTTTAAGGTGAATATCAAGAACCCAAAAAGAAAAAAAAGTAAGCAACAAACCAAGAATATAAAAAATAAAACAAACCAAAACAAAGCGCAACATAATCCAAAAGAAAAAAAGGTTGCAACAAACCAAGAATATAATAATTAAAAAAAATAAAATGGAGCGCTACGTGGCAAAATCCTAACAATATTTATTTAAACAAAGAGACCAAAAAGAAAAAAGTTTGCAACAAACCAAGAATAGAAAAAATATATAAAAAAAACAATATCCTAACGATATTTATTTAAGATGAATACCATAAACCTAAAGGAAAAAAATTGTGCAAGAGATCAAAAATAAAATAAAAAACAAAACGGGACGCAACGTGACAAAATCCGAACAGTAATAAGGGTGCAACGTGACACCAATTGAGTGGCATCATGCGAGCGGCGATGTATGACAATGACACTATTCATCACCATTGTCTTTAATATATACAGTAATAATATAATTATTAATTTGTTAATAAATTCATTATAATGTTTATATTAATGCAAATAAAAATAATAACAATAAAGTAATAAATAATAATAATATATTAATATGAATAATAATAATAACAATAAATAATAATAAATAAATAAATTTTAAGGGCTTACATCTAAATAACCATACCATATTTTAGTCAAAGGATTTAGTTAATAATTAAACAAGGGTTTAATTATTAATTAATTAATTATATAATTAAATCTATAAAGACATCATTTTTTAAATCATATGTCTATCAATGATAAAATATCCAAACACGCCAACACACGGCCAAACCAAGGTTAGACCACGACCATGACATTGGTTTATCCATGATGATTGTTTGGTTTAATAACAACCTCGACTTTTAAAAATTTTGACTATTTAAACATAATCTAAGTAGACCCATGAAAATAGGATATGGATTAGTGTCATCCAACATATAATATTTAGCCTATCATTAGGCTAACTAATTAAACAATATAAATATATAAGAAAAGAAAACTAACCAAATAATAGGCCGAAGCCTTAATGAACAAATTTGTTGTCTATAAAACTTTGATAATTTTCACAAGAATGCAGTAGTACAATCCAAAATATGGAGATTCTAGAAAATTTATCTAAAACTACTTATAAAACATTTTGGGTTTTTATTTTTAAAATGTCTTAAAATTAAGATTTTGAAAGGTCCATGTTACCCTTCTTACATATTTACACAATATATTTCTTATCTCCTAAAATATATACATTACCCCATTTATATCAATTACTTTTTCATTAATTACCTACACTATTCGGCGCCGCCGCCATCACTGCATTGCGTGGGTACCCTTCTAGTTAATATTTTATTGATTACACGCTACAAAATACCAAGTACAAGAACTAGAAAATTGGAAAACTAAAAAGAAAAGCTTGCATGCCTTTTATTTGTGCAAAGATTCTCTTGGTAACATGGAGCCTAGGCTTGCATGCCTTTTATTTGTGCTGAGATTCTCTTGGTAACATGCACACTTCATGCAAGAGATGCATGTGTCCCTTAGTTCGGATTTTTTCATGACACCTATATTCTTGATGGATTTTCATGTACCGACTTAGGAATTGACGTAGATGTTTATCTACGTTGTCTATCATCTACGTGATAACCCTTCTCGCCATAGTTAACATATACGTGATGACGTCATCATCTACGCGGTGACGTCATCTTCTTCTGAAAACTTACTAATTAACTAGCCCTAGAATTGTAATGCAGCGGACATCAAAACATGCAACTAACAAATATGAGTGATACGTGTAAACAACATAAGTATCCAGCCCATTTTTTTGTATTTATCAACTAATTACATGGGTATTTACACCCCTAGTCCCTCTAGTCTCATCTTTATAAACACCCATTACTTAAAAACATAAATCTTGATACTTACAATATTCGACTTTTAAATAATACGATCTCTACCGTATACATGGCCACCTACTATTTCTAAAATAATAATTAATAATGGTAACAATAATACTATAACCACTATTACAATATCTTAGAATTATGGGGTGTTACAGCTCTTCGGTCCAAGGAGATGGAATCTTTTTAATCTATCATATAAAATAGTAGTATCTTGGGAAAGATTTTTGTAAAATGGGGAAATATAATTTAAACTTCCCTTAAATCTTTGTAATTGAGTTTTATCTAAAAAAATTTATGGAAATTTTGAGGCAAACTCAATACTTCTATTGATAGGAATTATTTTTCCTTTTTTAATATTATGCCCAATAAATCTAACATTTGTTTGAAAAATCATCATTTTTGATTTAGAAATTACTAAACCGTTGTTAATTATGATTTTTTTCAAATATTTGAAGATGTTTATAATGTGTTTCAATATTCTTTGAAATATACTAGGATATCATCGATATATACAATAATAAAATCACAATAAAGATTGAAAATGTCATTCATAATTTTTTGAAATTCCGAGGGGGCATTTTTAAGGCCCAATGTCATAACATTCCACTCATATTGTCCAAAAGGGACATTAAAAGCAGTTTTATAAGTGTGATTTTTAGTTATTTGAATTTGCCAATATCATGACTTTAAATCATATTTAGAAAAGATTAAAACATGATGTAATCTATCTAATAAATCTTTTTTATTAGGGATGGGATCTATCTCTATAGATCTTAATTCCTAGGATATATGTCGCGTCACCCAGATCTTTCATAGCAAAACACTTTCCAAACCAAATATATACTAACGATGAAAACGAAGCAGATTATTTATCAACATATATACACATGTTTTGATCTTTTAAGATGTGATCGAATAAAAACAAAGTTTTATAATCATCCAAACATATAAAGTTTGGTGGAACACATACTTTATTAATCATACATAATATATACTAGGCATGAGCACGGGTCAAAACTCGGCCCGACCCGACTCGGCTTGGCCCGAAACCCGAAAATGCAAGAAAACCAAAACTGAATCCCGGCCCGT
This sequence comes from Solidago caesia, assembly GCA_028566075.1. Taxonomy (NCBI): domain Eukaryota; kingdom Viridiplantae; phylum Streptophyta; class Magnoliopsida; order Asterales; family Asteraceae; genus Solidago; species Solidago caesia. The sequence goes on along the minus strand of JAOXNX010000001.1, from coordinate 15,777,208 downwards.
TAACCTGTCGGGCAGTTCAGTTCGGTCCCGGTTTAAACCGGGTTGGGTTCGATCCTACCCTGATTATCCCGAATTTGTATAAACCCAAAGACAAAAGTGAAGAAACCATCGTTTTGACTCAACTTCCATGTATATATTTACACATTAACAGATTTCGTGTATATATACTTACAATTGATGATTGAGAAGACATTGTTGTAGGCTTGTAGGTTGTAGTGGCAGTAGCTTGTATTAGGGTTTTGGAAAGAAAAAAAAAACAGAGAAGATGAAAGTAGTATATATATCATTACATCATTACACATACACATATATATATATATGTATGCAGAGAAGTGAGATAATAATACATATATATGTAGAGACGAGGGAGAGAGATAAACAGAGAAGAAAGTGATGAGTGACCATCCATATATCCATATGTATAATAAATAATAATAAATAATATAATGTAATAAACAGTTATATTGTAATAATAATAATAATATAATGTAATAATAATATTATAATAACTAGCATTGTACCCAAGCAATGCGGCGGCGGTGTGGTGATGGCAACTGACAGTGATGGCGGCGACCGTCGGTGGTGGTGGCGGACTGTTGGTGGTGGTGGGTGTAAGTAATTGATGCAAATAGATAGTGGAGATATTTTAGAAGATAAATGATTGATGGTGTAAATTAATTCATTAAGGATAGAATGGTAATTTCGTGTGTAGAAATTTTCTAACTTTTTTGTTTGGTAGTGGGGTGGATAATTTTTATATATAAGTATAGAAGTATAGATAATAAACAGTTATATATAATAAATAATACAAATATTATAATAATAATAATAACAAACAGTTATATATAATAATAATAATAATACATGTTGTTGAGAGCTTGCATTGTAATATCCATTTGCTAAAACCAAAATACCATTGGGAACTACATATGTATGGTCACTTTATCTGCACATCTGTTTACTTTTATATTTTGAAAAGAACACATATATTTATTACACATTGGTTTTTCATCTCTATTTTGTTTTCTCCTATGCAAAATCGTTGTAATACGAATATATATTTTCAACCTATCTTCTATCTCTAAAAACCTGCAACTATCTTCTATTTCAAAGGTAATTTTCTTCTAATATCTATTCTTTTTTGGGTTCACTAACAATCAAAAGCTTATAAGTAACATATATTCGGGTTTTTCAGGCCAAACCGGTATTTGTCGAGTTTTGCACTGACCTGGACGACCCGAAATCAAACTGATTTCCTGGATCAAAGCCCGAAATGTTTGGTGGTCGGGTCGGGTCGGGCCAGTTTCGGGCGGGTCAAGTTCGGGTCTCGGGTTTCCGGGCTCAATGCTCATGGCCAAAATATACCAATAAATAAAATTGACCATCTTACTATACCTATAAGACCATTGGTAAAGGGTGGGTGAAAAGAGATGGTGAGTAGGTGAATGGTTAAGGAGGGTAGGTGAAAGGGTGTAGGTGAATGTGTTCACCTAGGTGAAAGAAGTAAAGGTGGGGTCCATTTGTTTTTTTTAATTATTTGTTTTATTTTGATTGGGTATATAGTAGATATTGTGGGGTAATGTGAGGTATTAAATTTGAAGGTGAATGGTTTGGGAAAATGGAGAAGGTGAAAGAGGTAAGAAGGTGATGCTGATGTGGCAGAAAAAAGTGTAGGCGAAAAGAGTGAACTGTTACGAATGGTCTTATACATCAATTACATTACATCAATAACTTACACTAATAGCTCTCGCCACCACCACTCATCGCCGCCTCCACCACCTGTTGCCACCACCACCCGTTGCCACTACCATCATGTCGTCATCACATCCATCTAGTGTATATACAAAGAAACAAAAAACAAAAGAAACAAAAAAAAGGGAAAAAAAAAAGACTTAGGCATGTGATTATCACGTGACCAATGATATAGACATGTTAATTTACTCTCTTTTTTTATTACACATGCATACAAGATGTCACATAAATAATTCAACACCTAATATTTTAATGATACTATATTTCATTTTGCACTAAACCGTCTAAACAGTAACACTATAGTTCAAATATCAACAAATGATAAATATACATTGATAAGAAAAAAAAAGCAGAAATAATACAAATATAAAATAAAATATTCAATCATTACTTTGTTTCAATGGTAAATACTTAGGCCTCACCTTATCCTGAACTCGTCATCTCCTCATCTTCACTGTCACATCAGCTTTCTCTCTCCAAGACACACCCAAGAACTACCCC
>JAOXNX010000001.1:15722315-15739809 GCA_028566075.1 Solidago caesia | reverse complement strand
AGTATAAACACCTCAAGAAACACACCATTTTCATCACCATATGACGTCATTTTCCAATGTGGACAAGGTGTTTTGTTGACACATCAGATTATATGATGTCAGCTAAAGTTCTCCTCTTTAAGAGAAGGAGATATATATATATATATATTCATGAAGAAAACAAAAAAAGGGCCCACGTCACAATTTGCTATCAATTTGCCTGCACACAAATTAAGCTTACAAACTGGCGAACAAACTGGAGCTACAATGGAGACAAACTGAATATCGGTATGCATACTGAAAACAAACCGGCCATTGGAGATGGCCTTATCTTATTGGTTCAAGACGACACACATTTATGATTTATCATATAACCACTTGCTATTACTTATACTTGATGGTCGCCAACCTTTACAAAGGTATAAAAAAAAGCTAAAATGTACGAGTATATGATAAACCACAAAGCTTAATAACAAAATTTATAAATTAAGAATCGTTGTGCCAACAACTCAACAAAATGAATGTTTCGGTTCGGTTTTACCCAAAAACTGATCCAAACCGAACCGTGTTCAAACAACTTTGTGATAAAACCACTTTTAAAGCATCAAACATACGAAGATTCAAGATTTTACATTATTTCCCCACTTAATAAACTAAAATTGTTTAAAAGAAAAGCAAGAAAAAACAAAAAAATAAAAACCAAATCGAAACCAAACCAAAAAATCAAATCGACCAAAAACCGAATCCAACAGTTTTTTATTTTCAAAAATCGAATGTTAAAAAACCAACCCAAACTGAACTATGCTCATGAATCAAACAATTTTGTGATTAAACGGAAGATGCAAGATTTTACATTATTTCTCCACTTGAGTCGTTTTACCCTGTTATCGTAATTTTGATATTAAATTTTATTATAATTTTAAAAAACACAAAACACTATTATTATGGGTTTGTTAAAACACTTTCCATTAAATTTTTTTTTTTATTTTATTTTTTTTATTTTTTTTTTGAAAGTTAACACTTTTCATTAATAACAAGGGATCTAACTATAATTAGTCGTTTTTATAAAATAAACACCCCCTTTGTCCATTTCTCCTTTTTTCTTTCTCTCTGATTTCCATTTCAAGTAGTACTTTTTCTAGGGTTTCTTAAATTGGGTTTGTCACAATTGAGATATACCAATAACAACAAAAAAGCATCATAATCTATCCTTTACATTAATAAAAATTGGATCTTGATGCTTAAAAAAAATTCATACTTTTATAAGTATGATCCAAGATACATATCTTTTTGTTTAATTCCATTTTTTTTCTTCAAGATTTAATCTTTGGTTTCCTTAATTAGGTCTAATTAGTCAAGATTTAGTGTAAAGTTGCAAACTTTATTGTTTCTTTATGCTGTAACTTGAAGTTTAATTAGTTAGTTTTTGTGTTAATTAAGTTAGTGTTTATTGGTTTATTATTTTTAGTGGAATTGAAGGATAGAGTTAAGTTACACACTTTATGTATTTTAGATATTGAATAATTAGGAAAAAGAATAAAAATTATTGTTTAGTTTTTTTATTTTTGAAGAATTTGTTGAGGGATTAGTAGTTGTTATTGAAAGAGGATTCTTTTTGGGGTTTCGGGTTTTCGGGTTTCATTGGTTTGTGTTTAAGATAGAGAGTATGGCTGCTGGAACCGGTTTTTCGCCTTCTTATGTAATAGTAGAAGATGGTTTTAATAATAATGATATTTCTTCTGGGGTTGAAGAGAAATCTCAGAATTTGGATAATTTGAATCAAGTGGTGGTTAGAAAACCTCCAAGACATTTATCGGTTGTTCGTCATAGTATCAGTACTGCAACGCTGCTGACGCCTACAGATCCGGTATACAAGTCATTTCCATGTTGAAAGATGTTGATTAATTGCTTATGGTATCGTTTGCTGACTAGAAAGATATTTGTTAATATGGTTGTTGGTCAGTCTTGCTTGGATATTATGTTAGTCTTTTGAATAGGTATTTTGATATTTATAGAAATACACATAGTTGATATGTGTCAGTTTATGGCCATTGTGATAACTGGTGAAATTGTGCATCTCATTTATGTGTTAGAAATGATCAGTTTATGGAATTAGTGTAGTTAAGATGCATACTGACGATTATCGTTGCTATATGCTTTGTGTTCCATTCTCCTATTATCTGTTTGCTAGTTCATCAGTATTAAAACTTGTGATAGTAGCTGCAAGAGTCATTTTTAAGACTAATAATCGTTTCTAGTTACAAGTGATGGAATTGCAGATACATCCAATTACGACTTTTATAGGTTTTTGATCGTTGTTCCAATATAAAGATTTAGTAAAATATTTTACCTTTCTGTTTAGGAAACAGCAAGCACCGTTGAAGTAATTGTAGACTTATGCATCTGACATTGTTAGCTACCTTGGTCCCGATGAGCAAATAGTTTTAATTGTTACCATTTTGTCTTTATGTCATTGAAGGATGTTGATCCTGATAAGATGTGAGCTCATCTATTAAGCATTTTTTTTATTTGCTTTGATGTGTGATAATTGTTTTATATGTAAAGGTCAATATCATCTCCGTCGATCTAAAAACGTGCAGCAACTTTCTTTCTGCAATAAATATTACATTTTCTTTGAAGAAAATCCATCCATGGCTACCTCTTTTCTGCATTGGAAATAATATATAATATCGATTTCAGTCCACAACGATCTCCTGTCTTGTGAATATATCATAAGCATTAAAAGACAACTTATTTATGCTATAGACTTAGAGGTGTCATGTATTTCTTTACTAATCTTTTACTTAAGACCTTGTGTGTTGACTCTTTTATGCAATGTTGGCAGGACTTTGACCTTGGGATTGTTGGAGTCAAGTCAACTTCCGATGGTATATTGGAATATATGCCGATCATCCGATCAGGAAGCTGTGCAGAGAAAGGTCCAAAGGAATACATGGAAGATGAACATATATGTATAGATAACCTTCTAGAACATTTAGACAGAACAGAAGATTTTCCTTCCCTTGGAGCTTTTTATGGTGTATAAATCTATGCCACCTTATTTTGTTCATTTTTTGTTTTATGACAGTCGGTATATAGGGCCGATTAGGTTGTCATTTATGCGTTGCAGATTACACATTATACCCTATTTATAAAAAAACTATTTTTCTTTTTTGTTGAACAGGTTTTTGATGGCCACGGTGGTACGGATGCTGCATGTTATGTTAGAAAGAACATATTGAAGTTCATATTAGAGGATCCGCAGTTTCCGGGTTGCTTAAAGAAGGCAATACGAAGTGCATACTTGAAAGTTGATCAAGCATTTGCAGAGAACAGTACGGTTGATATTTCTTCGGGAACCACTGTGTTGACCACTTTTGTATTTGGAAGGTAGGTGAGCCTCTTGTTTTCATGTTTAAGATTCACTTGGTAATTATGACGAGGAAGTTTTGCTTCCATGAATTAGTCTTATATTGGTTGATTATAGACATATACATATGAACTTGCACATATATAATATGCTTACACTGGCAACATGGGTGGGTTTGGTACTTTGGCAGGTTCAGTTTTTTTGGTATGCCGGGTTTGATTGATTGACCCGAAACACTTTTTTCCTCCAATTTAATCTTTTGACGAATAATTAGCATGTCCAATATGACTACAAGTTTATATGATCTCAATAATAATTTAATGTTTTAAATAACATGATTTAGGAAGTTAATTGTATTAGAATACCACTTTAGGCAAGTTTCTAGCCGTTTTACCCGTTAAACATAACCCGAAAGAAATAAGTCATTATTAAATGGATTGGAATTGCCAGCTCATGGAATTTTTGGATACACAGAATGATAGTAGTTGCAAATGCCGGTGATTGTCGGGCTGTTTTAGGGAAAAGAGGCAGAGCAATAGAATTGTCAAATGACCACAAGCCTAATAGCATATCCGAGAGACATAGAATCGAACAACTCGGTGGTGTCATTTATGACGGTTATTTAAATGGCCAATTATCTGTTGCACGAGCTCTTGGGGATTGGCACATGAAAGGCCCAAAAGGCTCTGCTTGCCCGTTAAGTGCCGAACCTGAGTTACAAGAAATCTTGTTGATGGAAGAAGATGAGTTTCTAATTATGGGATGTGATGGACTATGGGATGTCATGAGCAGTCAATGTGCTGTAACAATAGCTCGGAAAGAATTGATGATCCATAATGACCCAGAAAGATGTTCGAGAGAGCTTGTTCGTGAAGCACTTAAACGGAGTACGTGTGATAATTTAACAGTAATCGTGATCTGTTTTTCACCAGATCCACCCCCATGGATTGAGATACAACCTCAAGTGGGACATAGGAGGAGTATATCTTCGGAAGGGCTAAATTTTCTTAAAGGCATTCTGGATGGTAACTCGTGAGGTTTAACTGCCGGCTACTAGACTATTAAACTTGAACCATGGTGCCAGCCTGGAGCCATGAAATGGTTCGTGTTTATAACGCTTTGTGTACTCGGTTAGGGGAAATAAGACCGAAATTATTGACGTCTTTTATGCTTCCTTTTTCTTTTTCTTTTTTTATTTTAAAGTTCTGTACATTTTGGTAAGCCGTGTCATCGATAGATAGTACTCTTCTTTAATTATTTTCCCCATTGTACAATATTTTTGAGTTTGCTATAGTTCAAGTACCTTAAACTTAAATGCTAGTGATATTTTAACTCATCTTATAGCTTGGAAATTGTTATACATAAAATTTAGATGATGTTTGGCACTCTATTGGATCCAACCTGATTGAAATACAAAATATCAGGATTATTTGTCGAGAAAAAAAAGAAAATTTAGGGACAACTGGTGAGTTGTCAACTAAACTTTGCCAGTTTTACCAACACTAAACCTGATTCTATATCCCTCTTGTAGGAATGTAGGGTGAATTGACCATAATTTGAATTCGTACAACACAAAACAAAACTTGATTGTTGTAAGGCGTCAAACCTAGTTAATCGGTGATTCTTAAAGATTTCAAGTTTTCTTGTATGAAATTCTAAAAAGTGTTGCATAACAATTCAAATACAAAATGAAACAAAGTGACCCTAAATTAGTATCCATATAAGTGTGTCTCGACTATGCCTCCCCTTTTGCTGTTGAATTGCAGTTCCATAAAGGTTCTTCAAAGTTCTCCATGAACTTCATCATCATCTTCATCATCATGGCTCGACTGATGGTTATCACTGCACACAAATGTTAGACATCAGAAAAGCTCTAAACACCATTTAGCACTAGCTAAAAGAGTTTGAATGATGATTTTTCTGAACAAGCTATAAACCGGAGATAAGAAGTATATTCTAATCCAGAACATCAAACATGAATGCTATAAAACTGAACCCACATGCCAAAAGTGCCTGGGTTTGTTATGAAATCATAACAAGGCCTAAAAAAAGATTTTGGAAATCGTCATTGGTGATTCAAAACTACCTTGACTGTTTGCAGTGGTTGCTAAGGTCATGGCACAAGATTTTGCTAACTTCTCCTACTTTAAATGATCCTTTCATTATCATTTCTGCCAGCTGCATTCAAATACCAAAAACTATCAAAAAAGCACGAACGAACCAAAGAAAAAGTCTTGGGTTCCATTCATTTTACACGAACTCCATTCGTTCTCTGTATCATGTATCCGATGATCATATTCCTTCCAGATTACACTGTATTAATGGGACCCATAATATGGATATCCCCCAAAGGGTAGAACCTTGGCAACCAATTATTGATTCCAGAAAGTATCAACTCACCTCGTCTTCAGTTTCCTCGAGTAACCTGAAACATGTATGCGTATTACATTAACTTGGTGTGTTGTTATTCCAAGTAAACAACGTACTAAGATAAAAATATGTTATGATGAACTGGTTTCTTATCTCACCTTCCACAATAAGATGATATCTCCTTCGAGTAAGCACGAGATTCTTGCTTATCTATACACAAAGAGAAACAGATTGTAAGACAAAAGGTCAACTTAACAGAGATCACTAAGCATTACAGAACATCTACAGCAACAGAAATGAAGACATAAAAAGTATGCACATATGCTATTAGGAAGTAGGAGCATGTATATATTAAAATGAATGAATCATGGAGGTTTTGTGACAAGATATGGTTCAGTCCTGTTAAGCTAAAGTATAAGCCAAGCTTACTGAAGGACATTGTCACCAATACATACTACTAGTGATGTCATCCCAGCTATCCACTTTCATCCATATTTTTTTGTTTGAATCTATCTGCATAAACAACCACATAGCACCAGTGACCAGATGAGACTATGATCGACATGCAATGTTATTTCCAACCAAGCAGTGACCAATTTGATACTGTAACATTTTTATGCAAAGTTGCATGCTGATATTTAATGTACGACAGGTAACGCAGAAAGAATACCTTCTGAAGAGTATAGTCTTGCATCTTATCACAAAGCCCATCCAAGAGGTCAGTGACTCTCAGCTCACTGACTCTGTATGATAGAAGTTGCTCATTATGTTATATCCATCATAGTTTAATGCAAAAGGTAATTAACATGATAACATCTAATACAAGAGGAAAAGATTTTTGAACTTTTACCTGTAATCTATCACTTTTCCTCTACGTTGACCTGTAGAGTCCAATCGATGTCTCATGTCCAGGTGGTTTTTTGGTTTTTCCTGGAACAATATAAAGAGAACAATGATAAAATTCACAAAACAGGTACATATGAGAAAAAGGAGCTGACCCTTTGAAAATATAACAGTTTAAGGAATGAAATGATCTTTCTTTCCCCCTATTGAGATGGGCAAATATAACGCTTGTAACTTGAAAATTTAGTATAGAGTGCTGATGATCATTTGGTACAAGGAAAACCACCATGTTTTATCGTACTGATGAAGTTGAAAACATTTATTTTACATTTCTCGCTTGACAAAGCCACAGAAAGTCATCAATAGTAAGGTTAGTCGAGCTTTCAGTAGGAAGTGAGCAATAATATGTTCTTAATACAAAGTAAGATATTTTTTGTAATGATATGTTGTTCAGAATATACTATATGCTCCTCTCTCTTGGTAAATGCTAAGAAAGTTATGAACAATGAGACTCAACTACAAGCTCCAAATGCCTTTAGTACCAGTTTGCTAATAACTTCCTACCATGGTTTGAATTGACTTTCAGGTTATCGAGCTAGTCTACGGGTCTGGAAAACTTCCCACCATGGTTTGATATTGCGTAGAGGTTATCTGACTTGTTTTCTACTCTGACTTAGAGATGTTACAGATGTAATAGGATTGGAATTGTGAGTGTTTATCATTGCATTAAAGTTTTCAAAAATGATATTTGCTCCAATTTCAATTCATAAAATTTAGGTCCCAAAAGTACTCTGCATGATATTTAGGCACTAGTTTGATTCATCGGTATTGGATGGTATCTTTCTGGTAGGGAATGGTAGAAAAGACTTAACACTTTCTGTTGATAATCAGTAATATTGCATTAGATTCTCTAAAACCATGCTTCACAACATTTTAGCCAATCAAACATAAGAATTCCATTTAATATTACACAATCTTTTTATTCTATCTTTTCAACTTTCCCATCACCACATCTCAATTTCCTCATTTATCAGAAAAGCAATTTTGAAAGCAAAGCTGTGGAACACTTCCCAGAAATAGGACATTTAAGCTGTTCAAATCATTATTATACATGAATGAAATAATGCATCATGGAAAAGAAGAAACCATACCTTCATCATCCCAAGTTCCAGCTCCTCCTACAAAAAGAAAAACCAATAGACTAATTTAAACTCTAGCATTAAAGATGTTAACTTTGTTTCTGTTCATATAAAAAGATCTCAAGTGTTTGTTGACCACCCTCAGTTAGAAATTCACAAAGGCCCACTTCAACAGTTACATCTTTACAGAATGTAGCTAAACAAAATTCATCTTTTCTCAAACCTGCAATATCAGTCGAAGCACAAAATCCGAACAACTAACTAGACAGCACAAGGGAAATTGATCGAATATGTAATCAAACTATCTGGCGTTTTCCTCATTTATGCATCCCGGAAAAAAAGAGTTTATATTACGTGTACTAAATAAACCCTACAAAGTTACTTTGGTATGTAACAAATGACATGCAACCTGCAACAACCGGTTTACGTAATTTTTCTTCTAATCTAAACTAGTATAGAGGGGGTGTTTGGGATTGCTTATTTCAAAGCACTTATCTTATCTGCTTAACAAAATAAGCATGTACCAACCTGCTTACATGCTTATTTTAAGGTGCTTATTCCTTATAAAAGAAACAGAAAAACATTTTTCCGGAGAGTGTTTGTTATTGCTTATCTACTACTAGTAAAAAAAAGCAACAAGCAGATAAGCATTTAAATAAGGAATCCCAAACACCTCCATTAAACATTTACCCTACTCGTAAATTACGATTAACAATACCAATAACAATGTGACACATCACCATCTCAATACGAATGTAACACAATCAGTACATCACCCTCTCTTACACCGCCACCACCAGCCCCCACCGAACACCTCCAAAAACTGTAAGAAATTCCCAAAAACTGCCCCAAAAAGCTAGAAACCCCCAATAAACTATTCGTTGGCACCGCATTGTCCGAGTACCATGCCAGGTGTTTTCTAGTTTGTTGGATTCCAAAATATACTCCAAACCTCAATTACAGCCCCAAAGTCACGCCTAAAAACGCTAAAATGCACATTTATATATACAATTATCAACTATAAAACCCCCTATTTTTATTTTTTTTATTTTATCAAAACAAATCAATTCACTACAAATTATTTAATTTTTAATGAATAAAACACAAAACTATCGACTAACTTTGGAATAACAAGCTATAGATCTAACACACACACACACACACATATATATATATATATAGTAATGATGGATTTTGATTTACTTACAGCTACAGCATTGCAAGCGCTACATTTGTCATGAATTGAATGACCTATAGATACAGCTATAAATATCGTCACTGCGAAGATCAACCGTCGTAACGCCGCCGTCACCGCCATCTTCTACTCTCTCTTATTTTACGTTCCACGGCTCACACACTTCAAAAACACACACAGAGATTTAAGAAAGTGAGAGCGTTGACTGGATACGTGGAACAAGAGTGTTTTGACCAATCAAAAAGTGCCACGTGGTGAAGACGGTAGTGTCATGACACGTCGGATTATATAATTTTTTTTGTTTTTAAAGATGTGTGAGACGTGAATAACGGAAGGTCAAGCATACGTTGTATTAACTGGGTTCACGTTTATCACCTAAAATTTGGAAGGAAAAACTCATGCAGACCCATCATAAATGGAAATTAGATATCTGTGACCACTCCCAAATACGTCTAGGTTAAGTCTCACGTTGGATTATATTTGATTTTAATTACTTAAACTCAATAACTTTTCTTTGGAATGGCCAATTTTATTTTATTTTAAATGGGTGAATTATTCGTGAATATCGGGAGGTCTAGCATGTTGTCTTAATCGGGTCCGCATTAGAGAGCTCCTTGACGAGCAGATCCTTTTAATTAAACCCCTCGAATAGGAAAACCCCTTTGTCAAAACTTAAACTCAAGACCTTGAGTTTCACTTAATACCTCTCTCTGACCCAATATTATATAGAGAAAAAAAAAAGCCTCAAACTCTCGTGACCTGGCCTAAGGGATGGGCATGGGACCGTCCCGGTGGTACCGATTTGTACCGATCCTGAAAACTCAGAAACATGGGTACCGGTACCGATCCCGGTCGGGATTCGGTATCACTTTTCAATACCGAGATCGGAACGATACCAGGACGAGATCGGAATTTGGGACTTTTTGCTCATCCCAAACCTGGCCTCCATTCCAAACTTCGGTTGTTACCGAAACCATATCACATGTCACAAGCTTAATGGATGGCTTTTTATTAATTTTTTATTATATATAATTAATTATTATTAAATTTTTTTAGAATGGGGTTCTAATCTACTCCTGCTCCTAAATTACAAGCATGCCTGAGATGAAACCTAGGACTCTATTAATCCATCCTTACAAATGTGGGAAGTAGGACTCGAACTCAGGTGAATCCTTCCAAGGTCAAAGACCTTACCAATGGGCCATCAACCTCATTAGCATTAACTATTTTTTTTTAGTTGTTCTTTAATATCTTACATTTTATAACCTTTTATAAAAACATGAAAAAAAAAAAATTCGAACAATTTGACATAAATTTTATTAAAAACAGAATTATTTCAAAACAATGTATTTTATTAAAAAAAATTTTTGCTATTTTTTATATTTTATAAGATTATTATAAAAGTAATTTATTTATTTCAAAATAAAATAATTATTTTCAATATAGTAAAATTATAAATAATATTAATATAATAAAAAATTAGATTAGATTGGGTTGTAAATGTGTGTTAAAATTTAAGTTTGGTTGGGTTGTAATGTTGTATAAGTAGAAAAAAAAAATTTTTAATTATAAGTTGGATTGGGCCGGGTAACTGACGTGGGTGGTGTGGCCGTGTGGGTGGCCTAACAAGCTTGAAATTATTTTCATTATATTTGATGATTTACTTAAATTCGGTGAACCCATGACATAGTTAAACCGAATAAATTGATTGGTGACCGTGACACAAGTAAATTTACTTAATTATTGCATGACACAAGTAATTTATATACAAAAAAAATTGATTCGTGACCATGAAATGTTCATGTCGTTGCAATGTTGCATTATGCAGATAGGTAGTAGTAGTAGTAATAACTAGGTTCCCAAATAGTTATTTTGTGGACAACGTTTAGCTAAGAAAATTAAGTTCGATTCAAAATCAAAACGTCATCTCGATGACAAACAAAATGTTTGGCTTAAAAACCCGCAGCAACGCACAGCCAGACAATGTATACTCATATAAATCATTTTTGAGAAATAAATCATTTATGGGAAATAAACAGTAATAGTAATAGTGGTAAACATATTTTACAATAACTAATACACTGTGATCCGTTTTACCCATAAACAACGATAATAATAATAGCAGCAGCAACAACAATAATAATAATAATATTGATTAATCATTGAAACAACAGTAAATCTTTAAATTCTTAAAACAAATTTTGATGTAATATAAAGACAAAAAAAAAAAAAAAAGCTGCACAATTTCAACTCTACCATTTCTCAATACAAACCAAAACAAAAACAATTATACACATGAAATAAAAATAAAAATAAAAACATCATATTTGTTTCTATATATATACACTATCAATGTAAAAACAGTTCTTTACACTGATGGTGTATAATGAAAACAATATGATACAAAAAGAAAACCCTGTATTGTACAACAAAATAAGCAAAGGTCAGACAGTTATACCTTTGTTGTGATTATGTGTTTGGAAAGATACCCGAAAAGTTGGGTATCTTATCGACATGTTTCAAGGCAAGTTCTGCAATCTGTCGTGTACGATAATCACCATGCTGGAACGCATCCACGAGTGCTGTACTAACGTTAGGATCACCCGCGACTTCATACGCTATATCTTCTGTTCTCAAAAGTCTTTCCACTACCCAAACCGCTCGTCTCCACAAATTCTCAGTTTGTTTCTCGAGTAAAACATCAAGAATCGGTTTTATTCCTTCTACCTCACATAAAACCGCTACCCCTCCTTCTATATTAATGCCGTCATCTAATATAGTCGACAATGCAGCTAATGATGCTTCCACTACCTTCTCGTTTGTGTGATCCAACAGAGAGACCAGTCTCTGTAACGCTGGCCCTTCAAGTAAACAAAAAGTATCTCTACGTGAACATTCACCACGGTGAACCCGACACAACCCGGTCATCACGGGTTGGTTACCGAAACAAGGAAAGATTGACCCACAAAAGCTTGGTGTTGGCATTTCGGGAAGTTTGGTCATGTTCTTGGATTCTTGGGATAAATTCTCTAAAGCAAAAGCAGAAACCATTTGAACATTATCAAGCCCGTTTGATTGAAGGAGTTCAGTGAATACGCCTGCGAGATCGTACTGACAACATAAAGAGACCGCTTTTGGCTCGTTGGGTAATACAAATGTAATTCTCGAGAGTACACGAACAAGCCCATCTAGATACGGTGTTACAAAACGGCTTCTTCTTGGTTCACCTTGTCGGATCATTCTGATTCGTGAAATCACCATTTCAAACACACCTTCATCTAGCATTTGTCGGGTGAGGCCCATGTCTCGTTCAGGTAGTTCAGCTAGAAGGCCAACTGCGGCTGCTTGTTCTTCAGTAATCGCAATATTTTCTGCAATTACTTTAATTAACCCGCCAAGCTGACCCGCACTCCCACGTAAAGAACTTGCTAGTTCTTGACCCATGTTTGGAGAAAGATGTTGTAGAAGTTTTATCGAAGCTAAACGAAGATCTTGCTGTGGGGCTTCAATAAACTGAACCAAACTGTTAATGGCGCCCGAGCTTTTAATAGCAGAAACGACACCAATTAAGGTAACTGGTGAGCTTGTGAGTCCAACAAGAACTTGTAAAAGTTTGCATTCGATTGCAGGTCCAGTGTTGTTGATCAAATGGAGTAGATTATGAATTATGTCTTCTGACACAAGGGTCTGGTGGTTGGGACCCACCGGGATCGAGTCAAAGTCACAATCAGAGGTCACAATATTTGCCAGTATTGTGGCTGAGATTTCTTTCAGTCGCATCGGGAGCTGATTCTGCCCTGCAAAAAGGTCTTTGACCAGAGGCGAAAGTATACCTTCATCAACCAAGATTTTGGCACTTGGGTCACAAGATGAAACTTGATTAAGAGCCTTTAGGGCTGCTTCTCTAGACTGAATGTTACCACTTTTCATGAGGTTAATTAAGGACGGGCCCACAGTTCGAGCCACAAAGACTTTTACGTCATTGCTTAGAGCCAGCTCGCCAAGGTATGAAGCCATGGACAGTTTCGTTTCTGGAGAACCTGAAAGCATTTAAGTGGTTAACATTTTCAACAATCAAATCTTTAGTAAATAGCATGCAAGTGCTTCAAAATTTCTCTCGAGTGAAATACAAATGTAACCACTGCCATGTTATATGAACTCAACTTATCAAATACCAAAAAGTTGATTAAAGTACCTTCAAGGAGAAGTCTTAACAAAGGTTGCAATCTACCATTTTCAGCCATTTGCCTCACATGATTCTCATTATTCTCCAAATTTTCCAGAGTTTTATCCGCCTTCTCAACTGTCAACAGATTTTCAGATTTGCTACTAGTCATTCCAACTAATATCAGAATCGCTCCATTAACAGACCCAATTTTTTCACATAAAGTCTCCAATTTCGAGAGCTCATAAAGCAATGATACGGCTTCTTCTCTCTCTCTTGACTGTTCATGAGACAAGAACTTGACTATTGTCCGCACATTATCCCCTTCTGCCATTATTTCCTGCCAGAAGATAGATACAACATATATAGTTAGATCGAAAAATGATAAATTAACTGTTAAAAATATATAGAAGTAACTAATTACCGATCCTACCTTTTCTTTTCAAATTGCATCCTTAATAATAACTTATTAGTCACATTCACGTACATTATTTTTTCTTTTAAAAGAAGAAATTCTTCGCTACATGAGCTGACCCGTTTCAACCTATACCAAAAGTTACCCGTTACAAAACCCGCCCGACCCGTCCATTTTTTCACCTCTAGAAGAACACATGGAAATTTGACAATCTATTTTGGCATCAAACGATTAACAACCTTATTATCATCATCACCTTCCACCACAACGCGAAGAGTTTCCAAAGCTCTACATCTGACTCTACGACTGCCGCTCTTCAACATGTCAACAATCAGCGGAATCAGCTCAGCATTCCGAATAATATGTTTATTTGAATAATTCTTTTGGCAAAGATATTGAACAAATCTCAAAGCCAGTAAAATTTCAGTTTCAGGACAACCAATATTAAATGATTTGCGAGCGATGTCAAGCTGAACAGCTTCATTTCTAGCATTCCATTCTTCGATTGTGTTCCTCAATGCAATACTTGGATTCATATCAGTCGTTTTTAGTTCTTTCAATGTTAATGGGCAAACAAGCTTTCTGTTGTTTTCTTTACATTCACTGAACCATTTTTCAATAGCTTCACGTTCAAAAGTTTGCCCATTTTCAATCGTTACAGGATCTCTCATTATTTGTTTTGTGAGGGGACATAAGAATGCATCATACATAGGCTCTATGTATTGTCTTTCAAAGTGAAAGCTATCATCTGATTGGCTACCAAGTTCATGACTTTCATCCCAACTCTCAGCCATTAGACTAAGTGTGCTCTGTGGAAAAACAAAATAAATAATGATGTCCAATACAATAAAGTCAAAGTGATCACAATTGTGAAGAAAGATAAACGAGTAACCGAAATAGAAGGTGGAGAGGAGGCTATTTTCTTATTTTTATGCCTGCAAGTAACGGTTGCAAGACGGCGGGTCAGGTAACGAGTCAAAACAGGTTCGGGTTAAAAAACAGTCAGATTTAGAGCAGCCCAGTTCGAGTCGGGTTGAACATCACTTACATTCTTTTATAGATAACTAGTGGATTAGTTATGCTTACAGAATAATATTATTACACTAATAATCTGGGTGTATTTTATAGGCTCTCCACCCTGGAGATCCCTGCATAAGCTTTTATGGTTGAAGCCTCTAGAAGAAAAGCATACACAACACTGAAAAGAGTTGGCTTTTATTTCAGGATAGAAAAAAAGAAAGATAAATGACTTCCCTATATTTTACAGTTTAAAATAATCAACAATGAAACTCTAAAAGTTGGAAACAACAATTATAATGATGGATAAAAACAAAAATCATCCATAAAACGCGTTCACTAACAAATTTTGTTCTCTATGAAAATTTCTGCAAGTGTGGTACATGTAGCATTGGTATCAACTAATCGATGTAAGGACGTCTTACACACCATAAAGAAAACGAGGCTCAGGCAAAACATCATAAATGTAGACCTCTATCCCTACATACTCGATTAATCATATTTAGTTCATATGCATTTCAAATGTTCACAACTTCATCTTCTCTTTGTCCCACATAATCCGCAACAATTTCCATATATATTGTACAATAACAATTGCAATATTTTCTAAACAAATATTCAAAAATTTACAAGTGAATGGTCAAAGAGACGAAAACTATGGTTAGAAAAGTTTCCAAAGATGGAAATGTTGCTTGTACTTAAAATGGAAGAATTACCAAAAAGGCATAGGTACCAAATATAACCTTATAGTAAAGTACTAACTGAACCAAAATGTTGCAACTTTAATTACAAGTAGAAGTTTTTTATAAAAATTTCAGCAAAATAAGCATAAATTAAAAGACCACAAATTCATTTCATGATATAAAACACATGGAAAAAAGTAAACATATATAACACATCAAAAATAAACACTTCCATAAATAGTAATCAATGCAAACCCCCTAAAACAAACCATCATAAAATTCATCTTATATAAATAAATAAAAACAGATCTAAAAACTTTAACAAAATCCATAACCGACCCATTACCAGTCTCCCACCGATGATCCCATTAACAGTTAAAGTTACATGGAACGAGAGTTTGAACCACATCCTCCACTTTTACGCTACATGTTTCCCACCACTAGACTACTAATAAAATCATAATAGCCAAAACACAAAAAGCATAATTCATAGAAAAAACCATGAAAAATTACCTTAAATTCTCACTAGTTAGCTAAAATTCTGCAAAGCTTCATCCTTTAACATGTAAACACTTGAAAGAAGAAATGAAAATGAAGAGGGGTTTTCTTGATTTGCAATTATGAGGAAATTAAGGGGTTTTTAGCAGAAAATTTCCTGGAAGAAAGAAGAAGGAAGGTGCCCCAAGTGATGAAATTGCAAGATAACAGATACCCAAAGTCAAAATTTAAACTTGTATGAAAATTTATATTTGGTATAATTTAATTATTTTTATATGTATATATAGATAAACATATATTGATATATACTCGTATCATATAAATCTAGAGAGAAAGATGGGATTGTTTTGAAGTCAATGGTTTGAAGTCAATGATGATAATAAACTAGTTGTCATATTAGACCATGGAAGAAGAGTAGTGATACATTTGTGAAGTTTGTGACATATTGTAAATGTTTGACTCTATGAATTGATCTTGTTTATCTAGATTAAGGTTTTCTTTTTATTTTAAGGGGATGGCTTAGCTGCTTCTAGCAGCATGCTTCTTCTTTGTAATTTTAATTTTTTTTTTTGTTATCATTCAATCACGTTGTTATTATATGAGGGGAAATGATTAGAAGCAGGCTGCTGCTAGCAGTATATTCGTTTTTTCCTTATTTTAAATATAAATCATTGATTGACTTTTAATTTGTTACTATTTTTGGTCAAGTAGATAAATAAATAACAATCATATGATCATATGGAAAGATATTTCTTTATTTTTTAACAAAAAAAAAAGGAATAATAATCATTGAATGACTTGTTAATCGGTTATACTAAAGTTTTTATTAGAGCAATAATTATGACAATAAAGTTGAAAAATCACATCAGTTTACGTGTTAAAAAGTATACATAACGGTGAAATTGAGAGTTTGCAAAATTTATGGCCGACACTAAAAAGTTGATTACTGTACAATCAGGGGTGGTTCTATGTTAGGACCCGGGGGGCCCCGTTTTTTCACTTAATAGTGTTAATTTATATGTATTTCGTTTGAAAAAAATTATATTTATTAAGTCGGCCCCTCCGGTTATTTTAATTTTTTTTTGATATTTTAATAAGCTTAATAGTTCAATAAAGTTTACCTTTTAAATTTTTATAGCCCATAATCCACTTAAAGCCCATTAAAATATTTAATAGGCCATTTGTCCTTTTCCGGTTTTCCCTTACCCTTGCAGCCTTGTTCACTGATTGATGCAGAGAAAAAAAAGAAAAAGAAAAGAGAGAGTACGAAGAGACAAGACAGATCAAATTCACACACATTTGGTTTGTTCACTTTTTGACTTTGATACATTTAATTTATCAATTAATTGTGTTTTTAATTTATTTTTGTTCTCTTTTTCAACTGCTGTGAATTGTTATTATGTTTTTATAATTTTGTTCACTTTATGACTTTGATACATTTATGTGTTGTTGATGTTTTTTAATTGTTATATGAATTGTAAAGTTATTTTAGCAATTAGCAATTAATTGTTAATTGTAAAGTTAAACTCCTAAATTAGCAATTAATTTTGTTTTGATTATGTTTTTTAGGTATATCATGGGAAAAATAAAAACTATTGATTCTTTTTTCAAAGAAAAGATATGATGATGAACAAGAGAGTAACGTCACAAAGCTTCAAGACCCTTCCAGTTTTCACTGCAACAACAGAGAGGGGATTTTCAGCCATGAAACGTATTCAAGACTCGCCTTCACAATAAGATGTTAGATACGTATCTCGCGGATAGCTTGGTGATTTACATAGAAAGAGAAATTGCTGAGAAGATTGATTCCATATCGATAA
>JAOXNX010000001.1:15709617-15719945 GCA_028566075.1 Solidago caesia | reverse complement strand
AGTTAAAATTAATGACTTAATTTTATACCACATAAGCAATTGAAAAAAAGGTCTTTCTCCTTTAATAGAGAGTAAGAATAAGAAAGATTGTACTAATTAGATCTATTAATAATCAGATCATCAATTTTATCGGAGATGCGTTAGACACTTGAAAGTTGCAAGAGTATCAACCTTCAACACAAACAAGATTTGGGTTGTTGTCTTACAACTTTCTTTTGGCCAAATGTTGTACTTTTTATAACATATGCCTGCAGCAGAGTACGTGCGGGGAAATAATTTGTGTTATGAATTGATTTTGAATTTTGATATATCTTTTGTGCTCCATATTTCCTCACTGTCGTTTATATAATATTTACCTTCGTTCCTTTCATTTTAAGAGATCAATGAGGCTATATCTTGAACCTTTGTGTCAGGTTGTCAATGAGTGTGTGCAATATATGCAACCGTACAGTGTCTTTAAGATTTTGAAGCCTCCAAAATTTGTTATGTATATATACACCGTACATTCCTTAAAGATAAAAAAACTTAAGAAAACTAAACAGTACAAATTCAAGAACAATTGATTTGGATCGTTGGAAATTAAGTTACACTCATATACAACTTTTGATGACCATTATTATTATTTTAAAACGCAAACTATCCTATTCCTAAATTAACTTTTTTATATTTAAGGGCGGGTCTCACTTTGAGATTTGCACAAGACCTCCGAATTCTTGACAAATCTCAACTATGCTATGCTATGCTTGTGTCCCTCAAACATTATATAATCACACTAATTACTTTTAATTGTTTCTTCTTGCTTCTTTCTTCTTCCGTTCCTTTGTATACACTTCCTTGAAATGTATGCATTCACATTTCCAAGGAATGTTTAGTGTTCACATTGATTACTTTATATGTGTGCGTTAGATTTCTGTACTTGATATGTTACTAGTTCACATGGATTTTATTTTATTTTTTTCCTTTTACGAGTTTGAATAATTGTACAAACTTTATAAGTAGACTGATCTCAAGACGACTTGCATTTCATATAAATGTTTATTGTTCACATTGATCACTCTATATGCATGCGTTAGATTTCCCTTGTATGCATTTCCTTGATATGTTTATTAGTTCACATGGATATTTTTTTGTCGTCTTACCAGCTTGGGTGATCTCAGCTGCTTTGTGACCAAACTAATCCCAGGGCGACTCGCTTTGCAAGCCCGGAGTCACAGCGGGTGAATCTCCGCAATTACTAAGGGGTTTATGCCAAGATAGAACTTGTGACATCTATATTGAGAAGTATAAGTTCTTGTCAATAGACCACCACCCTAGTGGTTCACATGTATCTCTACTACCTTATAAAGTATAAGAAATGTGTTTTAAGTTTTGAATTTTTTAAGAATTTTTTATCTATGAAAATTATTTAGGTCAATGATGTATTTTTGTTATTGATGTCTTGTATTTTCTAAAGTTCACTTTAAAACAATCAAATTCTTAATTTTTTTTTCCGTCAAAAAAACATTAACATCTAGTTATATATTTTTTTTTAAAAGTTAACTATTATTCACAACAACCGACAACACCAAATAGTGTTGCGGATACATCTAGTTATATGGTCCAACAACTCATAAAAAATCTCAATAAAAAAATGAATTAAAATATGAAGATGACTTAAAAAATTGCACATCATTACGAATACCAATATCCTCCAACAAAATGATGATGCTATGAATAACAATTATTTATCATTTTATAATTTATACGTGTGTTATATTGTAGTATCTAGATAGGAGGTTTCTTACATTGTAGTATCTCATTGTCGGTTTTTGAACATTTACACTTCATTTTTTCTACAATGACAAAATGGCCCTTCAACTTATACAAATAGTTTCGAATCATGCAAAAAAGTGTGACACCCACATCTAGTTACAAACATCTCACCCCACGTCCCCACACGACCCACTACCACCACCATAAATTAATGATGCCAAATATCTACTTATTTCCAAATTACATGGATACAAATATTAGTATTATCTATTATGTACATATACAACACCATATAGATGTATTTGTATGCCCCAATGGGGCCAGATACATAAATTCTATATTCCAATAAATGCAACCCGACCTGGCCTGTTTTGACAAATCGAAAATGTTTTTAACCATTACCCAACCTGCCCATCTTGCCACCTTTACAAGTTGATAAGCGTACAAAACAGAGAACTTGACAACCAAGTGACCAACAGTCACATATATAGTCCCCCAGAGAACAAGTTTTTTCATAACCCATGGCCTTTTTCCATGCGATAACCAGCCTGCAGGTCAACATATTAGTTTACATCTAATTCCCATCTCACTCAAGACCAATTTCAGCAGACCAAAATCATCTTTTACGGTTCAGAAATTATCAAAGATGGTATTCAGCAGTAAGTTAATCCGTATCCACAATCAAGATACCAAGTCATTTACTTATTCTTTTTCTTTATTTAAAATTTTTATGGGTTTTTGGTCAGTTTTGAGCAGCTTTATCCTTTTCGACGGTAAAAGGAGACTGGTCGAGGTTTTCCCAGATACTGTGAGGAAACAATGGAATAAATGGGAGCTAAGAGGATTAGTACTTCTCAGCCTTGCACTGCAAATTTCACTAATCTTCAGTGGTAACCGAAGAAAGTATATTGCGAAAAGAAGGATCAGAATTTTTATATGGTGTGCCTACTTGTTGGCAGACTGGATAGCCACAGTGGCTCTTGGGCTATTGGTTGACAGGCAAGGTAATTCTAGCAGCTCCAGTCTTAAAAACAATAAAGAGTATGCGGATCTAACCCTGATGGCTTTCTGGGCGCCGTTTCTCTTGCTTCACCTAGGTGGCCCAGACACCATCACTGCTTATGCGTTAGCTGATAATGAATTATGGTTGCGACACTTGCTTGGGCTTGTTGTCCAGACAGCTGCAGCTATCTACATCACTCTTTTGACATGGGAAGGCATGCTTCTCTCCTTTCTCGCTGTCCCTATGCTTCTCTGTGGCATCATTAAGTATGGTGAGAGAACGTGGGTTTTGATGTCGGCCAACAGGGAGCAGTTTCGGGATTCAGTACTCACTGATCGTGATCCTGGCCCGAATTATGCCAAGTTCATGGAGGAATTCTGCTTAAAAGAAGCAGAGGGGTATTATGTTACTGCTACACAAGTGGAAGAGGGAAATTCTGCTGAAGATGATCTCGAAAACCCAACAGGCACTACTCCATCTATTCCTAACCCCGATGCAAGCATATTGCACATAGCGGATTACTTTTTTCAAACTCTAAAGTTCAAGCGGCTCTTTGTTGATCTTATTCTCGGCTTCCACCCACGAGATGTAAGTCAGTCTTTCTTCGAGCAACAGGAATATAATACCGCCTTTGAGGTGATTGAAGTTGAACTTGGATTTGCCTATGATGTCTTTTACACAAAAGCACCTATCATATATACTCCTTTTGGTTTGATTTTCCGTTTCTTGACTTCCTTCATCACCCTTTCCGTGTTGTTAACTTTCATTGCAACCATAGATGTGAGATCAGACAAACATCTATGTGTTGATGTTGTGATTACTTGCATATTGCTGATAGGTGCTATTTTGGTAGAAGCATATGCAGCCATATCTTTGCTTTTCTCTGACTGGGCAGCTCTATGGTTCAGTCATCATTCTTCCAACATTAAATTTTTTGGTAAACACCTAGTCACATCACTCCAATCTGCAGAAAAGGGAAAAAGATGGTCAAATTCTATGTATCAGTACAGCTTAATAGACTTTTGCCTCAACCAGAAATCCTCGGCTTTTAAGAAAATCTCCAAGTTTATTCCTTTGCATAAAAGGCTTAAGAACTTATTGGAAAAATTGGAAAGTTTTCATCAGCTGAAACATCAAACAATATCGCCTGAGCTTAAGTCTTTTGTTTTTAAGCACTTCAGGGAAAAATCAACTGACACAGAATTGGATCAGAAGATGATGGTCACCTGTCGAGGAGCAGTATCTCTACGATCCCACAAAAGTTATGGCTTGTTTAAATGGACGATTGATGTGGAGTACGACCATAGCATTCTCATTTGGCATATTGCCACTGATTTGTGCTACAACCTGGACAAAAGTAAAAGAGAGAAAGATTTAGATGGTATGGAAATTAAAGAAGAATGGGATCATCATATGACATATAGCAAGCAATTATCAGATTACATGTTATATATCTTGGTCATGTGTCCTTTCATGTTGCCCATTGGAATTGGAATGATTAGGTTCCGAGACACCTGTGCTGAAGCCCTGGTATTTTTTGAAGAGCGAAGTAGCACAAGTAAGCTTGAGGCCTACGAAATGTTGGGACAAGTGAGCACAAAAGTCTTTCCGTCTACGGTGAAGGGGGACAGGAGTAAGTCAGTACTGTTTGAAGCTTGCAAGCTTGCAGCTTCATTGAACGAGATGGATGATCCTGGAAAGATGTGGAAGATGGTAGGTGATGTGTGGGTGGAGATTCTTGGTTATGCAGCTAGTCAGTGCAGAGGATTTGACCATGCTCAACAGCTTGAGAAGGGTGGAGAGCTTCTTACTCATGTCTGGCTTTTAATGGCACATCTTGGTATTACCGAACACTTCAAGATAGAAGAAGGTCATGGCAGAGTTAAACTGGCTGTTATGTAATGAGTCTAATTGCTAGGTGATACATGTAGCAATATACTTTAGTATAGTAGTACTCCCCGAAATCACCTTTTCTTTTGCCAATCATTATTCAGAAAACATCTCATGTGACATTTATAAGAAATGTGTAGCATGGCGCAATGCATAGTCGCCCTTAAAATACATATCAGAACACTGCATGTACCATGATGATCGATCTCTAGTCAGTATATATCTGCATTATCATACCAAGAAACTTTTTCCCTTTCTTTGAAAGGTTTAGATAATTGGATGCTTGGGTAAACCAAAGCACACACCACCTTAATTAGAGTACGTTTGACCAATTCAGTATTATCAGTTCTTTGTAATGAAAAAAATTAGGCCACATTTGATTAAAATTCTGAAAAACAACAAAATGCTATTAGTATTCATGGACAACTAAGTTATCATCGAGAATCTCATGGAATGGGAAGAGTAACAAGAATAAGATTTTGATCCCCTAGAGCTATTCCAAGGTGCACATTTCATCTGAAACGAGTACATGTGGGGGCATATATACTTGGGTGTGACACTTAAGAAACTGGTCGAATTTAAGAGGGACTTGAAGTATGCATGTCTTGTGCAGAATATATTACAGTATATGAACATAACCTAAAAGATAAATTATAACAAATATAGAAGTAGTTAAACTCGTAACAATAATCTATAGAACTAATTATGGCAAAAGGAACAATATGGTACACAAATACCGACTAGTAATCTTAATCATGATCTATATGAAGGAATAAAGATCAGGCAGACAAAATAAATCATCGTACAAACTAACAAACACCACCATTAGTGACATAAAGATGTGCCATTGTACTTTTATATACAAACTTAGCATCTAAGCCAATTATTCAAACAAACAAATACAGCCAATAATAGAGTCTAGATTTAACACAAAACTTTGCTAGAAACTTATACTGTGTTTTAACAGTCGATTTCAATGTCCTGTGTTCATTTACGCCGTCTACTTATCTAGCACTAAACTGCACGAGCCTGTCCCAACTGTCCCCGCAACAGGAAAATGTAACTAATTACAATCCCGAAGCATTTTTCCTCAGCGTCGTATTAGTCAATTATGAAAATCATGAATAGTAAGAATTCCAAGAACTAGTTGGGGGCCAAAAAATGGGTTGGTTATCCAATGTATGGTCCACTTGAATTAAACGAGTATACGGAGAAGGTTTTCCCTGTTCGGGTTATCCGGGGATGGCAAACCTTTTTTTTTTTTGACTCAGATGTAGCAGCCTAACTAGTTTTTTTTTTTTCCCCGTGTTCCAACCATTTCCTTAACCACCCCAAGTTATTTGCTTAGAGTAGGATTCAAACTTTTTTTTGGGTAAAGAAAAAGAAAACTCGAATCCTACCCTCGGCAAATAACTTGGGGGTAGGATTTGAACTTGAGATCGCTTGTAAGGAAACAAGCCTCTTACTACTAGACCACTCGGTGATGGTTGGTCCACATGAATAAAATTTAATTAATTAAATATTCATAATTGACTAGAAGGGCAAGAAAGTCTACAAGTCAATGCATTTATTGGGACCTTATAGTTAATAATGCTTAATGCTGTCACTGAAAGTAGATTGCGACATGGAAAATAACCTTATTGTTCGTATGCCATGAGGTGTCGCGATAACGACGTGGAAGAATCAAATAACGCCGTGTAAAAATCAAATAATGCCTTTATGAGATGGACAGAATAGATAAGAATGATTGAAAAGATCAAAATAGTCTTGGCCACCCAAAGTGTATCACCTTCATTTTCCTTTTCTGAAAGAAATGGCTGTTGAGGCTGTGGTCTCTGTTGTGATACACAATCTTACAAACTTACTAACTGAGGAATCAGAAACATTTAAAAAGGTTAAAGATGAAGTAGAAAGGGTTATCAAGGAGCTAGGTGAGATCCAAGCAATTTTAAATGATGTCGAACACCAAGAGCAAGGAGACAAGGTGCTTACAGATTGGGTGTTGCAGTTTCTAGACAAAGTATACCATGTAGAGGCGACTGTAGAATCTTTTTCTCTTGCAGAAACCCATTTGAAAAAGATGGGGTTCGTCAAGAAGCATATATCCGTAATTGGAAATGGGTTCAAGCTTTGCAGAGAAGTCCCAGATGAGATGGTATATTCTGAGAATGTTCGCAGACTCAAATATAAGATGAACGAAATTAGCAAGGAGATTCAAGAATGGAAAAATGGAAGACCCTCACTGGCGCCAGTGCCGTTTCAGGGTTCTAATTCAACGTGTCAGCATGAACAACAACCATGGCAAGAGAGTGATGCTTATTATGCACCCAAGAAAGAAGAAACCATTTTCAAGAAAGACATGGAAAAGTTGATGAAGCAGTTAACAAGCAATAGCAAACCACTTCAAATCATCTCAGTCTTTGGCGAGGTTGGCACAGGGAAAACAGCTCATGTCAAGACAATCTACAACAAGTTAGAGGTCAAGAACAAGTTTTCATGCCGTGCAATAGTAGTCCTGGCCGCAAAGTGCTCAATTAGACATCTTTTAATGGCTATACTGCAACAAGTTACAAGCTTGAAAGGCAAAGAGAAGCTAAAAGAAGAGGACCTGATAATGAAGCTGAAGGAGTTCTTGAAGGATCAAAAGTACCTGATAGTCATGATTGATGTCAGAAGTGCTGATCTCTTGAAACAATTAAGAGGTGCCTTGCCAGATTCAAACAATGGAAGTAGGGTGGTGATCACCACTCCCGATGAAGAAGTTGCTTCATTTCCAGATGCAACAAGCCATTATCACTTCAAACCTTTAGATGCGGAGGACGGTTTTAAGTTTTTCACTAAAAAGATATGGGGACCAAAAGGAATCCCGTTCCCAACTGATGTCATGGAGGATCTCAAAAACAAAATTGCAGAAAGATGCAAAGGAACCCCTCTAAGAATTATAATGCTCGCTGGTTTGCTATCAACCAGGAAGGTAATCTACGAAGATTGGCTAAGTGTTTTTGAGCAACACAATTTTGCTACAAAATCCCCATCATATGACATATTAGCCTTCTGTTACAATGACCTTACGCTCCACTTGAAGCTCTGTTTTCTTTACGTAGGGCTTTTTCGGAAAGGGTTTGAAATACCTGTGAGAAGGTTGTTTCGGTTGTGGCTTGCTGAGGGTTTTGTGAAGCCGGCAGAAGGGATTATTCTGGAGGACATTGTAGAAGGATATCTGGAAGACCTTGTAAAAAGAAACATGGTGGAAATCACAAAAAGGAGATCCGATGAGAGTCCCAAGAAATGCCGAATGATTGGAGTCCTACATGACATCTTTTTGCCCAGGGCTGTACAAATAGGCCTCTTCCACCTCCACCAAAAATCAGATGAAAACTCAACGGTAGTATCAGAACCTCAATTTGGACTTCGTAGGGTGATTGAATACGCTAACATTAAGGAATACCCCACTTCAAATGCCATCAACCAAAATCTTCAGTCCTACATATCCTTCAATGGCCGAAAGAAAGATACACCTGCAGAAGAGGTTGGAACATTTTTAGACAGAGTCATTGGTTCTAGAGGGTTTGGATTACTCAAGGTACTCGACTTAGAGGGGGTTTATCGACCACAGCTACCAGAGAATCTGGGAAACCTATTTCACTTAAGGTATTTAGGCTTGAGATGGACTTTCTTGGATACTCTTCCTTCTTCACTTGGTTCCCTGCTTTACCTTGAAACACTTGACATCAAGCACACACATATCACAACTCTCCCTAGTTCTATATGGAACATGAAGCATCTCCGACATCTTTGTCTGAACGGAGCTCGTCTAGACATACAGGTGCAATCAGCCAAACAAAGAGGTCCAAGCCAGCTCCAAACTCTATGGGGTTTGTTTGTAGATGAGAAGATTGCTGGAAAGATTGGTTTGACTTTGAGCAGAATGAACAACCTTCGAAAACTTGATCTGACAAGACAGTCATCTTTGATGATAAAAACAAAAACCACCACCACAGCAACAACTACAAAGACTACAACAATAAGCCATTTATCTTCCTATGAGGAAATTAATTTGTGGATTGCAACATTGTCGAGCCTTCGGTCGTTAAGGTTAAGATCCAAGGACAAATTGGGTCAGCCGGCAGAGCTCATTGTCAAACCATTCTCAAATCTGAAGAATCTCTCTCAATTGTACTTGCTGGGAAGTTTACACAAACCTATTGATTGGTACCAGATCCCTCCTGGACTCAAAGTTTTTACTTTATCATTCTCGCAGCTAGACAAAGATCCCATGCCAACACTATCTCAGCTACCGAGCTTGATAGTCCTCAGGCTTTTAGCTGCTTCATATGCGGGAAAAGAAATGTGTTGTCCTGCAAATGGGTTCCCTTCCCTCCAAGTTCTGAAGCTGTGGAAGCTTGAAAATCTAACAATTTGGACCGCCGATGAAGGAACAATGCCGAATCTCCATACCTTAGAAATCAGGTGCTGTAGGGAGCTAGAGGAGCTTCCATCAACCTTGCTGCAGATACAGACTTTTGATAACTTGATCTTGACAAACATGCCAAAGTCATTTATATCTGCTACCAGAAAGAAAAAGAAGAAGCATACTAAGATTGTGGAAAATGAGTAGGCCTTCTGGACAGTCGAGCATGTTGTAAAGTCGAACTTTTCTCTCTCGGCCCGGGTTAGAAAACTTCCTACAACCTGCAGTCATCTATCTTGGCTCATTGCACTACCGTTAGATGAACCTCTTTTATCCAAGTTTCAGTTTCAGTAATCTTAAAGCCTTGTTCACGCTCTATACTAAAATATCTATCAAATATGCATTTCTGTCTATCTGATATTGGTAAATGTGGATAGACTTCTTCAGTTTGTGTTGTATTCAAGTTTCAATAATGTAAAGCCCTAATGATATGCAATTATGCATTCCCCAGTAAAAGTTTGTGTAAATTTGATTTCACTTTGGTTTTGGTGTATATGGTTTCACGTTTAATTCATGCTCTAAATGATGTGAAAATGTCACCAGCTTAGCTAATGTGGTATAGTAACATGCATGACCACAATGTATGAGGTAGTACACCACCTTATGCTCAAAATGAATAGCAAGGAACACCAAATAAATTACGACCCCTTAAAATACGACAATCGGGCAGGCAGAAGTTGAAAAAGAAAAAATAGTTAACAAGTGACACAGCAGGGGAGGATCAATGAGACAAACTTGCTTGAGAATCCAGTAATTTGTCAAACGAAATCATTCGAAAACTTAGTGATGTTCACTGCTCAAGGCAGCCAGAAGAAAGAAAAATGAAATGAACGATACCGGTCTGCCCTCCTTTCAGATGATGACAACCTTAAGCACTGTCCGGGCCATATAGTCAGAGCTATGACACAAATTCAAAACATACTCAACAGTTTTAAGGGGAACTTTGAATAAAAGAGAACCAATGTTACTTATACATATATAATTACTAAAAGGTTTGATTATTACTTACTTGAAAAAGTATAGTTACTTCACTTCTTTAACCGCCTCCTAAAAATAATTTTCAACCGCCATGTACAATATTTCATTGCATGTTAACCATAATCGTATGGGCTATGATTATGATATAGATCAGAAGTTACAGCAGAAAGAAAGTCAGGGGGGTTAAGTGTTAATTTAATATTAATCTATTATTATTATTATTAGTTACTTGGC
>JAOXNX010000001.1:15690641-15703569 GCA_028566075.1 Solidago caesia | reverse complement strand
AGAGCAGCAGCCCCCCACCCCCCTTTTTTTTTGCTGCCAGCAGCATATTAGACAACCCCTTCTATATAACATCAATTGAATTTAAAATTATTTAGTGATCATACAGTTTTAAAATGTGATATCATAAAAAATGGATAACCTATCCATTATCGCGTCTCACCAACCGGTCACATGGTTAGCATGACAGAAAGTAAATCACGTTACGACTACTAACAAATTATAATCTCTACTACTTTTTCTAATGGCAAGTTTTAGCGCATGACTTTTTGTATTTAATAATTAAACAAGAATTAAATCGAAAGATGCTTGCCAACCACCCTTGAATGAGTCCAAATACACATAAATTAAAAACAAAATAAAAAATAGATTTTTCTAATGACAACCTTAAGAAGCTCACCATCTTATGTTAAAAAGTACACATTTTTATGCATACTGATAATAACCCATAAGGCTGTCGTTAACAAAACCCTTTTACTCGGATGTATGCAGTATAAACCATCATATTCCTTTACGTTGACCATATCTGAACCCTTTCCTATCTGCCCCCAAAATAATTACCTAGATTGGTTCATATCTAAAACTTTTGTGAATACATGAAATCCGGTCCTCTATACCGTCTTGGTACCTAGAACGCACACCGCATAGAACTCATGCCCGATGACTCACCATCCACACACATGGATCACAAGATATAGTTCCTTCACTTGTCTTTGGCAAATTTCGAACCTATGACCTGCAGTCTTCATCTGTAGGTCTATATAGTCACATGGTGTTGGTACCACTCTATCTATTAATGGATTATAATTGAATTTAATTGTTTTTTTTTTAGTTTGACTATCAATTTATTAGTCAAAAATACAATCTTGGTGTTTTTTTCTTCTGTTCTTTTGCGTGAATGCATAATGTAGCAGGTGGGAAGTATTGAAATGTGGGATTCTTGCAATTAGAAAAAGAATATTAATATCGAATTGATGATTAATTAAAGAACCAGGTCAATAACCACAGATCATGATATATTTTTATAGTCAAGAAAGCACATGACAGGCCCTAAACTAAGCTGACAATAACACAGATCATGATATATTTTTATAGTGATCAACAAAGCACATGACAGGCCCTAAACTAACTAAGCAGCCAATTTTATTTTATTTTATTTTTATCTTTTTGTAACATTGTTTTCCATTGCCCATCTGAAAAAAAACTTCTTTCATTTTTCTTTTGTAAAGATAGAGAAATGGCTGTTGAAGCTGTTGTATCAGTGGTGATACGCAAACTCACGAACTTACTAGCCGAGGAATCAGAACTTTTTGGTAAGGTTAAAGATGAAGTGGATAAGGTTATTGTGGAGCTTAAGGAGGTGCAGAACATTTTAAATCGTGCAGAACATCAAGAACAAGGTAACAAGTTGGTTACAGATCGGGTGGTTCAGTTTTTGGGTAAAGTCTACCATGTGGAGGATGCTATAGAATCTTTCGCCATTGCACAAACACATTTGAAAAGGATGGGTTTTCTCAAGAAGCATATTTTCGTCATGGCAAACGAGTTTAAGCTTTGTAGAGAGGTTCCAGATAAGATGGACTATTCTGAAGACATTCGCAGACTCAAATCTAAAATGGAAGGATTCATTGGAGATGTTCAGGAATGGAAAAATGGAATACCTTCGATGGCTCCAGTGCGGCACCATAGTTCTAATACAACGCGCCGGCTTGAGCAGTCATGGAAAGAGAGTGATGCTAATTATTATGTACCAAAAAAAGAAGAAACCATCTTCAAGAAAGATGTCGAGAAGTTGGTGAGACAATTGTCAAGTAATAGACCACTTCCACTTCAAATCATATGTGTCTATGGCGAGGCTGGCACAGGGAAAGCGGCTCATGTCAAGGCGATCTACAATAAGTTGGAGGTCCAGAAGAAGTTTGAATGTCATGCGCTTGTATTTGTACATGCAAAGTGGTCAGTTAGAAATCTTGTGATGGCTATACTACAACAGGTCACTAATTTACAGGGCAAAGAGAAACTTAAAGACGAGGACCTGATAGGGAGGCTTCATGGGTTCTTGAAGGGTCAAAAGTACCTAATTGTCATTGCTGATATCAAAAGTGATCTTTTCAAAAAACTAAGAGGTGCCTTACCGGATACTTACAATGGAAGTAGGGTGGTGATCACCACCCCCGATGAAGAAGCCTCTTTATTCGCAGAGACATCAAACCGTTATCACTTCAAGCCTCTAGACGAAGATGACGGCTGGAAGATTTTTGTTAAGAAGGTACGGGGTCTAAAAGGAAGTCCATTCTCAGATGATATCATGGAGAATTTGAAAAACAAAATAGCAGAAAGCTGCAAAGGAACACCCCTGAGGATTTCAATGCTTGCGGGTTTGCTATCAACAAGGAAAGTGGTGTATGAAGAGTGGTCGAGTGTTTTTGAACAGCATGACTTTGCCACCAAATCTCCATCATTTGATTTTATAACCTTTTGTTACAATGATCTGCCACTCCACTTGAGGCCGTGTTTTCTTTATTTGGGGCTCTTTCGGAAGGGATTTGAAATACCAGTGAGAAGGTTGTTTCGTTTGTGGCTTGCAGAGGGCTTTGTGGAGCCGCTTGAAGGGATTATTCTGGAGGAACAAGTGGAGGGATATCTGGAAGAGCTTGTGAAGAGGAACATGGTGGAAATCTCAAAAAGGAGATCCGATGAGAGTCCCAAGAAATGCCGAATGATTGGCGCCTTACATGATATCTTCTTGCCGAGGGCTGTAGAAATAGGCCTCTTCCATCTCCACCAGAGGTCTGATGATAATTCAAATGTAGCAGAACCTCGATTTGGAGTTCGTCGGGTGGTTGAATACACCAATATAAAGTCCTGTCGAATCTCAATAGCAGGAAACCAGAATCTGCAGTCCTACATATCCTTCAACGGCCGGAAGAAAGATATGCCTGCAAAGGAAGTAGGAACATTTTTAGATAGAATCATTGGATCCAGAGGGTTCGGATTACTAAGGGTTCTTGATTTGGAGGGTGTTTATCGTCCAAGGCTACCAGAAAGCCTGGGAAACCTGCTTCACTTAAGGTATTTAGGCTTGAGATGGACTTTCTTGGACGCTCTTCCTTCATCTCTTGGTGGCCTGCTGTACCTTGAAACACTGGACATTAAACATACACATATCACCACTCTCCCAAGTTCTATTTGGAACATGAAACATCTTCGTCATCTTTGTTTAAATGGAGCTCGTCTAGATATACCTGCACAAGCAACCAAACATAGAGCTTTAAACCAGCTCCAGACCCTATGGGGTTTGTTTGTAGATGAGAAGATTGCAAGAAAGATTGGTTTGACTTTGAGCAGAATGACCAACCTTCGAAAACTTGATCTGACAAGACAGTCATCCTCGACAGTAATAACAAACACTGTCACGACAGCAACAACTACCACCACTACGACAACAAGCCATTCATCCTCCTACGAAGAAATCGGTTTGTGGATATCAAAACTGACTAGCCTTCAATCCCTAAGATTAAGGTCAAAGGACAAAATGGGTCGTCCTTCAGAACTCATTATTAAACCTTTTTCAAGTCTCGAGAATCTCTCTCAACTGTACTTACTGGGACATTTGCATAAGTCTCTTGCTTGGTACCAATTTCCCCCTGGACTCAAAGTCCTAACTTTATCAGTCTCAAAGCTAGACGAAGATCCCATGCAAACACTATCTCAGCTACCGAGCTTGATGGTCCTCAGGCTATTGGCTGCATCCTATGTGGGCACAGAAATGCATTGTCCTGAAAATGGATTCCCGGCCCTTCGGGTCCTTAAGCTATGGAAACTGGAAAAGCTAAAGATATTGACAGTTCATGAAGGAACAATGCAGAATCTCCATACTTTAGAAATCAGGTGCTGTATAGAGCTAAAAGAGCTTCCTGGAACGTTGCTGCAGATACAGAGTTTTGACAACTTGATCTTGACAAACATGCCAAAGTCATTTGTTTCTGTTATTAGAAAGAAAAAGAAGAAGCATACTAGGATTGTGGAAAACGAATTGGACCTTTGAAAAATGAAGCATCCAGTTAACCTAGTCGTTGTCTATCTTGGCCCATGTTTTGGTGGGCCGTGGTATCGACACCACCTCTGGTTGAAGGTCATATCTAAAGTTACTGGATTTCAAGAACGGTAATGACATGAGTACCTATAAAGATAAGCTGAAAAACAACTGACCGCTACTGGCATCAGGCGGATGAACTTCATTTATCAAAGATATTAGTACTCAAATGTTTGTATTCATGATCTCTACTATCTATCTATCCGATATTCATAAGCATACAAAAGACTTGTTGTATTTGTGTTTGTTTTCCACTTATTTGTATACAATACTTCTTCTCCCTATATGCTTTCTTCCCCTTGCTTAAACAGAACATTCTTATTCTATCCTTTAGATTAGTCATAATCATCCAAAATGCTTAAAACAGTCAAACCCGCAGCAGAGTTCTCTGCTAAAAACAGCCCATAAAAAAGAAAAATGCAAGGGGCAATACCAAACCTTCACTGCCAACACCAAAACCTCCAATTTTCCTCTTTCCGGTGTAACAACATGACCAAACGTAGATGATAACGCACCAACATATGCAAATAGGCATGCCAGAAAACTTTAGTGCTCCTCAAAAAAGGACAGCTTGCTTAAGTAAATAAAGACAATTACAAATCACAGAAACCGGAACAGGAAAGGTTAAGAGATAACACAACAGGGGAAGACAATGCAAATTCACTGCAAGAATTTGTAGATTGCATACTATCTTTTAATTTAATTCCGTATTGATTTAATGTATTATTATATGCATCAATTTACCTAATATTTGCAAAAATTGTCGCTAACAGTGTATAAAGCACACAACCACTTTACTTGATCACTAGTTAATACATTTCAAGTTAATTAACTATTAATTTACCAAAGAGTAATCTATCAACTTAATCATTTATGTATTATTAACAAAGAATACAAAATCACTGAAGTATATATAAAAATACAAAAGACCAAATAAGCTACTACAAATAGGGAAATAATAGAAGCCAAATTAGCACTTAATTAGGCGAGTAAATTACACGAACCGTCCTTGTGGTTTGTCGTTTTTTCATGAACCGTCCCTCCGAGAATTCTGTTACACTGGGCATCCTCATGGTTGTCGTTTTTTCTCAATTACATCCTTTTGACTAACTCCATTAGCATATCTCCGTTAAGTGCCCTCATGTGCTAGTCACCGGCCTGTTGCTGCTGCACCCACACCAAAATCCATCAAAATCCAAACCTAAATCTTCAATCCTCCTAAGATCATTATCGCCAAACACCCACAATCGAAACCCAGTTGTAAAAAAAAAAAAATCTTAGACCTTTCAAGCATATTTCGAAATATAATCAAAATCCGAACTTTAATCTTTAATCATCCAATATTATTTTAACCTAAATCAAAACCCAATCGTAAAAATAAATCAAAATCAACAATATATTGATCGTTGAAACACAGTACCCCCAACCCTACCACCGGTCACCATTAACCCCATCTTACTTTCCGCATCGTCGCTACTCTCTCCCTTTGATTTTCTTCCACCATTTCTATACTTATTATTGCATTCACAAACACACACACATTTCTATACTACTACCTTATTCTTATATATATTCTTCAACCATTTTTACTACCAAGTAAAAGTCACTGCAAATTGACTTTTAATTTTGTTTGCAAATATTGGTGATTCACTGATTCGATTGTTATATAATACTCCGTACAATAATAACAACAATGTTTCTCGAGCCAGGGTATCCTTTTACCCAAAAATAACAACAATGTTTGAAAACATAATAATAAGTCACTCTTTTGAACACAAAACCTATTTGTTCTAGCTAGATCATGAAAACAACTTGTTCACCAGCTTATACCCCTCCACAGGTTAGCCTTGACAATAATTTCTTCCACCATCCCAGCGGCAGCACGCCTCCTCCTTCACCACCAGTTGACGTTTCCTCACCACCATTGTTCCTTTGGCGGTCTAATCTTTGGATCCCACGATCTGTTTCACCATCGGCCGTTCGACGACGACGACCACCGCTGCCTTTATTATTTGCTGCAGCAGGGGGCCTTCCTACTGCTACAGGAGTCTGTAGAGTCCTGCTGTTACCGCCACCATAAATATTAATTCCATGCAGCTGATCATCACCATTGATATCAAAAGGAGTAACTCTGAAGTAATCTAGTTTATTTGTATCCCGCCCAAAATCTAGATTTTCGCCATTATCAATTGCTCCTCTTTTTATACCACTGTTAGAACGTTCTTCTCTAACTTTATTGAAAATATGGGTGTATCCATGTTCATTGTCGGTGTCGGTGTCCCAATCCCCAAATTTGGGTACCTTTGTTGTTGCATGTTGGTCGCCAAAAACATTGTCGGTGCCAAATGTTTGATCATCATCATCATCACCTGTTGCCGCGTCTTTCTTAATTAGGTCTTTCTGATCATCTCTCACTTTCTGATTTGCCATATATATTATTACTCCACTATATATGAGATAATACTAGTACGTATTACGGATTATGGTTCTTTAATTTTGGTTCGATTAATTCCTCTAGTAATTAATAAGCTGCAGCTACCAAGTATTATTAATATCCTCTAATTAATTAAGACGCCTATTTTGACCAGTTGTGCGCGTATTTGGTTTAATAGTCTTTATTTGGTAATTCAAATTCAAATGTGAAAAGTCAACAACGTGTGAACATGACGCCCACTTCAATATTTAGGTTTGCAGTTTGCTCCTCCTTCTTTTTTTCTTTTTTTTTTTGTTAAGGTTGTTTACCAAGTACTAATATGGTTGGATTAATGTCTTGCCATGGAGTTACTATTATGACGTATTGACGTGACATGGAGAAGTGATTGGTTGGTTAGAATTCATAAGTACGGTTTGTTGTGTTGAATCTAAAGAATATAATTGATAGACAGTATGCATGTAGCTGGCAAACAAGTTTTATAAACGGTATTGTAGTAGTATTGCCTTCTCTTGCTTGGTTACTCTCATTAAAGAAGTTAGATGTAGTAGTATCTTACATTTTATGTTTTATGTTTTAAAATGTTTATATGTCCTTGTATATTTATTTTAGTGTATTCTATTCATGTAATTCTCTTTTGATATGTATTGTCATTACCACACATGTTCACGTGCACTCTCTTTTTATGGCTGGAGGTCCTTCTGGAAGCAGTCTCTCTACTTTTATGGTAAAGATAAGACTGTCGACATCTCACATCTCTCATACCCCGCGGGATTGGGTATAGTTGTTGTTGTTGCTTCAATTTTGGAAGTAATTCAAAAAAGGGAAAGACTCTTCCCCTTAAGAATTTAGCTTCAACATTGCCACCACAGGTTGGCTCCTCATACGATCTTCTACTTTTTGTGTTTGTCAAATGTACATTGAAATGGAATATGGACGGGTCGG
Organism: Solidago caesia; assembly: GCA_028566075.1. NCBI lineage: Eukaryota > Viridiplantae > Streptophyta > Magnoliopsida > Asterales > Asteraceae > Solidago > Solidago caesia. The sequence continues at coordinate 15,696,100 of JAOXNX010000001.1, read as the reverse complement.
GTGGGGTTCCTGATGAAGTCATGAAAATGAGTTTCCTTTAGTGTGGATTGGGTAATTGGGTTCACCCATTGGCATTTTTGGAGCAACTATTTTTAAATATGCTTACAAAAAGGTATGCTATTAGTCTATTACAATATTAGTTCTTTTAGTGAGAAGATTTCGGAGGTTGTCATTAAACATACATTTTTGACGACTTTCAACTTGTTTCTATTTTAGGTCAATTAATTATTTGACTCATTTGATCTGTTAAGGACTTAAGGGTAATCCATAACCCAAATCAGCCCATTCATGAGTAAATGGATCAAAATCGCCACCTATAAATGCATATGTCTACCATACTAATCGGGTTTTTGGATATTATACAAAGGACGAGTTTGTTATAACCGCACGATTCATTTCATGAGTCATGGAAATAGAATTCCAGCACGGTTTGGCAACCAAAGTACAGGACATCAGGTCAAGGTATTCGCTACCTCCAAATTGGTGTTTGTGTAAGCTAGTTGGAATAGCCTTTTGTGTTGTTTTTTCGCCTGCAAATCTTAGTCATTCCATGACAAACCACATTGGGGTTTCATATCAAGTCAGAAACTTTGATGCTTGATGGTGTTGAAGCAAAAAAGCATGAGGATTTTCTTGTTTCCAAAACAGAAGGATTGAATCTGATCACATATTGTTGGGTTATGACAGAAACGTATTGGGAGGTGAATGGAACAGCGTACAAAAGTCCATAACCGGCGTGTTTGAACTCATGGTGGACATTGTAAGATCAGAAGCTGTGGAGCTCGACTGGTATATGCGGAAGATGAATGGCTCCTTACAACTCCTCCAGCTGAGGATTGTGATGTCTCCAATCAAGATGGTGGCATGAAATCAGCAGCCACCGACGACATATTTTGCCACTTGAAAAAACTCGAGGTTATGTGATTTGAGGAAAACATACATGTTAAGAAATCTGGAAGACTGGAGTGGATAAAGACGGAAAAGGAGGGATGTTATAGCAGCGAAGACTCAAGGATGCAGACTGGAATATCAAGAGATATATAAAGACTCGGGATCGTGTTATCATTTTTCTCAAGAAAATGCAATGTGTGCTACTAGTGTTGTCAAAAACCTGGATTAACCTAAAAGGAGTGGGGGAATCAAATCTGACTAGCAGATTTGGTTCAAAACTTGAGTATATGAACACAAATGTTATGTAGACTGAATCAACAAATGGTTTTTCAAAATACTATAAAACTAAGTAACAAATCGACCAGTTTCTAGACGGTAAATCGAGGAGAAAGTTTAATATAGCCCAGAAAAATCCACTCTGGCTCACTTCAGTTCTTAACGTTAGTTTAACATAACTTTGCACTCCTGTTTTGGCAGATATTTTTCGAACTAAGCGATTTTGGACAAACAGGCAAATCAAATTGACAACTACAATATAGAAAGAACAAAAACAAACAGCAAAATATTCCAACATTGTTTATCAAAAGTTTCTTAATAAGCTTTCTACATTTTGATCATCTCTCCCTTGATGAGCTAACTAGGATGCACATAGCTTGAATACAAAGTGCCGAGACAAAACATTCTCTCTTGATATTCAAAACAAGTTGCTAACACGTTACTACTAACGTGTTATGCAATGAAATGGGGCAACATAAAAGGGTCAATAAGATATGATTGTTAAACACAGGTTGCATAATCAGATCTTAAATTCTAAAAAATGTTAACAAAAGTAGCCAAATAACAATACCAGATGGCAATAGCCTAATAGGAAGTACAACCCAAGATGTAACATTAAACAAAACAATCATACTGAGCCACTTGAGGATGATAGCAAATCAAAGCCTGGTTGATAAGCAGAAAGATATAGACACACTAACTAATGAAAAACGTCTTTAAGATAAAGCACCCGAACAGGGCAACATTTTGAAGATACAAAAGCCAACATTAAAGCAACAAAAGATGAAAACTATTCTAAGCACTGATGTTTATTGGAAAAAGTGTATAAACATAACTAACTATCACCCAAAGATCTAAATTGTACCGACAGTAATATAAAACTATAAAGCAGGACAACTTGTGAAACCATCAATGGGCGAACACTTTACCCAGTTCCTACTTCATTCATCGTCTTCCTCCTACAAAACACAAAAGAGCCCAATAATCAAGATACAATAAGTGGCTCGTTAAGCCTTACAAGACTGATTGTCTTGTTAAGTCAACTTTATACTCATTTAGCAAATACCATTTCAGTTTACTCAAGCATTATAAAAAATGTAACTAAAAGAAGAAAAAAATGAACAATGGCTCTAAGACAACCATCAAAGCGGCCACCAAAAACTCATCAACATAAGTACATTAATGTTTTTTGACCAAAAATATATTTCGTGGAGAATTTTGATGGTTGTCATAAAATACTCGAAAAAAACTTTGAGACAAATGAGCACCACCACATAGTTTTAACAACATACATCTCCACTTTCATCCTCGTCCTCATTGTTCACCTCTGATTTAGATTTGTCAGAATCATTTCCCTCATCGCCAACACCGGCAGCCTATTTCAACAAAAACCATATTCAGTGACACTAACTTATTTTACATCAAAATTAAAAGAATACATTAAGCAACAACTACCTGTTTGTTGTTGTACACTTTCAAGTTCTTCTCATATTCTGTTTTCCTTTTCTCAGCCTTGGCAACAAAAGGTGCTTTTTCCTATGTTCACATAGTCCAAATTACCACTAATAAACATCTTAACTTCTCAAACTACCGAAATGCATCAATAATCATACACATATGTACTACATCACTTCTCTATAAACTATCATAAAGTTTGTAGCTAAACGTTCAAAAGGTAAAACATTCTACTTACAGAAGCTGACATTTCCTTCCATTTTGCCCCACCAGCTTTAGAAACCTGTTAACCATTCACAACCAAAATTAAATCCAAATCGATTTATAAAAACCAGATACTATAAATAAAATATTATTTTATATATATGAGAAAACTCACAGCGGAAACCAAAGTGTTATCAGGGTGCTCCTCTTTATATTGCTTCCTAAAGTCCTCCCTTCATCATTTTATTTAAATAACATATATAAATACACACAAACATATATAAAAACATTAAAAAAGTAATTAATATAAAAATAGTTACATAAAAACAAAGAAGGCACTAGCAGGTCTCTTAGGCTTGTTTGGATCCTTAGCAGCTTTTCCCTTTGCTCCACCTTTCTTCACAGCCAACCTTAATGATAGTAAAATAAAATTAAAATAGCTAACTAATTAAAAAAAAAGTACTGAATTAACTATCCTAATTTGAAATAAAAACTTAATTTCCCTAACTATTATTAATAATAATAAAGTGTGTATATATATATATATATATATATATATATATATGTGTGTGTGTGTGTGTGGGTATACATACATAAATAAAATTAAAAATTACCAAAATCACTATCCTAAATTGAAATAAAACCCTAATTTCCCTAAATATAGAAAATACAGTGTGTGTGTGTGTGTGTGTCTATATGTAGATATATATATATAGTCAATATATATATATATAGTCTATATATAAATATAAATATATAACGTACTTAGTATCGGCTTTTTTAGCGGCACCGCTTGATTTGTCGCCCTTCATGATTTGATCCTGTAAAAATTAAAACTAAAACAACTAATGAAGTCAAAAATTAAAGTAAAAAGGGATTATACATATACATATATAGATATAGATATGGATAATTATATAAATATAGATACAGAATTAAATAGAGTAAGATACGTACAGAGTTGAATTGAATTGAATTGGGGGTGAAATTAGGGTTAGGGTTTACAATGATTTTTGTGTGTGTGTGATTTGGGGAGAGTAAGTGTGTGTGTTACTATTATATTATGAGTTGATGAGAGTGTGAGAGACGTGGGAGTACACACGGGGGGTTATAAACGTTGAGAGAGTGTGTGTGTGTGTGTGTGGGTGAGTGAGATAATTTTATTATTATTAATTTAGGCGGGAGATTTTTTATTCTGCTAAAGGGTTTTGTGATTTGAGATGATTCTAGGCCCATTTTGCAACAAATAATCTTTGTTTGACTTTTTCTGGTCAAATTTACTCATGACTAGTTCTTGAAAGTCAAGGTTTTGCTCAAAATTGATATGAGAATCACCATCAACAGTTAAAAAAAAATAAAAATAAAAAATGATTTAGTAGTAGGTGTTTTCATTTCTCACAAGTAAATTTAGGTTTGAAAACGGTTAGAGAGATATTATGATTAAAGTGTATATATGAGTCGGAAGGGGATCCTTTTGTTAAGTTAGAGAATTCTTGATAATTAAATTAAAATCAATGAAATTCAAACTTGATCTTTAAAACTTGGCCCTTGATTTTAATCTAAGGATCAAGAATCCTCTAACTTGACAACTTGAGGGATTCTACATATATGAGTTAATGCTCGTAATGTTTTTTTTAAATAAAAAAAAAAGTTAATACTGCTTATTCTCAAATAATCTGAACAAAAATAATATCATTTACGTTTTACTCGAATAAAGATTGATAGGAGTATACTTCAATAATAACTAGAGGGGTACCAGCGCAATACAGCGACGGTGGTGGCAGCGGCGGTGTGGTGGTGGTGGCGGCGATTGGTGGCGATGGCGGCAGCGACGGGTGGCAGCGGTGGCGGCGACGAGTAGTGTAGATTATTGATGTAAAGGTAAATGATGTAAAAAGGGTAGTATAGTTATTTTAAAAGCTGAGAGATAAATGTTATAAATTATTTCATTAAAGGTATTTTTTGTACATCAATAAGAGAATGAAAATATACATAAGTAAAGTGAGAGGTATTTTAGGTATAGAAGTTCATCTTTTGAGAAAATAGGAGGACATTTGCTTTATATAATAATATAGATAATAAAAAAAAGAGGTAAAAACCATGAATCCCTTAATCTCATGTATCACTTTAGATACCAAGTCCCCGTCCTATACTTCAATAATAATCAACGATGATGGATTTGAACTTTTTTTGGTTGATGACTCAATTTGGAAAATACTTTGTAAAGGTTTTTAACAATCAACTAACTAAAATTACAAGTAAAATGGTAATCAATCAAGCAAGCAATGTAAGAAAATAAGCAAGTGCCGTTCTAGAAAAAATAATAATAATAAAAAAAAAGAAAAAAAGTCAAGCAAGTGAACACTACCACGCGATGTGGCACCATCCGTGTTTCGCCACATTATCATAAATATGAAATGTGATGATCTTGTCTCAATGTCTTAGGGGTTGGCAATATCACTAGATAGGGACACGGTATGCCTCATACCATGTGGGAACACCATCGTCAATCCCATGCCCCATGATATGAGGCAAGGTATGAAAAGTGTGGTAATTTTTGTAGCGCACGGTATGCCTCATCCAAGAAGTATTATTTTGTTTGTTTGTGGTTTATTTATTTATTTAATTGTAGT
>JAOXNX010000001.1:15653405-15668260 GCA_028566075.1 Solidago caesia | reverse complement strand
TGAATGTTGTTTTTCTATTATGACTATGTTAGTATTTGAGTATTAAATCTATTCAAGCTTATGATGAAATCTGTTATCATCTTCTTTATCTTCATTATCTGCATATGCTTTTGTTTTCTTAACACAAGAAAAGGGAAAGATTTAGATGATTGAAGTCCATACTCATCCTCATGGTTATCTTCACGATCCGTTAACTCTTTAACAACACCATTAGCATGTTTCCATCTCAATATCCCAACCACTTTGTCTAGCAAGCAAATACGTCTCATGGTCATTGCAGGATATTCCGTAAGGCGGCACAATCCCACCGTTGACCGCTTTGTCAAAAATCTTAAAATTTAATTCATATTCGACAAATCTCCTTCTACCTAAACCGCCTCTATCTTCACTCTCATGTTATTTTTCAGTCAAAACCACCAACCGAAACTTGACAGGTTTTTCCCCTTCCACAACTCTCAAAACCATGCCAATAGCCTTTTCATACCTGGTAAGTGATAACCCGTGAAGCTGCTATAATCGCACTCTCACACATTAATAAAATACAATTCCATTCTAGATGTAATATTATTAGGCACCTTAACAATAAATGCTCCATGGGAATCAAGGGATTTTGCATCAGGCCAGGTCAACAATTTAGGAACAAGATGAAGTGGGTCATATGATGAATGTGGGGCAATTCTAAACATTCTTAGAGCAGAATCCGGGCTCACGGGCACATTATGGACCCTTTTTTGGCCACTCAAGAGTTGACAAGCAAAACCCATGTTTGGGTCCGTCACCCCTCTTGCTGATTTCACGTGTAGCAGTGCCTCTTAAAAGCTAAACCATTGAATCCACATTAAGCAATAACTAAAGAGATTAAGCGATAACTAAAGAGGGTGATCTTGACACCCCCTTGCAACAGTGAACAAAAAGCCGACCTTTTTGTTCTCAAATATCCTCAAATTAATCAATAACAGCATATAGGATACTTGTGTTGTCTTTTGCATTGTCTCGAAGCCAAAGGATCTTATACACAAGATCCTTCTTAAAATATTCCGGATTCACAAACCCAACACAGGTTAACCATGTGTGATCCCATTTTCATGAAGAACATCACGGCTTTTAGCAACAGAATCACCTCCTAAGAAGACATGGTCTATGATCCTAGAACATTCTTTGTCGAAATATGCAAGTTTGTCTTTCTTGCCCTTGATAAAATCCAAACAAACTGCAATAAATTTAAAAAATACTAGCCGACATTTTATCACATGATTTATACAAATACTCTCGGTGGGTAATTTCATCAAACAGATGGTCTGCAAACAGTAGCTAAAATTTTAAAGTATCTTGTTGAGACATTTCATCGAACAGCTGGTGGTCAATGCAGAAATGCAAGTGAATCAAGTACTTGGTACCATCTTCGACAACTACAACAATAAAAATGCTCCCATTTAAAGCGATTCATCCTCTGTGCCATAATCATCATCTAAGCCAATACTGCATATCAAAGTAGACTTGGAATCACGTTGGATCTCAAATGGACATTTATAATCATCTTCGGAGCAAGAAGATGTGGTAGGTATTTCGCTCTGAACACTTTCACTTCACTTGGGAAGGAGTTTAAATCCAAAACTAGTTGATGATTCATTTGAGTCAATGTCAAACTCAATGGCAGTGGATGTTTCGTCCCACCATAAAGTATGTCTCAATAACCCAAATGGAATATATCCCACCCATGTTCTTTGATAATCATCAACAGTCTCCTTTGTGCCATCATCATCATCATCATCATCATCACCACCCTCTGTGACATCATCATTAAAAACAAATTTAACAACGCATTTCACCTCACAGTACATTCCATGTTGAGAATCCCCCATTCCAATAGAACCATACTTCTTTTCGTGCTTCATAACTATAGTTGGAGGAAACACGTAGTCTATATCATCGTAACAACTGAAAACTACGCAGACTAAGTAAGAATCCCAAAAAGTCGTTGTACCAATTATGGGGAAGTTGCAATCTATATTCCTCCCCGCTAACTAGACGATCCATAAACCCATTCTTGGCAATGTCAAATCCTTGAAGTTGAAGGCTCATACAATGACTTTCAATAGCATTTCCCTAATAAATTTACACAAATTCATTTCATTAATTAATCCTTATAACATATGCAATAGGCTTGGAGTTCAACAATGTACACGAAGACATACCTGAAGCATGGACTCTAGTAATCTGTCGCCACCAGTTATATTACAACCGTGGGTAAGTGAGACTTGAGATAACCATTTACAATTTGTGTGAATATCATCTCTGATGACTTCAAGTGAGTTGCATTCATCTGCCGTGAGAATAGCTAGGCTTGATGGGAGCTCAGGTAATTCAACAAGATTGTGGCAATAACTCACGTCGAGGAGTTTAAGGCGAGTAAGTTTTGAGAAGCTGAAATGTAATCGTGTAAAATCATTCCCACATAGATATAACTCTTGTAAGTTGGATAACTCAGCAATCTCATTTGGAAACTCAATAAGTGCTGGGCAATATGAAATTTCAAGAATCTGCAGTTTTTCCATCCCAACAATGCTCGGAAACCTTGTAAGCTTGAGACAAAATCTTACATATAGGTAAACAAGACTTGCATGATTTCCATGTGATTGATGAATCTCTTCTAAACTTTCACATCCATCGAGTATCAACTTTTGAAGACATGGGAGTCCAGCTAAATCAGGTGTCCTAACTAGTGCTATTGCCCCAACGAGTTTGAGCTCTTTCCAACATGGTAGATACTGATGCATACACAAGTCAAATTAACCCACATATTAGTTAATGCCAAAGTTAATAACAGACAAGTATTTTGATACCAAATAGGTTTTTTTTTTCCATGTTTGATTTGTATGGTCCTTCTAATGCACTACTTTTATATGATAATCAAAAGACCATTGAAATACCTTGTTATCCTTCCAAAGTTCTTTTTGCAAGCTTCCCCTCATTATTAAAACAGCAAGTTTCGGTGGTCGAAAACTTTCAGGGAATAGACACGCAGGATAATGATGCCAATCTATATACCTCAATTCATTTGAAAGAAAACTAGGCCCTTCTTTCAAAAAAGTAGTCACTTTAAGGAATCTTAGTTTCTTCATGTTTGAAACAAGCATATTGAAGCTAGATGAACAAACATCAGCATAACATCGTATGGCTTAATCTTATTATTTTCCTGCAATAAAGAAAAAAGAACAACGTAAATATTGAGTTGGAGAATCTTAGTGGTATGTATAGATGTGTATGTTTGTGTATAATTCAGTGTAAATCTTTGTTGAAATACAATGTAATTTATCTATCTTAACTTGTGTAATGCGTCTTGATCTTATGGTGTTTTGGTGCTTTTTGTAGAAAGTATTTGAAATATATACTTGAAACCAAAGAAGGAAACATGAGGGGCTCAAGTGAAGAATTGTTGAGGTTCAGGGATAAAAGAATGCTAGAGTGTTAAAATTGAATCTAGCCGTTTTGTCCAAACAACGCCTTTGTTCCATTCTTTGCTGATCTGAGACTCTTTCTCCATCGTATATGATTCCTTATTTTTTTTTTCAATTTGTTCGTTTGGGTTAGTTCAATTTCAAAGGCATTTATGATTCTTGTGTTTATGTACGTTATGGAGATCTAAGAAATTTTACAATTGAAACGCTAGTATAATATTTACCGTTGTTGCATTCCTGGAACACATGTCTTCAATATCATTGTTTCGCCAAACCCTGCTATGTTTTTCAGGATTGTAGGGATGTTCCCCTCTAACAATGTAGTGTGCCATTTCCTGAACTAGATCGTGCATATCAAAATGACCATCCTCTGAAACAGTAATGAGAGCCTTTTGTATCAACACCCTTACCCCTATACAAGGGTAAAAACCGCAAGCATCAAGCGTCTCCATTGCCTCATCTTTGCTCTCCCTCCTGTGGAAACATGCAATATCCAAGAACAACTCTTTCTCCATAGGTTTAAGTCCATCGTAGCTGATTTTGAGCTTTTCCACAATATCCATTTCTGGATGATCTTTCAGTCTAGACAAGGTACCAATCCACTCATCATAGTCTTTGTCATATAGGAAAGAACCCAAAACAATCAAGGCTAAGGGGAGCCAGGCAGCATAAATAACAATATGTTCTGAAAGCATCTTATAATCTCTTACAGGTTCATTTTCATTATATGCATGCCTATTAAAGAGGCCAACGGCCTCTTCATGTGATAATAAACTGATAGGAGAGACTGCATCTACCCTGTGAGTTGTTAGCAAATGTTCATCCCTAGTTGTGATTATTATTCGGCTCCCATTACCAAACCATTCACGAGATCCAGCTAATGCCTTGAGTTGGTCAAGATGATCGACATCATCAAGAACAATCAATACATTCCTACGACATAACATACTTTCAATCAGTTTTTTTCCTATATCAACACTCTCAACTTTCATTTTTTTTTCAAAAACAGCTCGCAGAATTTTTTTTTGCAGACTTTTTAAACCATGTTGTTGTTTGGATTCCTCCCGAATATTATCAACGAAGCAAGAACCATCAAAATGGCCAGAGATTTTCAATTCCATGTAAAGAGAAGTAGCAAGAGTGGTCTTACCACCACCCCCAACTCCCCATATCCCAACCATGCGCACACCACCTGCCCCAATTTTTAACTGGGATTTCAACTCTTGCAACCGAGTTCCCATTCCAACGAGGTTTTCATCAATAATGCGTATAAATGAAAACCAAGTTCAAAGAAAAAAGATTGATGTGGTGGTTTGTTTAAGTAACTAAGTAGAATGCGAAATGAGGTTAATTGAAATTTTAAAAAATGTGACATCTATAGAATATAGAATTGAATTGAACTTCTTCTTATAGAGTACTCGTATTTCATAATGGAAATATGCAGGGAACTTCGTGGGTGGGGACATAAATAAAGTGTTATACAACTGATTCTTTCTTCTCCTTTTACTTTTGTTGCTAAAGTTATCATGTGACTTTATTTTATTTTCGAGAGGTAAATCGAAAAAGCGATACGTGATATTAACACGACCTGTTCACGTCATTGCTTACTTGGCTCACTGAGGTTATATAAATCTTACGTGTTATTTAGTTAAGTGACACCTCACACAACAACTAAAGATAATTATTTAACTAAAAAAAAAAAAAATCATATGCAGGGAAGTTCGTGGGTGGGGACATAAATAAAGTGTTTTACAAATACAACTGTTTCTTTCTTTTCCTTTTACTTTTGTTGCTAAAGTTATCATGTGACTTTATTATATTTTCGAGAGGTAAATCGAAAAAGTTATATCTGGCATTTACTGGAACTGTCCACGTCATTGCTTACTTGGCTCACTGAGGTTATATAAGTCTTACGTGTTATTTAGTTAAGTGACACCTCACACAACAACTAAAGATAATTATTTAACTAAAATAAAAAAAAATCATATGCAGGGAAGTTCGTGGTGGGGACATAAATAAAGTGTTTTACAAATACAACTGTTTCTTTCTTTTTCCTTTTATTTTTGTTGCTAAAGTTATCATGTGACTTTATTATATTTTCGAGAACTAAAATATAAAAAAAATCATGATTTAGTAAGATTTGAGCCTGGGTTCTTTGTGTGAAAGGTAACAAGCCGTCCACTTAACCAACCTCATCATTTTGCAACTCTCAATCAAGTTTAAAGCTGTAGTACGAAATATACACATTGCCTAACTGATTAATAACTTGCTTAATAAAAATGAAATTAAGTTCCATGTGATCTGCAATTTGTAAAAGGAAATTGGTCATTCAAAACAGGTCAATGTTATATTTTAGGTGATTGTTAGCCTGATTCAATTGATAATCAATCTACCAATCTACCAATCTACCAATATATATAAAAGAGGGTCCTAAATTCATTTAAAAAAAATAAAGGTCATTGGATGATGTTTCTATAATAAATTTGAACCATTTATCTAAAAGATGATGTCATAATTAATTAATTAGTTAAATGGATTTTTAATTATACTAATTATTTATGGAAAGCAATTTAAAATCACATAATCCAATTTTTTGTAATTTGTAGATTACTTTCCGTTTGTAAAATTACCTTTTTTGTTTTAGCAATTCAAATACCTTTAATTTATTTTTGTTACATTTTTCAATTTGTATTTGTCTTAGATTATGACTTTTTTTTTCTTTTATCTAAACTTAGATTTTGATATAAATATAAGAGAACATAACATATTAAAATAATTCTTTCGATCATTATATCGACTTTAAACCATTATAAATTATATGAGTAAATATTAAATTTTACTGTTAAGAATTATTGTTTTATCCATCCAAGGTAAATATTGAATTTTTATTTTAGTTTGTTCTCGATAATGTTCACTTTTAAAAATCAATATGTAAAAATAACTATACTATCGCATTTTCATTTTTTTAAAACTCTAATACCCCTTATACATTTTCACACAAATACATTTTAAAGGTATTTATAAAAAATAATCGTAAAATTGTTATTGAATAAATATGCATATAATGATTATATATTTTTATAATTGTGAGTCATTTTTATTATGAATATTTAATTTGGGACATATGAGGTAATATTTAATGACCATTACCATTTTATATAAACCTTATTGTGAATGTCATGTTGTTTTATTAGATAGATAGATATCCTAATTTAAAGTTCGTAATTTGACATGTGATTTTAGATAAATAGGAAAATAATTTATATTTTGAGAATTTTATTATTACACAAAATAAACATGTTTTGATCTATAGTTAATTTTATATCGTTATTATATATAAAAATAACAAACATATTCTACGAACCATTTACAGTAAAAATCATTTTCTAATAATAATAGCATCATTTTTCAGCATATGGTATCTATATTTAACTTTACATCGTCATTGTACAAACATATAACATACATATCCTACTAACAATATTCGATACAAAACAATTATTGGATAATAATATTATCATATTTTAACATATCTTATATATATAACTACTAATTATGAAAGCTTAATATATTTATCCCGCGCATTACGCGGGAAAATAATCTAGTTTTTATAATAAAGCAAACAGTTAAAATAAATCAGAGTAGGTGGTTTAGTAATTTGAAATTGTGGGTTTGGATGGCAAGATGAAATTGGCATTGAAAGGAATTATGATGGTTACATGTTGGTTCATATGGAAAGTCAGGTATGAGAAACGTTTTGCAAACTTGAAGGTCAATAAAGAAGCAATTGCTCAAGGCGTTAAATCTATGAGGTACATTTGGTATAGAAATAGAAATAAAAACTATTCAACCTCTTGGGAGGATTAGTGTAATTTTCGTTTTTTGTAATTTGTCTGTAAATTGTTAAATCCCACCCGCCAATTTAAGAGTGTAGTGTGAATAAAAGTTAATTAAAAAAAAAAAAGTAATTCGAAATTGTGGCTTCCAGCTTTGCCTTGTTGGAATCGAAAGGTATATAAATGAAATAAATGCAGCGGTGAAAGTTTTAAAAAGCGCGACTGAGAGCGACATTCATTATTTGTTTCTGGACCCATAAATTATTTATTGTTACAATAATCATTTTATCTAAGTTTGATCTTTTGAATTTACAAAAGTCTGATATATTTTTGTTTACATTCAAAACGTCAAACCTTAAATAATAATCAAATGTTCAAATAAATAATTTTCAATAAATAAATAAGTTCTTTCATTTTTCAGCCATTTGGATAATAAAGCAATATTTATTGGTCACTCCAATATTTATAAATCGATACCGGGTGTCTACATGAGTCTAAAAGAGTAGTTACAACATTATAAAATCACATTTAAAAATATCATGATAAAGGTTCATATTCATCATTCTAAAAATTTGTATAGCCGTCCAAAAAATAAAATAAAATAAAAATCTAATATAAACATACAAGATACAAGATTTTGTTATATCTCAAAAACATAGTATTAATTTTAAAAATAATTATGGTGGAGTTCACCAAAACTTTTAATGAGTAACATCTATAAAAACCGATTAGGGGGTGGCAATGGGGCTCGACATGAGAAAGGCATGGAAGGCACACCATTGCCACTGTTGCGGCATGAGGAAGGCATGGAAGCCTTCGGAAAGGATTGTTGTAGAGGCATCGGAAGTGAGAGAGTGAGACAATGATTGGAGTGAGGCATGATTGGAGTAATGAGGCGAAGAAGAGTGAATATGATTGGATAAAAATAATGAGGGATGGTGAAGTATGAATGTCACAAAAAAATATGATTAGGTATGAGGTAGACATGAAATAAGGTGGCATGATATTATCGATAGGTGGTGAGGCATAGGGGAGGCATGAGATCATGGTTGCCACCTCCTTTAGACCAAAAGATCTTTTGCATGTATGGTAAACTGTAAAAAATGTTTATATAATTTGTTTTATTAATAAAGGCGATCTTAAATTTATGATAATAAATTGAGTCATTAATCTATATATATATTATATCATAAAACATTTAGATAGTGTCTTAAATTTAAAATTTTAAATACACAAAATCAGTTAGTCAAAACAAATTCAGATCAACTAAAATAAACATTTAATATAGTACTATAAATTAAGGGAAAAACATAGATGCTTCTAGCATCAAAAAATTCCTCCTCACAATCTTGCACCAACATGTTCAATTAAACAAAAAAAAGCTTAAAATTATAACTAGGGCAACATGCTGCTAGCAGCATGCTCGCCATCCCCATAAATTAAAAAGTCAACATAACTATAAATATAAAAATAATTCAAATAAAATCTCTCTCCTTTTCTTAATCAACTATAACGGATGTCGACCCGACGTCACTCCAACCTTTTAGCCGTGTGTCCATGCTACACAATTTGAAACACATTTGGTTCTCTTGTATTGCTTAGGGACACTTCTAGCTTGGAATAAATAAAAAGATAAATGACATCTCAACACTGTTCAATTGTGGGGGTTGACGACGATAGTGGTGGCGGTAATGGTGACGATGGTTTATCCTTTTATTTTTTCCAAATTGATTAGGACGGTAATATTAAGGCCACCCTTTTTATAAAAAACAATAATAACTTTTTTTTTTATATTAATTATTACAATTTGACCTTGTATTAACCCGTAATTTTACTTTTAAGTTGTTACAAAATCAATTAATGTTAACAATAAACGTGATCACTTAGTGTTAAAGATTTGATTATGTATTTTATTAGATGTGTATAATTGGTTTTGTTTTGGTTTGTATTAAGACATGGTAAAGTTGAAATTGTGCAGTTGTCTTTTTCCCCTTTAATTACATCGAAATTTGTTTTAAGAATTTGAAGATTTGTTGTTGTTTCAATGATTAAAGTAACAAACGAGTGGTAAAGACTTGATATTTAAATAAAAAATTACGTGGAGATCTCAAGTTTGAATCTTTGACAAACAAATACACATCCCCTTGTGATCATAAATGCTCATCCGCGACGACTTTAAGCTTCCACAAAACGGGTGGTCGTCTAAGATTAGTCGGTTTGTAAAACGAATTGGATGTCTAGGTTTTTCTTTATATATAAAAAAATCAATTAATGTTTTGTACTGTACAAATATATTATGCAGCAATTCATACTGTACAAATATATTATACAGCAGTTGTTGTGGATGGATAAAAATCCATGTGACTTTATCACTGCCTTTTGTAGAATGTATATACCGTCATAAATTTATTACAACAGATCCCATACGTCATCTTCTCATAAATTAAATTAAATTAAAATATTGACATTCATATATATACATATATCATAACACAGTGAGCGCTGAAAGCGGACGCAACTGAAAAAAGTACACCATTTTCAAAGTTTGTGTTCCAGTTTCACTTCACAACTACTTTACTTCCTTCCTTACACCTTATTTTTATTATTATTCATTTATGACAAAAAAATTTCGTTGCTTTCTGTTTCAAACACCTTATTTTGTAGTTTTGTGATAACAACATTTTTGTAACATTATATATATATATATATATATATATATATATATGTTTAGGTTGTTAAATGTTGTTTTTTTTGGCAATGCCGCGTTGATTTCTTGTGTGTCTTATTATTCCATTTTTATGTTTTTATAATCCTTTGTCTGCTCAATTTTAGGGTTTTTGTTTGATACTTTATACATATATGTGTGTATGTATATGTATATGTAGCTGTGATAAAATTTATTATTATTTTTCAGATGGGTTGTTTTTCTTGCATTAGTTTTTGCTCTAAAGATGTCGAAAATTTCGATGGTGATTTCGCTTCTCATGAAGTTGCAGGTATGTTAGTTGTTTCTGTTAATGCTATATATGGGTCTTGGTTATGGTAATTTATAATGTGTTAAAGGATCAATAAAAAAGTTACGTAAAGGTAGAAAGTGTCAGAAGGATTCTGGTGTTGATACGTGTCTGATGCACCTTTTTGGTATTTCACGCTGTAAAAAAAGGTGCATCAGACACGTATCACTTCCAAAAATCTTTCGTACACTTTCTAAGTTCTAACATAACGAAACTTTTTTTTTTCTCTTGAAATGTAGGTTGTTAGTGGCAAAAGCTTATAATTGTATACAGATATAGTTTTTAAGTGATGTGTTTTGTGTTTTTAAATGATATGGGTTTGATTGGAATTTAATTTGGATGTTGATGTGTAGATGAGAAGGTGTCGGATTCTACGAAGAGGAGAAGGTTTAGTAGTCAGAGAGCTAATGTGGCGCATAGTTTTACGTTTCGTGAGCTTGCTGTTGCAACACAGAATTTTAAGGATGCTAATTTGATTGGAGAAGGTGGATTTGGATGTGTTTATAAGGGACGATTAGAATCTGGGAAAGTAAGTTATCTTACTCTGTTTAAGCTTGCGGTTTGTTTGTTTAACTATAAATTATGATTTTTTTTGTACATTGTGTTTTGAAAGTGATTACTTGATGTAATTAGCTGTAAATAAAACGGGCGTAGGACTGTAGGAGATATGTTGAAAGTGGTGAAAGCCTAAATATTCACATAATTAACTTTTGGTGCAGCTACTCGTATATGTGACTTGAAGTGGCAGTTATGAGATAATCCAGCTATTTTAAAGTGGAATGTCAAATACTTTCTAGTATGATATGATGGTTGTTGCCGAGTGACGGGCCTTTGATTTATGGCATTGATTGTTGAATTTGATGAACAGGTAGTTGCTGTAAAACAGCTCAATCTCGATGGCCTTCAAGGGAACCAGGAGTTCATTGTGGAGGTTCTTATGTTAAGTCTTTTGCGCCATTCAAATCTTGTAACTTTGATAGGTTACTGCACAGATGGAGATCAGAGAGTTCTGGTTTATGAGTACATGCCACTAGGTAGCCTTGAAAATCATCTTTTTGGTAAGTCTCAAAATTAATTTAAAATTTTGACTACTTTATTTATTTTAATATTTATTTATTTATTTTAATATATAACAGAGTTTGAACCTCATAATTCATAGGGGTATCCCATTACCCAAAAAAATATATAACAGAGTTTGAACCTCGTTTTCTTTTGAGTTGTATGAACTGATATTATCCAAATAAAATAGAATTGTTTCCTTAAAGATTTTGCTGTTTAATGGTTTGTAAGACAGAGTGCTAGATGTGAAAATGTGAAAATACATTGAACTTTGAAAGAAATGGAAATGGATAGGCGTGTTTGTGGCATTATATCTATTATTGTGTTAATGTGCTAAGAACGTCAATTCAAACCCTTCATCGCTCTGTCATATAAAAGCTCTTAAAAAAACTTGAAAATTTGAATTCTTTCCATAGGTAGCATAATGCATTTGATTCTTGTGACTTCATATGATGCATAAAATATGGCTCAAGTATTGCTGTAAAGTTTAAGCACATGTCTTTTATTGTCAGATCTGGAGCCTGACCAGGAGCCATTGGATTGGCACACAAGACTAAAGATTGCTGTCGGTACAGCTCATGGGCTCGAGTATCTCCACTGCAAAGCAAATCCACCTGTAATTTACCGTGATTTAAAGTCTTCAAACATATTGTTGGATAAAGACTTTAATCCAAAGCTTTCAGACTTTGGACTTGCTAAATTGGGCCCTGTTGGTGATAAGACTCATGTCTCGACTCGAGTTATGGGCACCTATGGTTATTGTGCCCCTGAATATTCAATGAGTGGCAAACTCACTATCAAGTCTGATATTTATAGCTTTGGTGTGCTTCTTTTGGAGCTAATCACTGGACGTAAGGCAATTGACACGAGCAAGAAACCAGGCGAACAGAATTTAGTTGCTTGGGTAAGTTTCGTTGAACTTCTCTCTTTCATTGATGTATCGGCCTGCATGACAGGTCCTTGATAACCGGTAGTTAGCATTGTAATCGATATTGATATGGTCAAGTTCTGTTTGGAGGAAGATATTAGGAGTAGTTGTGTGTATGGTAGCTCATAGTGTTTTACTGGATGCTTAAAGTTGCAAGCTTTCACAGCTTTTTTTTTGGCATCTACTAAACTTGTTCTTGTTAAAATTGCTGCTTCTCATTTATCACTTACACAAATTAGTACAGTGCGCAAGTAGTAATTTTTTTTCCTTTGATACACATTGTCCTTCCTTTATAACATATTTCTTTTGAATGCATGCAGTCTTGGCCCTTTTTAAAAGACCGCAAGAAGTTTGTTCAGCTGGTCGACCCGCTACTGCAAGGTCGGTTCTCTGTTCGTTCTGTGCACCATGTCGTTGCTGTAACTGCAATGTGTCTGCAGGAGCAAGCCAATTTTCGGCCCCTGATTGGTGATATTGTTGTTGCACTCGAGTATTTGGCCTCTCAAGCTGAGATTTCTGAGAATGTTAAGAGTTCGACAATTACATCACAACAATTATCCTCAAAACATGATAAGGACCATGTTCGTGAGCCAGGCTCCAGAACAATCTCTGTTGCTACATGATGGTTTTCCTGTTCTTAATGAGCTTGTACCAGAAAATGGCAAAGTTTTTTGACAACATGTTGATTCAAAGAAGTGAATAGGATGCTTGCTTTACTCTGAATCATAAGGTAAAATGTCTTTATTAATTTTTTTGCTATTTATACCGACAAATAGATAAAGTGATGTTCTTTCACTCACACACCTCAATTATGAGTCACATTAGATGATGTTTATATCCGTCTAATCGTGACAACATTGGACACTTGGTTTTATGAGATCTTAGTCACAACTCAAAGGTGATGTGATAGATAAGTGGTAGTTTTTTTTTCATTAGGTACGTTAGTGATAAGCCATGAAAGGTTAATGACCACTTTATCTATTTTGCCCATTTCATGTTAAGTATCTACTACTGTCTCAACATAAACGCTAAAGCCCTTTCTTTTGGTTCATCCAAAATAAATGAAATACTCCCATTGTTTACCTTGATTATCATATATAATGTTGCATACTCGCATTACGCATCAGTAAAAATGGTTATAATATGCCGTAATATAGAAACAGATATACTTAGTTTTCATGTAACAAATACGGCCTTTCTTGTTCATGCAATTGATTTACTAGAAGTTGCAGGGGTGTTCTACCATTCCTAATTTGTAAGCACTATATTGACAACAATTTGCAAATAAAGCACACTTTATGAAAATGTTAAAGCTTTTTAAAGGAATAAAATCTTAATGCTCATTTTTCATATTGTATCAGTGTATCACTATACTATCTGCTGTTAATTCACTGCTATTCTGGTGCAGGGATGATAATGAGTATGGATTATGGATATATCGTCTAAATTTGTTGCCCGTGGTATATAGTTTTGCAGTACATTAACATTTCATATCTAGATACACTTCTTTTGTTCTTTATGTTTGACTAAGAATCGAATGAATGTAGTTATGTAGATATATAGTGCATGCTTCCTTTTACCTTGAACTTGCAGGTGTGAAATTTAAGTACAATGTTGCTTCACATAAAACATAAAACAGAACATTAAGGAAAGTATGATATGTCATTGTCCCATTTTTAAATAAAAACTTAAAAAGTAATGTTCTTAATCATGGTTTATTAATTTCCTTAAAGATCCATGGATCACATTATTGAATTATATATTTGTAGAGAACGATATCAAAATTAGTAGATTTCTGTCCACACAATTGTTTTCAGTATCATTTTATCTTAAATGAGACATGAACTTATAATCTTCTGATGTCCTGTAGTCAAATGTGTTCGTTTTATATGTCGCTTTTCTTGAAATAAAAAAAAAACTTTTAGAAATCCAGTTACTGTTCAAAGTTATACGGTTGTATACGGCTAACATAGGTCTTGTATCAAATGATTGGATTGACTTGCCACTTTGGTCTATATCAACGAAAATACAATACATGATTATGATTATTATAGGGTGGTACTATTTATACACCCAGATAAGGACAAAATAGTTATTTACACACCGCATAAACGTGCCGTTTTACACAAAACTGTGCGTTTTTTTTGAGAAAACCCACCGTTTTATATAAAACGTGACGTTTATGCGGTGTCCAAATAAGAAATTGTCAGAAGAGAATGTCGGAGGACTGACATGTCTCTGACACGCGCAGCGAACGACACGTGGCATCATTAAAACCCTCCGTTTCATATAAAACGTTGATTCTGAAACTTGGCGTTTTATGTAAAACGCCAGGTATCCGAAAACTATAAGTTTCCAATAAAACGATACATTATCAGAATACTATAAGTTTCATATAAAACGGTAGATTAATTGGTAACGTCACGTATGAAATAAAACTTAGAGTATTACGGTACTATTAGTTTTCAAAATGGCTGGGATTTTGATGTATCTAAACTCACCGTTTTATGTTATACGCGGCGTATTACACGTAATGGGACTTTTTGTTTCAGATAGATTC
>JAOXNX010000001.1:15616457-15631474 GCA_028566075.1 Solidago caesia | reverse complement strand
CTAAGACACCGGTTTTAAGGTTAAATGTTTAGGACCGGTGTTGTAAACACCGGACTTCCTAGTTACACCAAATTTCTTCCAACGAATCCCATTTACACCATATGTTTAAATTTTTGCACTATCCGTACAAATTTTTCGTTTTTTCACTTGCAGAAATCAAAATGGCAACACATGATTTTAATGATGCATTTGTCATAGGGAAGGGGGGTTTTGGGAAGGTATACAAAGGTAAATTTGCCTTGGGGGAAGGAATTGATGTTGCTATCAAGAGGTCAGATCTGAATTCCACTCAAGGAGAAGCTGAGTTCTGGGCAGAGATTGAGATGCTTTCCAAGTTTCGGCATAGTCATATTGTCTCTCTTCTAGGATATTGTGAAGAAGAAATGATCCTTGTTTATGAATACATGCCCAATGGAAGTCTGGAGGATCATTTGCACAAAAGAAGAGCTAATGAAAGTAAGTCTTCTGCTTTGACATGGGTTCAGAGGCTCAATATTTGCATAGGTGCTGCTCGTGGTTTGGACTACCTCCATACAGGTACTGGTGTCCAACATAGAGTCATACACCGTGATGTCAAAAGCTCAAACATCTTGTTGGATGAGAATTTCGCAGCTAAGGTTTCTGACTTTGGGGTGTCAAGAACTGGTCCAGCATATCAGTCAGGCACTACTACTAATGTTTATACTGGTCAGCTCATAGGCACATTTGGGTACATGGATGCAGAGTATTTCGCGACTCACAGACTGACACGCAAGTCTGATGTATATGCATTCGGAGTCGTCTTATTGGAAGTTCTATGTGGTAGGCCTGCTTTGGATTTTACATTGGAGGAACAGCAGCATAGCCTAGCTGGATGGGCCAAGCACTGCATCAAAGAAGGTAACATAGGTCAAATTATTGACCCATGTTTGAGGGGGCAAGTCTCGGCTTACTATTTGAAGGAATTTGGGAAAATTGCATATAAGTGCCTCAATACTTGTTCAAAGGATCGACCCACAATGAATAAGGTGCTGGAAAGGCTTGAGTTTGTGCTAGCATGGACATTGCAAACTGATCAGCAGACTGCTAGTGATCGGAAGCACAGCTTAAGGACCACATTTATTGGAAAGGCACGGTCGTTGTTCTCGACCAAAGCTACAAGTAAGTTTAAACCATTAAAAATGGCGAGATGTAGATTAGGAAGTGATATTTATTTGAAGTACTTTACATGATGAATAGTACTTAAGGAAGATGCATCTCACACATGTTTTATGTTCATACTTTCACTTTTTTATTGCATATTTTCTTTAAATTTAGCTTCAAGTAATGTATATTCTTTAAACAGTCTCTAGCGGTTTTCATATAAAGAACCTTGGTCATAGTAGTGGCAACAAAAAGAAAGGCATCATGATGGAAAAAGATGCCGCCAGGGTTGAAACTGCCTCTCCTGAAATGGTGCCACCTAGTGGGCAGACAATGATGCCACCCTTAAAGATGTTCAGATTTTCTGAGCTACAGAGGGCCACAAGAAATTTCCGACAAGACAGGATCCTAGGAGAGGGTGGTTTTGGGACAGTTTTCATAGGGTGGTTGGACAGTGTAACGTATGTCCCACAGAAGAATGGTGTTGGGATTCCCGTGGCCATCAAGAAATCCGGCGACAGCCTTCAAGGTCTTGAAATTGAAATGTGGCAGGTTCGCATGTTTGTCTATGTATTGATATCTTTAGTTTTGCTCACTGATTTCTGTTATTTTCATCCTACTGCATTCAATTTTTTCCGATGACATGGATGGTTGGAAAACTAAGTGGTATTTTTATGCATTTTGTGACAGGTGGAAGTGAAGTTCTTGGGAAAATTAAGCCATCCGAATCTTGTTAAGCTCTTGGGATATTGTCAGGAAGATAACAACTTCCTTCTTGTTTATGAATATATGCCAAAAGGAAGCTTAGCAGACCAGCTCTTCAAAAGTAAGCATCTAAATCTACCTGAACGAATACGAAAAAAGTGTGTTTCATAATTATTTCAATTGATTTTACCCTAGGTGAAAAACCACTCCCGTGGAAAACAAGGATCAAAATAGCCATGGGAGCAGCTCAAGGCCTTGCTTTCTTGCACACAAAGGAAAATAATGTCATTTTCAGGGACATGAAGTCCTCAAATATTTTGTTAGATACGGTAAAAAAAAACTATTCAGATTTACTTTAGAAGATGTGCAGATGATTATGGTTTGACATTTAAGATTTATGATGTTTTGAGCTCAATACTGTTGTATTGAAATTTCTTTCAGAATTTCAATGCAAAGCTATCGGACTTTGGACTGTTAAGGGTAGGCCCGGTTAATGGAGAATCGCATGTCTCAACACGCGTAATGGGCACCCATGGTTTTGCAGCTCCTGAGTACATTGCCACTGGTTAGTTCTCTAATCTCATAGTGCTTTGACAGTAAAATGTAAACCATGTCAACATGGTTTACTCATGTTGATTTTTGTTTGTTACTATTTGGTTTAAATATAAAATAGCACCCCATTCCAATTGCAGGTCAATTATATATCAAGACCGATGTTTATGCTTTTGGTGTGGTGATGCTGGAGATTATAACAGGGTTACGAGTTCTTTACAGACATGCCCGGAAGCATAACTTGGTTGATTGGGCTAGACCTTTTTTGCATAATAAAAAGAAATTACAAAGAATAATGGACCCACGATTGGAACAAGATTACCCTTTAAAAGGAATTAGAAAAACAGCTGAGCTCATCCTAACTTGTCTGGAATCAGAACCTAAAAACCGGCCATCTATGGAGGAAGTTGTGTCAGTTTTACAAGTTATCAGTGCAATTGAAATGTAACTGGGGCACTCAAAGGACAACTACAGACTAATTGACGTCATCAAAACCACTACTGCTAGATCGATTGAAAGAAGCCTTCGGGTTACCATTCTGATTGATTCGCTTCTTCCTTCTTGCAAGCCTTTGATTCGCCCCTCCCCCTTGGTACAAAAGAAAGTAGAGGAGCATGGTCCACCAGCAGTTGGTAATTATCAGGTTTAAGAGTACTCATTGGTTCCATGCAAGACCGGGCCCAGACAGAAACTAACCGAACCAGAACCAAAAGACAGAAAATAAACTGAGAAATTGGTGCTTCTGGTTTTAAACCGGATGTTAATAGTTATTAAGTAGCGGAAAATACCAAGAACTTCACTTTGATGTCTTATTTCTAAAAAAATATGTTGCATATGCTGATTGCAAGGATGTGTTTGGCGTGAGGGTTCAGGAATAAGAGAATGAGAGTGAATTGTTGTTCGTTTAATGGTAATAGATTTCTAATATCCCACACCAAGTCATATGGTGGGTTTTTTAATATTATTTTTCTCATTCACACGTTAGAATTTTATTTTTTGAATTGTCTTTTTTTCTCTTGCATTCTCTTTCACGCACACTATTTTATTTTTTACTTTAACGGCCAACAAAACCATTTTATTAATATGAACACTACCGAGATGGTAGGTTACCACACCATTACAAAGACCCCTTCTCAACATTAATTCACATATATACAGCAAAAAGAAACAGAAACATAAAAACATTACAGGGGTACAAACACGACAAATAGTTACATGCTATTATATTAGTCCCCAAAACCACTAAACGATACCATAGGTATGATTGTGCCTTAATCTCCTCAATTACCTTCACTGTCCTTTGTTACACACCGTTGCACACTATCAATTATCTTTCTCTTCCTGCATTATTACACTTTAAAATAATAATTGTATTATTTGTTTACTCTTTTCTACTATTCTTTCAAACCCAAATCCATTGACAAACATATATATATTTACAAACCAAAGACATCCTAAAATTTAGATGCAACATGATTACATGAATATATTCAACCAAAATGGAACGTATGTATTAATGTCAATTGCCTAATTAATTTTAGTGTTAGGGCATTGAAGGGTCATATAACTTTATTTTTGCTTATTTTTTTTTAAAGATTATTCAACTCTTAGAAGTTGTTTTTTTTACATCAATGCATAATTGCATACTCCCTCAAAATTTACAAATTAAACTCAATGATTAAATTGGACATTTTCGTAAAGTATGG
The DNA here is from genome assembly GCA_028566075.1 of Solidago caesia. Taxonomy (NCBI): domain Eukaryota; kingdom Viridiplantae; phylum Streptophyta; class Magnoliopsida; order Asterales; family Asteraceae; genus Solidago; species Solidago caesia. The sequence continues at coordinate 15,627,389 of JAOXNX010000001.1, read as the reverse complement.
ATACCTCCGGTGCTTTAACTGGAGATTTTTTGGGATTTTCATAATAAAGGTTGTCACTAACACGTTATTACATACGTAAAAAAATATGGTACCTTATATATAAAACAGGAAAACACTAGCCTCCAAATTTTCGTAAGATATAATTTTTTATGTATGCAATTAACTATTACTGAGAGTCCTTAGGGAGTTGTCACTGGGAAAACCCAGTTTATTATAACTTTATAATGCATATAGAATACAAGTAGTTGGATATAAGTTTTAAAATTAGAGTAATGGAATTGAATAATTTTATAAAATACAATGACCATCGGGTGCTTTAACCCTTAATTTTATGCAAGATCAAATGAGCCCCATACTCAGGTTGAAGTGTGATAACGGATCGCAGAGCATGAGAATAAGATGGTGAGAGATCAAAGTAAAAGTGTTGTAGAATCATAGCGAGTGTAAATTTTGCTTCCAGTAGAGCAAAATTTTGTCCAATACATATACGTGGCCCTCTACCAAAAGGAATGTATGATGCTTGTCCTTTAGTTGCCTTTGAGACTCCCTCGGAAAATCTTTGAGGATTGAATTCCCTTACATCGTCGCCCCATAAAACACGATCATAATGTAACAACATTGTATTCAGTTGGATGAAAGATCCGGCCATAATTTTCAAAATTAGCTTAAATACTGTCTTTGTCACATCATAAATTTATAATTGTCCACAATTAAAAAAAAATTGTGCAAATTAAAATGTATGTAGTTAAAGAACCTTTTCTATTATATATATATAAAAAAAATTATTCTTGTATTTAAGACATGTTTTACTTGAAAAGTTGTAATTAAGGTAATTAACTAGGTTTATAATACGTTAACAAGTGAATAGTTAATCTATTTTTTGTAAAAGTGGACAATGATTTCGGACAAACAAAACAAGTAAGAGGGCTCCTAATAGACTCTTCGGTTTACCGCTTCTCTTTCTTGAAAAAACAAAAACCATAGGCACGCCCTCATCGGTTGATGAAAAACCGGTACCTCTTCGGAAAACCGAAGAGATGAAGAAGTGGTGGTGTGGGCCTCTATGCCTTGTTCATGTCTGTTTTTATTTTTTATTTATATATATGTGTGTAGGTATGTGTGAATATATTTTTATAAATAAATGAAATATAAAGTGATGGGGAAAAAAAATAAATGATGATTAAGGGCTACGCCCCTTAATCTGAACTAGGTGTGGTATAGTTAATCTGAACTTGGTTAAGATAGTCTTCTAATGCCCTAAACTCACGTGACTCATTAACAACATACTTGGTGATTGTATGGAGACTCGCAGCCTATTATCCAATATAATATAGTTTTTGTAATGGGATTAAGATTTTATCTAGTAAATATCAACATAAGTAGTCATGTTACATATCTAGTTTTGGGGCTTCAAGTAAGTGGCACTCTGCTTTTTATTAGAGACAACATGACTGTTTTATGTTAATTGATGTATCTCAATCCGCTATGACGTTTGTAATTGTTTGCAAAAAAATAAATATAGATTACGTAGTATTGATTCGATTTTCTCAAGCATGTAGTGATCAGGATCATGTTAATCTAATGAACAAAACCACAGGTAGGAGTGAATAAACTTAATTGCTAATTTGATTAATACTTGCGAATCTTGTTCATAGGTTTTTACAGATTTTTTGTCGAGTATTTACACCCTTCCAATCGACACATACAAATGACACAACTTATTTAATCATTGCCAATCCCTACAGGCTACAACCGACACTACATAGCATACACTATGACATTAAACCTTAACTGCACATAGCCACATATGACATTAAACCTTCTTTCTAATTCTACACTTTAACTCAAAAATTAGGTTAACTTTCAACACTTCCTCTTGAACTTCCAAAACTCTAGTTTACTTTTCAAGTCGACCGGTTTCTATTTCTGACCTTATATCTATAAACTTTTCTTCTGGAATTTCATCTTTCTCAATGACTAAGAATACCTTCTCGCATTCATATTTATTTGTCTCAGTTGCCATCAATAATGTCGGAGTTTGCTTTTTTCTTTCTGCAATCTGGTTTTGGACCATCTGCGATGTAGTGTCCAAACTCATGACAGTTATAACATCTTATCTAATCTGGTTTTGGGCGTAGCCGTTCGATTAAGGGTTACGCCCGTACCGTCTCCATCCGTTTTCAACACATAACCCATAGAAATTTTTTATTTTTTATTTTTTTAAATTTTAAATTTTTTTTGAAATGGGTTTTTGTTAAAAAAAAATAAAAAAATAAAAAATAAAAATACATACCAAAAAGAGGAGAGATAGAGGGAAAATGTGTGGCTGAGATTTGTCCGTTAGCTTTCACCATTTTTTTTGTTTTCAAATGATTACATCTCTATCGGCTTAAGCTTATTGTTTAATAATTTCTTACTCTATTTACCTTTCTATTTTAATTTGCCCAAAATAAATACGCACGTAATATATCAATTTTACCATTTTCTTCTTGATACACTTTTTTTAGAAATTTGATTTCTAAAAATATTTGCAAAAGATAAAGATAATTCTGTCAAGATGCTACTACTATATATACAAGATAATTAAAACTTTATGTATTTTTAAGTGGACATACATTTTAAGTTAATCTTTCGTTTTTCTTTAAAAACTCTTATTTGTCATCTGCAAAAATGGTACATTTGTTTAGTAATTAAGAAAAGACATATTTTTAGATCTATACTATCGTATAAAATATTTATATTTCTTTTGTACTTAGAAATCTCACCAAATTGTTGAATTGCAACAATGATGGAAATTATTTTTATTAATCTCATCTCGCTACCAATTAAAGGGCCTTGGCCTAGTAGTATGTGAGGTAACTTGTCAACAAGAGGTCGGGATTCTAGTCCCATAAAAAACAAACTGAAACAAATTAGTAAATATTTGTGAATTCCTTGTATGAATTACTTTTTATATAAATAAAAAAATAAATTAATCTCATCTCAATGCTTCAACATTTGGGTCAACTCCCGCCAATTCACATTGTTTGCAATCCTTAAGTTAGTGGCTTAGTGCACTCTTGTAAAAAGCTTTGCATGTTCTTTGCGCTTAGTGGTGGAACCAGAATTTAACACGAACCGTAACATAATGTTTGTAAACTAGTGTTGCATTCGCACAAAGTTACACTAACAACTCATTTTCGACTAGTGGTAGCAATTTTTAAGAGTTTTTGACAATAAGGCATTTTTTTAAACAGCCCAAGATCGTATTAGATATTGTCCACTTTGGCCACTGCCCTCACGGTTTTCAAAACGCGTCTAATAGGGAAGGTATCCAGCCCCTTATAAGGCGGCCTTCGTTCACCTATCCAACCGATGTGGGATGTAACAATCCCTCTGAATCTCTGATACCAATTGTTATATAAGATTTGATGTATTTTAGTAGTGTGTGAAATGTGTGTTTGTGTGTGTTCTTCAGAGAATGTCAGGTGAATGGATGTTTGGTATTAAGGAATAATAGTGTGAAAGGTTACAAAGAATGAGCATGGAGGAGGGTATATATACTAACATGACATTTTCCCTAATACCCCCTCCACCTCTTGATTGTTTACATATAAGGATAAAAACAATACTTTCTAATGTTTCTAACAATTTTTTTAAAGATTATAGTCACTACTCACTTCTACTAACCGATATCTATTTTAAGACCCGTAGTACAAGAAAAAATATAACCTTTTAAAAAAAAGTTAGCCCGAAAAACTCGTAGCCCAAGCTACCCCCTCCCTTCCATGTAGTTCCGCCCAAAGCTGGATCCGTCTATTTTTCTCTATATTAAGTCATCTTTGCATGCCAACCAAAGTTGACTACTTCGCTAGATGTCCTTTTCATATTTTCAATACTTGACTTGGTCTGTTCTTGTTCATTTGAAAATAAGTGTGTTCAAATTTTCAATATTCTGCCTGATCAATCCCAAAAATACACCAGAGATAAAACCAAACCGAACTTCAATTTCCATATCATCGTATTCGGTTTTTGGTTTGAGTTTAGAGCTAGGCCGGTTTTGCACTGAACCGTCACAACAAAAGAACTTACTATGACAATGGTAAAAGAGAGCAGTGATCATACAAAAGAAGGTGCACATAACTTAAAGATATTTACATATGATAACTTAAAAAGTGCCACACGGAACTTTAGGCCATCGGCAATGCTTGGAGTTTCTGATGGCGAGTCGGTCTATAAAGGGTGGTTGGATGGTTCGTCATTAGCACCATCAATATCTGGTGTTGGGATAGCGGTCGCCATCAAGATTTCAAACACGGATAATGTTCAACGTCTTAAAGAATGGCAGGTTGTTTCTAATAAATACCATCAAATGTTAATTCTTGTAAGAATATATATAGTACTAAATGAACTATAAAAATGCGATTTTGCTTTAGAAAAAGGGACACACATCTGTGTTACAATTTTTTTAGGACTAGTTTATGAAACGATTTGTTGTACGTGACAGGCAGAAGTCAACCGAGGAAAGTTTAGTCATCCTAATCTTGTTAAACTCTTGGGATATTGTTCAGAAGACAGAATGCTTTGCCTTGTATATGATTACATACCAAAGAGAAACTTAGTAAACTTACTTCGCCGTAAGTAAAGTTATACTTATTTACGAGTCTTGAGTAAAAAAAAAATAATAATAAAATAAAATATTTGGGACCTGATGGTTGGAATAGGCCGTCTTGACTTGGCTTGTCCAGACCTTGTAGTGGACTGCTTACGGGCTCAAAAACTCCTCATGCTTTGGAAGTTATGGCATTTCGGCTTGTAATTTCGGATTTTTTTATTTTTTTTTGGTTGCTTCATTTGAATTTTGCAGGCCATCCACTTCAATGGGATGCAACAATGAAAATTGCCACTGGAACAGCCCACGGCCTTGCTTTCTTGCACACTGCAGAGAATTCCCCGGAAAATAGGACTTTCAACCCCTCAAATGTTTTATTAAACGAGGTATATAAGTCTTGCTACTTACCATTTATCGCTTACAGTTTCCTACTTTCCTCGAGAAATAAATTTCATCAAAAAGAATAGTCATGGTAGTGACATGTCAGAGGAAATGCTTTCGGCTTTTGATCAAGTTGACAATTAGAATCTTATTGATTTGGTTCATTTGGGACTTTGTTGGCAGGATTTTGAACCACAACTCTATTTTGGATCAGCATCACTCGTCCGAGCACATGGAGCATTGCCCGTCACAATGAGTGATGCAGTCACCAGTCGTTACACCCCTCCCGAATATATTGCTACAGGTCTAGAATATTTATGAATTTTATTTAACTACTTTAACATAGAAATTACACTAGTAAAATTTTGGTTCAAAGTATGTGTAAGTGACTAGCAGTGATATACAACTACAGGTCATTGGTATGCGAAGAGTGATGTTTATGCTTTTGGAGTGATGATGTTGGATATGATAGCAAGTTCACACTTTCTTGATGGCTATTCGGGCAGGCCACAGCATAGTCTAACAGAGTGTGCTAGACCCGTCTTATCTGATACTAAGAAACTACAAAGAATCATGGACCCATGGTTGGAACGTGGCAACCCTCCGAAAGGAGCAAGCGAAGCTGCTAAGCTCATTCTAAAATGTCTTGAAATCGACCCAGAAATCCGACCCTCAATGAAAGAGGTTATGGCTAGCCTAGAAGGGATTAATGTCTCTGAATGTAGCTGAATGATTCAACAGGCTGAATGAGACCAATCCCCTAAACAACGCTTACGCCTTGCCGAGTGAGCTATCTACCATGCAAATGTTTTCTTGCTCTTCCTTTTTTTTTTTTTCTTTTTTCGAAAAGCTCTTTCGCTCTTAGAGATTTATGTAGTTATTCGTTTGGACTATCTCACCTATGTTGATTAAAAGAATTACATGTTGAATATTACTCCTGTTTTAGTCAAATACGCGAGTCATACTCAAAAATCTTGCAGAAATGGATGTCGAATACCAAAAACAAGAGGAGAAAATAACTTATATTAGCAATACGAATTACAATAGTAACTTACACAAATGATACACAACTTGCAACAATAGCCAATACTTTTACAAGTTGTACCTTTACTACCTTCGGTACTAAATATTTCATACATCATACAAAGCTCCTAATTATGACTCTGCTGTAACTAAAAATAACAGCAATCTGTTTCACCTTCAGCAACACTCTGCATTTCTCCCAAATAAGTACTCAACTGTTTCGACAATGCCATTGTCATGTGATACAACCCAAGTAGGCATACAGTACAAAATCGAAAATACATACTGTACAACCCAACACTTAAAAATGAAAACTAAAAGCTGCATATCCAGACTTTGTTCCTGACCAAACCCATGAGAAGTCGGGAATCGTGGTGCACCAGGGTGCACCCTATTTATGACAAGGGTGCATTGCTACCTAAACTACTACCAACACCAAGTTGTGGGTCGCGAAGAACGAGCCTAATGGTTCCACCCTTAAACGATCGATACACATCGATACACTCTTCCACATCAGCATCACAAGTTAGTAATACCCATTCGGAATCATCATCTAGGTACTTTAAATTATACCCACCAACATCATTCAAACTAAATCTGGTTGCAATTTCTTGCATCAACTCATTGTAACCCCAATCTTTTTGCATCCGAAAACGAATCTTTTCTTCCCCAAATGTCACTTTAACCCTCCAAAGATGGCCTTCTGGTTTAATGCGCGGTTTAGGGGGAATATTTTGCAATTTCAGAGGCTCATTAAGCGATTTATGACTACGAGATCTTAAAAAGATCTTTGGTTCTTGATCTTGATTTTGATTATTTGATGCATTGAATGTATGAATATCTGCATCACTTTTGGTTCTTTTCAGAGTGCCCTCCCCTGTATCTTCGTTGGCGATTTGGACATGGTGGGTCCCACCGGATAAAGAATGACTGGAACTCGAACTTGGACTGCATGAAGTGGCGGCAGTGGCACCATCAGCAGACTTCAAGTCCAAAGTTTCGCGTTTTGTAGCCGAAAACGGCGAACGGGTCGGCTTTGATGGGTCCGGAGAAGCAAGTTTTGGAAAGTTTGAATAGAAAGATTCAATTTGAAATGAACCCGACCCGCCATGGACTGAGTCCATCACAAGTTGGATCTTTCTTAACGAGTGGCCAACTTTCTTGATTTTCCGGGAAGGCCAACGTTGTATCCCATGTTGCCTGCATATCCGTTTGAGTGTCGTCGGACAAACTGCAATTGGAACAAGACAAGTGAAGAGTTGAAAGTAACTTATAACCGAACATCATATACTGATATACATATATTAAATTAAATCTATATCATACTTGGAACTGATAAACGTCGAGTACGACAGTTTACAATATTGATCGTTCTTAGGAAGTAGCATTTCAACACATTCACGTACGTATTGGTAGATTTGGTTATGTGTAATACATACCAGTCAAATCGGCCAAACACGTCAAACAGGTTGAACTTGTATTTCTAATGAATACAGCCTCCTCAACTACTTTATAAAAAGAAATTAGATTCTTATTGTAACAATATAGTTTCAGTGACCATTTAACAGAAAAAATTATATTTTTTACAAAAGAGGTTTGTAGGTCAACCCAACCAGATGCATTTTGACCCAAACCCGTTTTGACCTATTATCCAGCGTTTTGGACCTCCCATGTTTGTCACCTCTAATCACTCCAAACAATAAACATGAACTTACCACCCATATTTTTGGCAGCATCTTTCAGGCTGCCAGCAAAATGTTGCCTTAGCATTTCTAAAGTGATGGTTTTCTCCATCTTGGCACCTACACGTCGTTTTTCTATGGCCGCACCAGAACGTGAACCTGAGCCCAAACCTGGACCGTGATTGTCAGTTTCTAGAACGTGAACCTGTTCTGTATCAGAAATAAGTAACCCTTCATTAACACCATCTTCCCGCAACTCCATCTCTGTAACGATCCTCAAACTTCCACAAACCTTTTGTATGATATTCAACAAAGAACTAACTAAACCTTTTTGGTCATCATCAGTCTTGCAGTCGATAGGCAAGAAGAACTCCAACACAAAGTCAACAGTAACACCATAGATGCTTCTAAGACGAATAGCCACAGCAGCATGCAAGTCAAAGATTTTAGCATGATGAGCAAGTGGGTAATCAGTTTTCGTGTATGATGTCACATCAGATGAATAACACGGCTCGTTGGCCATAAAAGCTTTGCCTACAACACCTTGACCTACAAAAAGGTGATGTTCTGAACAAGCTTCTTGAAAATCTTTGAATCGAGGGTCAGTTACGTACGAAGCAGAATCAACAGTGGAGATACAGCGGATCAAGTTTTCGTTTGAGTGGCGACAGCCGCCTTTGCTGCCTTGTTGGATGCAAGGAATCCATGTCTGAGCTAATGGCAAATTATGCATCATGCATGCAGATTTTAGAGTTTCAAGAATCTCCGGTAAGGCTAGATGATAGAAGCCGTTGCTTACCTGATCATGATTAAAAAACTTTAGCACCACTTCCTTAGACATTTGATTACAAAGATTTTATTAAACAGAAATGAAAAGAAACGAAAAGGTTTCCATTACATTGATTTTTTGAGGGTTTGAATCTTCAGAACTCCTGAGGTCAACGGCCTATCAGAATCATGAAATTTCTATGAGATTAGAAACAGGAGATTTTAAAAAGTCATGCTAAATCACATAATCTATAACCAACGAACAATCCAATTTGAGCCATTTTGCTTAGGATTTCATTTCTAAACAACGAACAAAAAACCTTAGTTGACACAAACTTATCATCTGATTATCTGATAATACAAGAATTTAATGATCGTTTTAATACCAAACTGGCAATTGCAGCAAAACTTTAACTAAAATTGAGACTTCACTCCATTTCACAGAAAATGTTCTTTTTTGTTGTTTTTATATTGTTCCATGAATTATCAGAATCTGCAAAGCACTTAAACATCTGTTTATCCAAATATTACAACTTCAAGCAGCAGAAAGACACCCAAAAACTATTTTCAAAAGCCATTGCACCTGCTTACTTTTATTATTGAATATCTCATAACCACTATCAAAACACACTTACAAACTCCCTAGATGCTAAAATTGCAACACTGAATTAAATGATAAATTTTGTCTCTGGTCTAAACCCCAAAAGTCTAAAATATCCCTCGATTAAACCTCATCAAGATTGTAAATCAATTCAAGGAGAACCAACTTGTAAAATGAAGAGAAACAAGAAAAAGCATACCTCAAGAGCCTTACAAACACTTTGAATCTCTAGGGAGTAATTACTTTTTTGAGAAGTCATAACAACCTCAAAAACACCTATGCAATTCTTATCATCTTGATCAAAAACCGGAACTGCAACACTCCCACTAACACCATGCTGTTGAGCATGAGAAACTCTCGGATACTCTTCAGCCTTGAAAAGCCGAACATCGGGTGTCCACTCAGGAACCTTTTCCTTAAATACCCTTCCGGGCAACCCAACACTCTCTTTTGCATCTCCTTCGGCCGGAAAATAATAGGCTTCCGATATATTTCTGTAGTTAGAAAGTCTAGGACAGTTCAATTCAAGTGAAAAAAGCCGATGAGTTGTACTTAGAAATTTCTTGCCCCCTATGGTTTCCGGTAACCATACTTGAATGAGTACATTTTTATCTACTGTGTAATTTTTTATGTTATCAATTGCATAAATCAATCTTTCCATCACAGAAATGGAAGGGCTAGGTGCAATCCACCATCGTTTACTTAATTCGGAAAGATTTTCAGATTGGTTTGGCAAAGTAATGAGATTTTTGATATGGGATTTCGGCGAATTTACTTCAGGAGCCACGATGTCATTAGTCACCGTGTCAGATCCCAATTTAGGCCATTGAGATGAAGGATCAAAAAGAGGGTTTGGAGCAGAAGTATTATTGTTTGAGATTTCGGATCCATCTGTTGTTTGTAACCAACATCCATCTAATAAGAGCTCGTCCATGTAATCGAAATCCATAAGTGAATCAGATGAATTATTGAAAGTGAATACATTGTCATTCATGGTTAATCTTTATTCCAACACGCACTATAACATTTATCTGTCGAAACAAAGAGAAACACTCTTCAGAATCATAACTAGAGAATTAAACAAAACTTAGCACATACAACTAATTATATCATCTGGAAATCCAAAATGTTATATAAAACACTAAGAAGAAAAAAACTTCTTTTCTATAAAGATTAGCAACTTTCAATCTTCTGGCTGGTCAAACATGTCACATTAATCATGAGCAGAAGCAAAAAGATCAATCAAATGAAGAAACCCCAGTTAAGATATCTTTATATTAAATGATAAATAAAAACCTTTGGAACATCAAAAGGTTGAGTAAAAATGATATGTTGACTTTTACAAATTGGTCAAACATGTCAAAATAATCAGCAAACAAACAGTGCAAAAAGATCAATAATTGCAGATACCATAATCAAAAATACCTCATTCAATTCCTATAACATTCCAAAAGTAAAAGAAAAGAAGTTAACAAATAAGAATATTCTATAAAGATATGCTAGTTTGACTTATGTAATTTGTCAAACATGTAAAGTAATCATTAACAGATGCATAAAGATCAATCAATGATGAAATCCCAGTTCAGAATATCACATATATCATGTAAAAAACACAATAGTTTTGTTCAAAAAATTTTCCAAAAAGGTATATAAAATACTACCTTGAAAGCTTAAAAATTCATAAAAATTAATCTTCACGAGATTGGATTCTTGATATACAAATAAATAAATAAAATTTTCCTGCTCAATTACTATGACTACCTACTCATTACTTTCCCTCTTGTTCCTCACCAGTTTTGGCCGGAGGTACTTATGGAAACAGTCTCTTTACCTTCGGGTAAAGGCAAGACTATGTACATCTTACCTCCCCCATACCCCGCTTATGC
>JAOXNX010000001.1:15581230-15601757 GCA_028566075.1 Solidago caesia | reverse complement strand
ATCAAAAACTCAAAAGGATTTCTGTGAGTTAGAAATCTGTATTCGATGAGAAGTAGTTAGGATTAAATATTTGTTATTTAATCTTTTATTCCGCATTACTTCTTGTAATTCTTTTTATTGATTTAATAAAGAATTCCCATTGAAAATTAAAGTGTGTTCTTAATTTTCATTTAAGTTGTTGTTTACAAGTTTAAACACTTTACTAAACGATCAGGACCAACATCAAGTTATATCTTAACCAGCGCTTTGATACCATTTGTTAGGTCCCAAAAAGGATATAACCAAGTATATCCAAATACAGAGTTTGTTGTAGTGGGGGGGGGGGGGGGTGAATACAACTTCCACACTCAACTTGATCTTCTGTCTTCAATCCTTATCTTCGACTTGGACTGAATGCTATTCTTCATTGTTGATGCAGCTTTAGAGAACAAACTTCCTTATAGTCTTATAGAACATATGCATGAAGTTCTGATCTGAGTTAGATTTAGCTGACTTAGTTTAGTCTGACCCAGATCAAATTACAAGAACACAAAAGATTACTAAATGTTTTCTATCAGATTGTCATCACCAAATCTGTACATTTTCAATGAGACTCAACACATAGGTAAGCTAATGTTTAGTAAGCACAAATATATACAATTATACACAAGTTGTAAGCAACCACAAAGTCTCTCATATGGAGCCAATGATACCGTTGTATCATCACTTTCATACTCACCTTTATACAACACAATTACCATGGATCCATATAACTAACACAACATGTTGTAAGAATTCTAACCAACTATAACCAATCACAAATTGCCATCCACCAATGGTCTTACAAAAAGTGTCATCCAACGATAGTCTTTCACAAGGCTCAATCAATTACAAAGCATGAAATCTACAAACACGTTGTAATTGACCCAACAAGGATATAAGGGTATATAGTTGTAATCACCTTGAAGATGGCTACAATTCTCCTAGATGACCACGAATTCCCAACCTATCAACAAATTCATGACACATATAAGGTCATCTAAAATTTCACTAACAATATTAGCTCATTCACCAAACCCATAATTAACTTCCCAAATTGTCATTGTGTTTAACCTTTTCCAAACCTCATTTCCATATTATTCATATTAATCAATACCATATGGCTACACCATATTATTTACCAAGTATCATGTATCAAAATTTGACTCTACAAGCTAACAATTATTCAAAACACTAAACACCATACAATATGAATCAATAAAAAGTAAGGGTGGATTCACTAATATTACTTCCATTTTCTCTATTCCCACTAAGATGATGTTAATAACATCATCAAGGTCATAACTTGATGACAACAACTAGGGTTCCAAAGTTTCAACCCATTTCAACTAAAATTTCCTAAATCAAAACTAAATCCCATGAAGTAATCAAGATTGCTGGAATTGGAATTTAGATGGCAAAAATCAGTTCATGGTTAGAAGTTTGCGGTTCTTTATTGATCAAAGCTTTCCAAGACCAGGTAGTCTTACAAAATGGAACCCGTATGTCCTCAACAAGATTAATGTCTTTGTGTGGCGACTTATTCGTGATGTAGTTCCAACCAGATGAATCTTTTTGCACGTGGGATTGACGTTTCCACAGTTAGATGCTCCATTTGCTCGAATGGTATCGATATTACTCAACACCTGTTCGTTTCTTGCAGATTTGCTAAAGAGGTATGGAATCGTTTGAAATCTTATAGATTGATTTAACCTTGGTCTCCCCAGCTGAGGCGTTGGAGTGGCTGGCTTTTTTTCAAGCAACGACCAAGTATAAGAAGATGTTAGAGGTGATTTTTTTCATTTGGTGGTGGTCTTTATGGAAACATCGGAACAATGTAGTTTTTGAGAGGAAGGCGACAACGAGTGAATGAGTCTTTAATTCCATTGTTTCATTGTTTTTCTATGGTTGTCATCTCGTTATAAGAAAGTTAAGTTGCCGTGGTCTTTTTGACGTATTAGTCCCATATACTTGATGTAATCCTCCTTTTGTTTTTTGTTTTTTTTTTTTTTTACTTCGGCATCTTAAAAAAAAAACCTAAATCCCATGAACCATAATTCAAATAATCAAAATTAAGCATGTACCTTCAATTTAGGATGTAACTCACAATGAAACTATAGCATGCAACCTACGAACTCCACATTTCCTCTTTGCTTATCATAAAATTCGGCCACTACACACCCCTAAATACTCAAAAACACTAGATAGAGTATGGGTTTACTTTTATTTTGCTAAATGATCAAATTTGGGTGATTTCTTGGGATTTTTGGGTTTGGGGTTCACACAGACATGATCACAATAAGAGATGGTGAAAAGTGATATTATTTGGTTAGTGAACTTAGAATCAAGTGTTATGACTGAAAGTTCACATATCCCCTTTAACTTTGGCCTACTTGACATATTGAGTCCAAACTATCACTTAACCACATAACCTACAATTTATAGCAATATAACTGGCTCATTTTTATAGTATAACTGACCAAAATTATTAAACTAAAATTTGAATACCTTATAAAAATTAGGATGTTATAGTGATGCACCTTAATCAGACATTTCGCATTAAAATCATAAAAATAAGGTGCAAATCAGCAATGGGATGCATTTAGGTAGATGACCCAACTTCGGACGAAAGGTTTGAAACCGTTCGAGGGTACATACGGGGTCTAGGGTAGGCCAGTGATGCGTTTTAAGAAACTTTCTATTCTTTTCATTTAAGAAACTTCATATTATATATATAGGCAAAAATGAATATAAGGTTGTACCATACCTAAGCTTAGGTATGAAATCCTTCACATACTAATTTTTTAATATTTGTTGTATAATAAATAAATGACTTGGGCCCCATAAAATTTATGGATTAAAAAACTTAGGAATGAAACAACCTTATATTCACCTCCCCCATATATATATATAAACGAACATATAGTAATGAACATTGATAAATGAACGTTTACGAACAAATTATCGAACGTTCTCAAACATAAATAAACAAACGTGGGTTGCGTTCATGTTCGTTCATTTAACTAAACGAACATATTTGTTGTTCATGTAACTATACGAACGAACATAAATGAGCTTCAAGACTAATGGTTTATGAACAGTTCGTCGTTAGTCCACTTACAGCCCTAGGTATAGGGTAACATAACCGAAAAAGATTACTAATAGTGTTATTATTCTTTTACTTTGTTTGAATCCATTAGAACCTTTGCCAGTTTTGACTAAATAGGGAATTTGACGGGCCTCTCACAAACTTGAAATACTAGCATAAGAGAACTAGGGATGTGTCATAAGGGTAAATGCATGATTGTATTTTTATTTATTTTTTCTTTTTTCTGTTGTTATTTTTTTCTTTTTTCACCAACAAATAAAAAGTGTCTTGAACCCCTAGTCTGGACTTCATTATAGTAAGGTTAGACATTTTCACTAACAGCAACTAAAAATGGAAAGAAAATAAGCCAATACTGACCTCGCTCCTCACTTAGACCCTTCTTTGTTGTGCATGTGGCTTGTCGATCACTTGTCGAAAAGTAGCATGGCCAAAGAAAGTCTTTTCGCCACATCCCCAAGTTCCATCGTCGCACACTTTCTTGAGATTGCCTCCGAGTTCTTGATTCGTTCTTTGTTTGTTCCAGTATCTTTAATTATAGTTGTCTCGAATGAAAGAGTGATAAAAAGATAGAAAATACCGGTCCCTTATTAGATACTCGTAACAATTGATATAAAAACAAATCTTAATGTTAAGCAAAGCGGTAGATGATCTGATTGGATTTCTTCAATCTATCAATCTCCTGATAATCATCAAACACACACATATAGAGACTAAACTAAAACTTCTTCATTTAATTCCATCACTATTACAATTTATAAATGATACAGGTTCCAACCAAGTTAGTACAAAGCTGTCTTTTGTACTACTAATATCATCAGTCAAAAGAGCAGCAGCAAACACATGTATAATAGGGCGGAGGCCTAAGAATTCTACATCTCACAAAATACTTGTGTTCTGGAATAAGAGGGTACATATCATCGACCCCTACAAGCCGATAACGCGATACAAAATAAGCAAAAAAATGGAAAGAAGAAATCTTTCCTGACAACATACCACCACCCCCTTTAAAGACAGCTGTTAATGTAGAACATCATCTTCGACAGTTTTTACACACAACCACGTTACGGGTAATCCAATAACGGAAAGATTTGTATCTGTGACCTTTGACCATGGAGTCTTTCCCGCATCATCTTCTATTTGTTTTGGTCGATCCCCGATCAGAGTCTCCAATGGTAACTGACTTGGCAGATGAATATAATCAAACCTTCCTGTAATCAACACTACAAAACCTTCATATTTTAGTTTCAACAAATTATCACAAGCCTTTAAAGGTGACAAAAGTAAATTACCGTTGATGATGTGGTGATGATGGACGATCTGATGAAGCCCGTTGCACAGAGGCTCCATATAATCTATGTTCCTCAAACGGAATGCCCCGTGCATGACTTCCGTCATTTGATTGGGCTTGTTCACTCGCACCAACTGGACCTAAAGATCCGAACTCAAGTGGTTCAGTATGGGAAGAAAAACCAGTGCCATGCTCGTATGGATACATCATCACCATAGAAGGTACAGTTGAACCATTTGATGATGGTCCACCAGGGTTTGGATACATGCCATAAGCCACGTTGGCTTGAGCACCTTGACTCGTGCTTGGATGGAATGAACCATTTTGTGATTGGTATGTAGTGAATGAATCGTGTCTATATGAACTCATTGACCTATCTGCCCGACTCTCGTTATTACCCAACCGGTCCAACCTTGAGCCTGATTTATCCGTTGGGTTGCGATTTTGGTAGCGACCCGAACCTCTTGATTTTGAATTGGTGTTCCAGGTACCTTCCCTATCGATATGGTTATCACTTCTATCATGGTTGTAGCCCCCCCTTCGCGGGCCTGAAGACTGCCGATCTCTGGCCGTAACCTTCTGAAAAATGGGTCATACATACATACACATATATATGAACATTGAAATCAGCTATAATTCATTGATAGAATAAAAAAAGAGGCAGATAAATTGACTTACAGGATTTGGTAGATAAGTTCCGGTACCACTACGATATCTCGGGAGCTCTTCCACATACCGTGGGTAAACATTAGGAGGTCCACTGGAAACAGACTGAACAGGCGCAGGAACAGGAACTAGCCGAGGCCCGTAGTTCATGAGCTGAGTTACTAAATTCATGTTTGGTACAGGTCTTCCCGGGCCATCCCAAGGGATCCGACCCTGTAAATACATTGGTGGGACCATTAGAGGTGAAGGATATATCGTTGGCCCATGCTGACGTGGAGTTTGACAAAAGCGACCGAACTGCAGATTCTGCCAATGGCTATCAAAGTCACTATGAAGAATATCGGGCTTGCGTTCATCTAGTGTCTCACTAGGAGCGTGCCCTCTCAATTGATCAGGACTCGAGTCTTGAGTCTGGTCTAGTCCGTCAACACGAAAACTGTGATTCAGATCACCATTTTCCATTACGCCCTCTGTGCCGAAATCGCTACTTGATGGCTCAGATGGTGCGGGCTGTGATGGAACGTTGTAGAAAGGAAGCATTGTAAGGAATGGAACCGGCGGTCCAGTCGGATAAAATGTCAAGGGCATGGTTCCTGAATTATCCATCATCCTATGTCTAGAATTAGGACCTAGAATCATTGGACCCATAGGGACCATCGAGTCAGATCCACTTGTCTGAGCGAGTTCATAACCGGGTACGTGAGATCTTGGATGCCCTAAGCTTCGGTCTGCGGTGTCAGATCCCATACTTGGTGGACGAACCAAGTCCAGATCATCATCCTCAGACTGCTGAGCCGAGGTACTTTCAAACATGGTCTTGCCTTTGACAAAACCGCTAGATGACTCAGCAGAGACAACTTGTTTCTTCCCTCTTTTTTCCTTAGTTGACTTGTAAACCATTGACGTTTCATCCCATGAACTCTCTGATGAAGTTTTACTTTTTAGAGAATTACTATGAGCAGCAGAGGTGAATCTTGAACTTGTACTCCTTTCATCAAAAACAGCATCACCATCGTCCCTCAATGGGCCACGCTTTTCCTTGTTATATTTGTGTTGACTTCTTACTAGTCCACCCAAACCACCAACACGACGAGGAGGTGGGACATAATTTAACCCGGCTGAAGAAACCTGACGCTTATCATCTGATGCTACAATTTCAGAACTCAGCCTCTCAGAGTCGAACCCTCCAGTGGAGCCCACATCCTGTTCCCGCCAGGAATCACGGTCGGCATCAGCAGAGCTCATTTCCACAGAACTAACATTTTCATTACCAGGCTCAATGGAGATTGAATCTTCAGAGTTTGAAGTCATTCCGAGTCCAGAAAAGAAATGTGGAACTAAACCATGTGGGAACTGCATTCCCGAAAATGCAGGATCAATCATTGGAAAATTGGCAGGAACCATTCCTGGAAAATTCCTTTGCGTATATCCCATACCTGCTAGAAAAGATGGGGGTAACGGAAACGGTAAATGACCCATTGGCATATGAACCTGACTGTTGAACCCATGAAACCCAGGAGACGCCATCATGTTCACAAGATCTTGTTCTTCTTGATGCATTCCCTGTGCTCCAACTGTCGAAGAAACCTCTTCATGTTCATACAAACCCGACCCATTATTTGAATCAACAGAAGGATTAGGACCAACATGGGTTGGATTATCATTTGGTGACTCGGGTTCATTCTTCCTCCTGTTAGAGGGTTGATTTTTTCCACTTTCAGGTGCTCGGGTAGGCCTAGCTTGAGAAGGGCCACCATTGTGATTATCAGTTAGTTCAGGACTGGAACGTGTTCTGGCAAACGGAGACCTTTGAATATCATTGACCAATTGACCAGATATCAAATTCTTCTGTCCTTTACTCAAGTTTCCATGGCCCTTTTGGTTTTGGTTAGCACGAACCGCAGTAGCATCACCAGTCTTAGCCATGCTTTCTGGCCGGTTATTATTACCGTGATGACGGGTTGAATTACGGGAACGATTGTCTTCAAACTCATTTGTACGACCAATGAACTCCTTAAACTTTTTGCCACTTGAATTGATTTTTAGAATTTCAGTGGCAGGTTGATTGTTGGAGATTGACGAAGGCAAACACGGTGAATCAGTACCAGGTGCATCAGGACGGATGCCACTGCCATGTCGGTCCCATGTATTGGTAAAAAACTGATTTACTTCAGTAACTAGATTTTCCTGAGGGCAATCTAGCAACCTTGCCAGCCTTTTCGCCCCAAAAGCAAATGCGCTGCGTATTCTGAAAAAATTACCTAAAAAGAAGAAATGTATATCATACAATGCGGTAAAGGAAGGTTCATGGAAACTATTGCCATATGCACATTACCTTTATTTCTAGAATTATATGTACATCTAGACTGTATTTTTGTTCTACTTGAAAATTGGCACACACAAAAAAAGCTACTTTTCCTAATCCTCATATTCATGCAAGAAATTGCTTTGATATTATTTATGGTGACATTTGGGGGATTAAACATATTATTTCCCAGGCATCATATCCATACTCTGCCATTAATGTTATTAGTTGATAAGCTTAATTACTATAGGCTTTGTAAATATATGACATTATTTTATCATAGTAATGTTAGGGGGGTTGAACATATTATTTCCCATCCATCATACACATAATCTGCCATAAATGTTATTAGTGTATAAAATTAACTGCTACAATGCATCGTACAAATACTCTGTCATTAATATTATTAGTCAACAAAAGTAAATACTACAGGCTTTCTAAATATATAATACTATTCATTGTGACGTTTAGGGGATTAAACATATTATTTCCCATGCATCGTACACATACTCTGTCATTAATGTTATTAGTCAATAAAATAATTACTATAGGCTTTTTATATATTTGATCTTTTTAGTTGTGATGATAATAGCGGTCCACGTTACACGTTTCATCCTAATAAAAAAAGACAAAAATGAGAAATCTCACGGGTATGTTTTAGTTAGCATGCTTTCCTGGATAGATATAAAGATCTAATAAACCGACATGTGGAGGATTATGTAAATTAATGTCTAGCCCAAGATGAAAAAACAAGCCGACGCATTCAAACGTAAATAACAGATGACGTAAGTATGAATACCTTTACTGACACTACGTCCGAGATTATTGCTAACACGTAACGGATCAATGACATTAAAATGTTTAGAAACAAACACTTGCCCTTGGTTGTCCTGACCACTGGGAACAACAGCATACACGGAGCTACAACCATCAAGAAATACTTTGTTAAGCAGCAACTCTCCACTGTCCTTACGAGGAGGCTCCGCTACAATTTTAGGAAAAAACATATTACATTCAGGAAAAAAAGGGTATTGCCTAATGTGTCGGTACTCGTTATATTATCAATTATAGAGACATCATACACCATTACCAGTCACATCTGGAAGTGAGCTAATTGGCACAGGACCCCATAGGCTAACACAAAAATTTTCCCAATCAAAATTACTAAAGAACTCCAGAAAACGGTAAAGAACCTGCAAATGCAATGAAATTATTCAAATGTAAACAAGAGATGTGATCAAGGTATTTTTTGAAAACCAAAGCTTTGAAAATCAGACAACCTCAAGAGGACCAGCAAAAGTATTGTTGAAAACATGGAATATGTAAAGAACCAATGTCTCAAGAGCATAAGTTGATATAAGCCCATGATGAGCACCAAGTATTCGGCTCTCATAATAACACCAGGCTTTGATCAGTATAATGCTACGCTTATATAAATGGTTATGGTTAATCAAATTATCAACCTGCACATATAATTTGTCATCATATTATCACTAACATAATTTCGGTTCAATAGTAGTAAAATTTGTCACTGTGATTACAATAACTCTGCTAACCTCCTCAAGAAAGCAAAGGGTGCACAATCCTCCAAGCTGATTAAAAGATATATCTACCACAATGTTCTCAACAAGGCACTTGATAATCTTAACCTATAGTATAAAGATCAACCATCAACAACAACAATAACGATAACATCTACATGTAGAATACCAAATATATATATATAAACAAAAAAGTAACATACTTCTGCTTGAATGTATTGAACCTCCTTCACACGAAACTCTGCATTCTCATTCTTCTCCTCGGTTTCCAACATATCACGAACCTCACTAGCCCACGAGTCTTTCAAATTAGCATTGTCACTAAATGCTGTCAAGTCAATATCTCCATCAGGCAGATACGTTTTAAGCGGTACAGACCCAAAAGTAAACACCTGTCCAACACGCAATCGCATAAAACAAACATCCCAAATCAAAACAACTATAAAAAAAAAAACCAAACACTCAAAAGTTTTTCACACTAAACAACCACCTGGCAAGGAAAACATTTCATAATAAGTCTTTGAACATATTCAGCAACCGCATTCCTTCGTTCTTCAGACGGTTGGTTTGGCTGTATACAAGCAATAAGCTCTGCAGTTCTTTCTTCAGCCTTTAACCATCTAACTGAATCTAAACTTTCTAACAATGGACCGGCATTTGGTAATAGCCCATTTGGCAATAGGCCACTTGACCATCCTTCATTCTCACCCATACAACACAATTATGTCTATATCTATATATCTATATCTATATCTGTATCTAAATATCTATAACTGTAAGTTCTTAACTTCAAGATTTTTGATGACCCGCAAAAAAACCAACTTTGCTTAGTATCAGGATTTCAGATCAAAACAAGATATATATATATATATATATATAGAGAGAGAGAGAGAGAGAGATAAAGTTTTGAACTTTAATATGAAATCTGCAATAAAAGTAAAAACCCAACAAGAATTTCAAACCCTAGAAACAAAAAAGCCCTAATTAGAAGTTGAAAAAATCTGCAGATTGCTTTTTAATAACACCCTAATCAAGAAATTGGATAAAAATTAATGGGTATATTATAAAGTAAAAAAGATTGTTAAAGTTGAATAGATAGAGTGTGTATATGTGTAATTGTATGTGTATGTATATGTGTGTTTGTGTGTGTTTGGTGAGAGCGCCAATTTGGGGTTTTTTTTGTGTGTTAGTAAAATCGGATATATAGATTCAGATTAATGTTGCTATTTTGTTGGGGTTTAAAAAATGGAAAAAAAAAAAAAGAAAGAAAGAAAGAAACTGTTCAGTGCCGCCTTCCGTGAGTTTTGAGCCCCAATATCTCGACGGTGTATGAGGGAGGTTAAGATGTAAGCACACCTTATTTCTACGTAAGTAGAGAGGCTGCTTCCATTTTTTAACCTAAATGGTAGAAAAAGCCTTCCAACTTTTGCATGAGGTTTAAAAAAAGAAGTAATATGAAAAGAAAATGGTTTTTAAATTGTGATTGCAAAATATTAAGTTCGGACAAATGATGGTTTTAATGATAAGAAGTTAAGAACCTTGTGAGAACAAGGGAAAATTAAATATTAAATATATATAATAATTACAAGGAAGTTATATCGTTGTTGTTGCAAATGGGATATTATATTTATATTTGTAAAACAATTGGTAAACAAATAAGTTTTTTTTATATACGACATATCATTTTTGACTCAAATATAACAGTCTAATGGTTTTTTTTTCTTTTCTTTTTGTTAAAATCCAGTTCCAACAATTTACTAGACCACCTCAACTTATTTGTTTAGGAGATGATTTGAAATTGAGATTTTTTATAAAAAAAAACAAGGCTATTTGCCACTAAAATAGATAATTATAATAATATTTATATTTTGTATTATATAATAATATAATTATTATATTATATAATATATAATGTATAGATTAATTCTAACTAGAAAAATGAGTTAAGCGATTTTTGAAGAATTAGGGCTAAAAAAACCCATGAGAATTGATTAAGTAAATTACTGAAAATATTATGAGTTTAGGGGTTGATTATTATAAAACAAATATTAAAGTAAAACAAATAAGATAAGATCTTGACCATTGAATCATGATAAAACTGATGCACGAAGATTCATAGAGCACAAGTATATACAATGATGCACGAAGACTTTCATGATGCACAATGATTTTCAGTTAAGAGAATATGATTGTTTTATTTGTTTTACTTTAATAATTGTTTTATTTTAACCAGAACATATATATATATATATATATATATATATATATATATAAACTATAAACTTGAAGCCATTACACTACATTGTAATGTTGTATTATATTACACCTTTTACTTTTCAATTAACAATAACCATGCTACAGTGTAATAACCAAGCTGCTTACAGCCTTACACTGTAGTTTGCTTAGCTTCCAGCTTGGGACTTTTTTTTCCATTTTCGTTTTTGTTTTGTCTTTTAATTATTTTTAGGTTATGTTTTTAAATATAGGTATTACAGTATATTTCATTTATTTTTGCTTCTTATAAATGATTGTGCGAACGACTATTATATCTTATGTTATTATATAACCCTATCACCCTATGTATGAAAAATTAACACAAGGGTTATACAATTTATTGTTATGAAAAAGTTTTGTATAAATATCAATTCCCTTTAATAAATCTATGTATGAATAATCTATACAAGAGTTGTACAATACATATTTACATGGTATTTAATTTATTTATATAAATATCTTCAAACGACATATAAAGGTAAATATTTTGTTGTAACATTAGTTTATGAAAACAGTGAATTACTTGTTATGGTTTTAATACGACGTCTTTAAAATGTCGTACTTTTGAGTTTGGTGCATTTAATCGTTAATTGGAATTTATCGTTCACAATGGTTTTAAATTATCAATCAAAATGGTGTTTAAACTTTATCCTAATTTTCTTTTTATTTGTAAGTTAAATTAGTTATCAAAAGGATGTTTATACTCTATCCAAATTATCTATTTTTTTTTTCTTTCAAAAATAATGATATAATATCCTATCCAAATTTTCTATTTGATTTGAATATATATAAAGTTATTAAATTACTATTTAACTTATATACAAAAACCGTTTGATAAAAACTAAAATGAGTACAACAAAAATGTAATATTCTAGTCGTTTCACAATATTAGTGAAATGATCATCGAATAATATTTCTTATCCCAAACTCTTGTGTGTGGTGAAACCCATTACCAATCAACCTCACAAATCTTCTCTATGATACAAAACACAAATCTCACTAGCGTTCTCTTCCACAAAATTCATTTCAACAATTTGTCACCATTGCGATACTTTGGGTGGTTTACATTTTATACACCAAACAGATAAATTAAAAATTGTTTATCCCAATCATCAATAAAAATTGGCTGCATAAGATCGGCCTAAGCATTCAAGAGGAACATGATATTAAAAAGGGGGGGTAAATAGTTTCAGCTTTCAAGGAAGCACATGCCCCAATGGTATTTGATTGAAGAAATTTATACCAAAAATATCTATATTATATTTATTAACTTCAATTTATTAGAAAAGCATCGTAACCAAGTACCAAGAAACTGATTCGAAATTACAATCAAAGAAAGGACTCTGAACTTTTGACACAACATTCGACTTAGACGACTTCTCTAACTACTTTGTATACCACAACCCAATGGCTTTGTAACGAACATGTTCTTCCGACATTACACTTTAGTAACTGGGCTTCACATTCAAGCGGGAAGCAATCTTTTGCCCGAGAGACTTGTCAGCCTGCAACAAAAATTTAAATTCCATAAGTTGTTTGGATCGGATACTAAATCAATTAACCATTATCGTTGTTTGAGAGCATCAACCCAATAATTGTGGATGGGTTGATTCGAGCTATATTTTATATCTAACAACTCAAACGGGTAAATTTAAAATAATATCTCAAGTGCAAGCAGGTCACACGGGTTATAAGTATCCCAACGTGTATTCTGAATGCAACAAGACATCCCAAATCATTTTGTTCAGCAATTCACATTATTGATATATTACAACTTGTGTGATCATAACTGACACGATAGCTATTTATATGATGCTTTAAAATTTTGGACATAAAAAGTTTCAGGTCAAGCTGACCCGCCACATTTCCAACCCTTACCATAAAATTACCCCATTTTGACTGGTCACCAAACCCGCCCATTTTGCCACCTAAATTAATAACTTATTTATCGAGTAACAGGACAGTTCACTTTGCCAGAGTTTATCCCTCAAGAACATTAGAAAAAACAAGTTTTCTTAAATCACTGTGTCCACATAAACATTCTACTTGTAATTGGTATCAGGCTTCTTTCTGTGTACTGCAAAATTAATAAACCATGTAATGAACAACCCGACAATGACTGTAATAAAGTAAATTGTATGGCACATAAATCTAGTTTTGATTCTATACGTGTGTGTGATCATCAATCCCAACACCTTTTGTGCAATGTTAAAGTAAGGAAAGGAGATCGAACCTGGGACCAGTATGAAATCCAAATTGTGAGGACCTCATGGGTGACACGTGGATCAGACAGAGCACCGACAAGTCTGGTGATGAATCGTTCTTGTCTGTACAACAAAAAGAAAATGAAAACCATGTGAGATTGTGAGATGATCCATAATATTAGAGACTTCTTGCAAGAAAAATTAAGGCAACACAGTATACCTGTCTGGACTCATTGATCTGTATCTCTCTCCTGGCTGCTTAAAGTTGTTCTCTTTCTCAATCATACACTGTAATACAAAAAGCATTAGAACTTATAAACTTTAGCCATTTCCACTTTCTCAAAGTAAAAAATATGTAATGCATCATGTTTTAGGTTCTTGCACATAAGATTTTCCCATAAATACTTCCGATAGTAAAAATAATAAATTTTTAGCCTTCAGTTAGTCATTCGTCAAGATTTCCCCATATGAAACCAACTTCCTATAGCTTAAGGTTTTTCTGATTTTTGAAGTATACCATAATCTAAACAAAAAAAAAATCCTAAAACGGAAGGATATTGCTTAAAGAAGTGCCGAGATATGCTTTGTTTTGCTGTTCTTTCTGGCATATCTTTAGATAACATGTAAGACCAATTATTGAAGAAAAAAGAAAACAAATAAACTGACCTTCTCACGCTTTCCTGACAGCCTAACAGGAGGAATAGGGTACTGCTCAGCATGTCTAACAGGATCGTGTCTTGAAGGAAAGTAATTAATCTGCACAAGTAAGAAGTTTGAATTGGTAAGGACAGACTCAAGGTAGTGATTAACTACGGTAACCTGCTTACTTAGAACATGGACATCAGATGAATAGCAAAACAGAAACTTAATTTTTTGGGGGGAAAGGAAAAGACTATACAGATTGAGACCTATACCTCCTCATCTCTGTGCATGAAATTCATGAACCCTTCATGGTGATTATTGTGATGCGCACACTTAGGAGCATTGGCAGGAAGCTGCAAATAGTTTGGGCCCAGACGGTGCCGCTGAGTGTCGGCATATGAGAAAATACGAGTTTGAAGCAGCTTATCATCAGAATAGTAAACTCCAGGGACAATAATTGCAGGGCAGAATGCAAGTTGTTCATTCTCTGCGAAGAAGTTATCAATGTTCTTGTTCAAAACCATACGACCCACTGGCTGCAATGGCAAGATGTCCTCGGGCCAGGTCTTGGTCACATCAAGAGGGTCAAAGTCAAACCTATCCTCATGATCGGGATCGATGGTCTGGATAAAAAGCTTCCATTCTGGATAGTTCCCAGCTGCAATAGAATCATAGAGGTCTTGTGTGGCATGGCTGTGATTAGCTCCTCCGACCTTGATGGCTTCATCCTCCAACAAGCTTTTCACTCCACATGTAGGTTTCCAGTGGAACTTCACATAATATGCTTTGCCAGCTTTGTTAATCAAGGTATAGGTGTTGACACCAGAACCTTCCATGTGTCTGTAATCTTGTGGAATACCAATGTCATCTTGGAGGAAGGTGAACATGTGCAGACTCTCGGGGTGGTGGGAGAAGAAGTCGAGGATTCTCCAGTCTTCTTGAATGTGTGACTTGGGGTTGGGTTTCAAAGCATGAACCATGTCAGGAAATTTCATCCCATCACGAACGAAGAACACGGGGAAATTGTTTCCCACCAAATCGAAGTTTCCCTGTAAACGGAAAAGATCAAACAGGCTTCAACAACACTTAATGAGAAATTATATGAGTTAGCAACAGTATTTGATAGTTCTCACCTCTCTTGTATAGAACTTCACTGCAAAACCTCTAGGGTCCCTGAGAGTTTCAGGGCTTCCACGCTCGTGAATAACAGTAGAGAAACGAACAATAACAGGAGTTTGGACTCCAGGGGCACGAAGGAAATCGGCACATGTAAGTCCAGTAATGTCATGTGTGACCTCAAAGAATCCCTTAGCACTAGCACCCCTGGCATGTACAACACGTTCAGGGATACGCTCACGATCAAAGTTAGCTAGTTTCTCCACCAAATGGTAATCCTCAAGAAGGATTGGACCTATCATATGGAAAACAAATTAAATAGTACATTTTGATGCATCATATGCAATTAGTATGCTAAGTATCAAGGGCAAGACCGTATTCACCAGAAGCAACTGAAGCCAAAAGTTTGGCTGATCACATGTTTTCACATATCATTCCATAAAAATAACAATAAGGTTGAAAAATTCCTAGGCGAGCATGATTTAAAGCAGATTCTTACAAGTCTGCACTCATTTACACATAACGAAGCAGCATTCACCTCAAGAGTTCACAATTTCACAGCCTTCCCAAATAAAGACTTACGACTACTGGCAACAATGAGCTATTCAGGCAACCCCCCGATGCCACTCAAATCCCAATATGAGAGCATACCACCCCAACAGACCATCATAACATGAAACAGCCATCAAATCCCAAGTTCTATAAAAAGATTCTAGCAGATACCAAAATCACATACCTCTAGTGCCAACTGTTAGCGAGCTATTGTTGTTGTAAACCGGAGCACCAGAATTAGTAGTCCAGAATGGGGAGTTGTAAGCACTTGAAGGACGGTACTGCATCAACCAAAATTACTAAAATCCATGAGTAAACAGTACTACTATCTATATATGCATACATGTATATGTATATACATATATCATCACAAATAGATAAATTCACTTAAAAAACACTAGTACTGCAATAAAATCGGTTATTAATATACCGAAAAATGTGTAACTAAATGAAGTTAACATAGAATCAAAAGCATATGTTAAACTAGAGCTCAATAAATCCATAAAATCAATCAAAATTCCTTTAATCTTGTAAAATCAACTTTTGTGCTCCTAAATTCAACATCTTATCTTTAGATACAAGACTATGTATATGTATTGAATTCGATCACTTTTACTTGAAAATCAACACTAAAAAATTATGGCCAAAACTAACCTAAATCATCAAAATATTCACATAAATCAATCAGTTGACTAAAATAACATGTAAAATCTCAAGTTAATTAAATACGAATTTTAACAATTATATAACCTAGCTGAAACTATACATATAGAAACATATATCTAATAAAAAAAACAGTAGTGAATTGAAGCAATATAACAGTATATTGGAGTATAGTTAAATTACCTTGTAAGGATCCATGGATTTTGAAGATTATAGATATGAAATTTGTGATGATTTCTTTTGTGTGTGTGTGGAGAAGAAGACTATACTTTGCTGTTACGGAATTTAGATATAGATTTTTATATATACAACCGGTTATGGGAAAATACGTATTATGTATATCACATTATTATTAATTTTTAATATTTTTTATTTTTCTCAATTATCTCCTTCTACTATTTTTCGCGTACATATGTAGATATAGGATCAATATCGATATCAAAATATCATGATAAAATGAACTTGTCTTTTGATTCGAGAGTGAGTGCATTGACATGTCGAAAAACGTCTAAAAGCGAGTGCGTAAATGTGTCACATCGACTTGTTTGATTCGAGTCGAAGCCAAGTCCCTAAAAGCTTAAAATATCAAAGTTGGATATATAAATTAAGTCCGTAAGCTTAGCAAATATTAGAGATATGTGTTGGGAGTTTTAGCGGATCTTTCAAAACGCTTGTAGGACATGAGCTTATTCATTGTTCGATTTGAGCTATCTTCTTAAAGCTTTATATGAATGAGGTATTGTAAGTAAATTCGTTTATTATCAAGTTTATGAGAGTTGGGATTATGGTGAATATAAGTAAAGTTATGGTAGCAAGTTAATAAATAACCATCTAAGGGAAGTTGGAACTTGGAACTCGGAACAAGGATATAATATAACTTTGGCTAGGCAACCATGAAATATTAGTGAGCTATATTTGAAAAGCCTATTAAGTTTAAGTCGGAATTATTGTTAATATATGCTTATATAAGAACATAGCAATACATAGCTGAGGTAATTTGATAACTACAAAAATAAGAGAAAATTAAGGCTTTTAATTGAAAGTATATTTGGTTTCCTAGGTTATTTTAAGTACGTGTAACTCTAAGTAAGTTCCTAATAGTATACAACTTAACTTATAACTCTTAAGAAACGCAAGGAAGTCCTAAGTGACTAAGAGATCAAAGATACATTAGCAAGAGTCTAGAAATGAAAAAATACTAGCAAAAATAACGTATAATTGTTGACGAAGCTTAGACAAACGTGATCATTTCATGACCGCAAAGAAACAACCTAATTATGTTATCTTACGATTCATGGTTCCCCTTATAGCTAAAATATACGATGTTTGTCCCCAAATAACCAACTCTATATGTTGATCGAATATGACAATTTAATCTTGATCGGTTTCATAAGTTTTGATTTAAGATGTTTGAGATCATTTGAAATGTATACAAATCCAAAACACTTGAACAAGTCCTTTTAGCACTCATGTTTGAATTCACTACCACCCGTTTTACAACCACATACAAACACATGATAGAAGAACGATATTTTATTTGATTTTATACAAGCAAAATATCGCGTGAGAGAAAACTGCCGATATTTTAGAGAAAAGCCTGGTTTTTTATGTTCTCGTGGGCCCCACACAAACAACAATTTTTGTAGTGGTTAAAAAACCAAGGTAGAGGGGTTTGAGATAGATCCACATATAACATAATAAAATATTAAATATGCATAAAATACCCCACAATTTGCCTTGTTTCTTATTTAGACCCTCAAAATCATTTTTCAAACAACAGTTAATGTTATCTAATTTGACATTGACATATTTTAACATTTTATTTTATGTCGTACTAATCATGTAACTTTTACACTAAATGCGTCCTTCAATTAATATCACTTAAGTCGTCACCCAATAACAAGGTTTATTCTACGGAAGTTTCTCCCGTGAGGTTCCAAAATCAATACTTTGGGGGTACATGGATTAATTTTCAAATTGTGGAAACTGGGATTCGAATTCGGCCTAGGTGCTAATCTAACAAGGTATCTAACCACTAACATTATTGTTAGAAAAAAAAGAGTTAATTGTTTTATATGTAACTAGATATACTAAGGTATTGGTATTTCAATGCAAGTCAAGTAACTAAATGAGTCATGTGTTATTTTTATGAGAAAATAATTATACTTAATAAAATACTACATCCGTCCCATTTTAAAAGTCTTAGTTTGACTTTGTAAGTCTTTTTTTTTTAAATTGACCGTAAATATTTTTATTTGTATTATATAATAGTTAATGAAAATTATATTAATGAAAAGTACATTTAAAACCCAATTTATTCATATGTTTTATATTAAGTGTCATATAACACAAACAAAAATATTTACGGTCAAAATTGAAAGAAAAAGACTCAAAAAGTCAAATTATGACATTTAAAATGAGATGAAGGGAGTAATTATCTTGATAAAGCATAAATTAATGGTTACTTTGCTTATATAACACAAATTCTAAGTTTATCAAAGATGTGTATGAGTCGGTTCAGTTCGAATTTTAAATAAATCTAAGCGTAAGGTTTGATAAAACAAAAAACATTAGGTTTGGTTTTATTTTTATACCTTAGTTTTATATGAGGTTTGTTTCCTATTCAACTTGCTCACACAAAATAGAAATTATAAATAACAATTATGAGCTCTCATTATAGATACTTGATCTATTGTTGCTGGTCAAAAAAAAATTATGAACTCCAAAAGATTAATCTTATAAGAAACAATATCTATAGGGTCTTTAATGAAAAATACATAACTTAAGGGTACATTGTGAAAATTATAAATAATTAGAATCGCCATACTTTCTTTCCTTATCTTAACTTTTGGAGTTTATCTAAATTAAAAAAGAGCCACTCGTGTCAGGTTGATGACTTGCACCTCTTATATCCTGACACGTGTCCATCGATACTTTGAATCGTGTGCTCATCAACTCCATCCACTGTGTCAACTGTCAAGTGTGAACACAAATTGGAGTCTCGAAGATGCTTTTTGATAAGGTTTTTATTTAATTCGAATTTGGCCACATAAATTTTTTTCTTTTCTCAAACTTTTTGTATATTTAAAATTTTAAATTTCCATAACAGCATCATTTTTGTTTTTATGTGTTATTTATTTATATTGAGATTTTAATAACCACTAAAATTATTTTTCTGTAAAGTTAAATAAAAATATTAGAATATAAAATGGTCTAGTTATTGTTTTAAGAGGTTAAGGTTTTTTTTTTTGGTTTACAACCTTGTTGTCCTCCTATCAAGACATTGAATGCTGTATAAGTTTTATGAAAGGCCGGGCCAGTCGTATATAAATTTAATTAAATTTAATATTATTTAAAAATTAAAATGGCGTTTTTATAACTTTGAATTAATGTTTATTTTCAATAATTACGAAACTTAATCTTATTTGTAAGATTTATAATTAACAAAACTTTAAATTATTATCATTAGTGTTTCGTTTTTTGTTTTATAATCATAAGATATCAGCATACATGAATGATCTATTTAAGATATATGTAACAAGAAAAAAAAGTAACAAGTTAATGAAAAGAAAACTAATTGCATATATTTTTTTACTTATCTTTTTAATCATAAGATCATTGGTCATAATATTTGACTAAATTAAAAGGTAAAATGATAAGATAGGCAAATAGATGGGATTTTTCGTATCCAGGTTATTCTGGGATGACTGATATTTTTAACTCGACTGTATGCAACACATAATCTGGATATTTATGTGATTGTTTTTTTTATCGTATCCGTGGCAATCTCTTTATTTGTCATTTTTGTTCAATTTTAAAAAATATATCAAATAAAAAGGCTAAATATGGCTAACTACAATCTTATCACAAATATGGTAAAACTTTGTAGGATTAGCTAACATTTTATAGATGGAATTGAAGGTTTTAGTCAATCTATCTATATATAGATAATAGAATAGATAGGTTAAATATGGACAAATTCTTTGGTGTGCTTGTTATATGAATTTAGATACCATAGCAACCAAACCAACAATGAGAATTTTGAATTAAGAAAAGGGAAATGTTATTACCTGGATTTTGGATATATCTTCAAGGGTCCTGAAATGGAACTTGCATAGCATTATTGGACTTCATTTGAGTAAGAATTTT
>JAOXNX010000001.1:15534886-15545704 GCA_028566075.1 Solidago caesia | reverse complement strand
GTTCTAATTCATTTGTCACTCAATTATACAACCCTCTTCCCAATAAGTGTGTATGTGTGTTTGTGTAAAACTGTGCAGAGATGTATAATTTTATACTTTCCAACTGTGATGTTGTGTTTTTAACACAATTTTCAAGTAAAGATTCATCACTGGTAAATAAAGTTTCTTCATTTGTGATTTCTTTAGCCTTTTCTTCCATTTTTGGAAATGGGTTTTGTGTTTTCATAGCTATATTTGCTTTCTGATTTAGGGTTTTGTTTTTAACACATATTTGATGCAGATTACCTTATTTCGGAGCTTATTAGCTTATTTGGGTATGGCTTATCGATAAGCCCAGTTTTTATGGTTTATTTTCAGACTTATAAGCTTATTATGCTATTTCAAGTCATGATTTGCCTTTAGCTATTAAGCCCGAAAATAAGCCTAAAAACCGGGCTTATCGAAGGTAAGCCAAACCCAAATAAGCTAAGACGAACACCCAGTGTAACGTGTTTAATTAAGGCTCCTCATTGGCTATCAATATTCCTTTTATTTATTTAGTTTTGTTTAGCCTTTTCTTCGATTTTTAGGATTTGGGTTTCTCTTTGCATATCTTTGATGCAAGTGATTAATGCATATATTAGGTCCTTAAAAGATTTTAGGTGTAATTTGGGTGTTTATTTTGGTCAAAAGGTTTGCTTCACCAAATGCTGATTTGGGATTTTAGTCAAGATTCCTATTTTTTCGATATTCTTCTTCTGCTGTTGATTTCTGTTATTTTTTCGCATAGGGTTTTCTTTTTTCTCATTGCATTTCTTTATTTTTATTACCATTTGTTAATGTGCAATTTAGGTGGTGTGATTATAAACCTTTTCCTTCCCAAAGCCGGTTTTGGGTTTTAGTACTGTTATGAAATATAAACCAAAAATTCCTCATTGGTAATTCAAGCTCCTAGACTTCATAGGTTTTGTATTTTTTATGACCTGTTTTTGACATTCAGGTTTGTATTGTTCGTTGCATATATTGCTTGAAATGGTGAATATATGGTTTTGATATTGTATGTCTTTTTATACCAACAGTTGCAGGTTATCGTTTAAATATAGATTAACATGTTCATTTAAATAAATATCAAAGATCAAAAGCTTCACCATTAGATTCATTTCTATGAAGTTATATTGATACCCTTATTCTCTATCGATATAATAGCAAAGCTTTGTAGAGTTTATATTTTATTAACAGTGTAATATAACCATGATAGCTACAGTACTTCTTAAGCTATGCATAGGAAGGATGTATAATATATGTTGTGTGTTTATCCACTTTAATTATCTTATGAGCTAAAATGCAATGCCTTTTTTTTTTGGCTTATCCTATAACAAGTTGCAGGAAATAACTTGTTTATCATTCCACAACAGCTTGCAAAACGTAGCGTGGGACCTGCAAACCTGCGGCTCAATGCTAGATCGATTCACAGACGCAGATTGTTACCAGCTCAAATGACGGTATGATTGTCTTTTATAGTAGTTATCTAGTCTGTTATTGTTACTCTTCCTTTTTAGTAAGTTTGAAGTTGATTTACCTATTTGCCCTTCATCTCCATCGCATTTATTCATGCTATTGATTTTACTCTCAGGCGAAGCATGATTCAGCTGTTCTGACTGATGATCTCTCAGCAATGATGAGCATTAAAGCAGATATGAAGAGTTTAAGGATCCTGGAGTTAGATCCTGGCTTAGAACCATACAAAGATCACTTAGAATATAGAATGAAGAGATTTTCTGAACAGAAAATGCTTATTGATCAGTATGAAGGAAGTCTTGAAGAATTTGCAAAAGGCAATAATACAAAATTTGTAACTCATCATTTAGTCAAATATCTGAATGTCTATCATACCCTTCATAGGTGGCAATAGAGGCACTCATGTGGATTAGAATCGATACCATCGATATTTTGTAACGATTACAAGTGGTACTAGGCCATTTTACTTCAAAGCTTTTCCAAAAAAGGAAAATTTTGCATTTCTTTTGGATGGACGTAGTGCCGTAGTGGTATCTTCAATGGCAAATTTAAAGATGATAAGTAAATTTTAAAGATGGTTTACTGAACTTTAAGACCTTTCATGTCGAAAGAATCTTTATCGTTTAGAAAGTGGGATGTACATCCCAGACATTGCATTTGTGTTCTCAAGTTTAATATATGTTTATAATATTTCGATACTCTTAAATTTCTCTTCTAATCATGATATGCCCTTAGGTTATGTGAAATTCGGGCTTAATAAAGAAGAAGGGAACGTTGTCTATCGTGAATGGGCCCCAGCTGCTGAGTATGTTCTATACATAATGTTTCTGTACAACCTTTCTGCTTAGTGGTGACAAATGGGGAAGTCAAGCCGGTTAGGTTACGGGTAATTGTTATGGGTTGAAACATGTCGGGTTGGGTTGAACTGAAACACTTTTGTCTAAAAAAATTGAATTTCTCAAAAATTAGTGTTGTCAAATATGATTACAAAATTATAGAAGTCCAATAATTAATAAATACTTTATGAGGCTTTATAGATCAATAACATGATAATGTCTTCCGGCCTGTTTTCTTTTTGGCTTTCTTTTTTCATCTCACCCGTTAGAGATAAAACATAACATGATAATGTCTCAAAATTGCCACCTCTTTTATTTCCTGCAAATTCTTTGTTCAAACACCTGACCTGTGTTTGTATATTTGAGCAGGGAAGCACAGCTGATTGGGGATTTTAATGGGTGGGATGGATCGAATCACAAGATGGAAAGAAATCAGTTTGGAGTATGGACCATCAAGATTCCTGATGTAAATGGGAATTCAGCCATTCCTCATAATTCAAGGATTAAGTTCAGATTCAAGCACAATAATGGAGTTTGGGTTGATCGGATCCCCGCATGGATAAAGTATGCCACTGTAGACTCTATTATATTTGCTGCCCCGTACGATGGAGTTTACTGGGATCCACCTGCTTCAGAAAGGTAGAAAATCTTTGACCATCTACTTCGGTAAATGTATAGAGGTAAATTAGCATCTTAGATAGAGAAGTAAGTAGAAAATTATGATCCAAACTCCCATCATGGATTAAGCCGGTGTTTGGATTTGCGTTTTGGAACCACTTATCTGGTTATTTCCATTTTAATTCCTAATAATTATTTCTTAAAGTTTGGATAAACATATTCTACTTCTGATTATCTGATTTTAGATAATCGGTTTCATACAATTATACAATTACACAGTTACCTATTTATTCCTTCTTTCGACCTTCAACAAACTTCAACTCACAATTCACAATTGTTTCTTCTGTTTTCATAAAAATGCCATTTGTGATCGTCTAATTTATTGATTCCATAAATAACTACACTTTCCCAACACTCAAACATCTGGTTATGTGGATTATTGCAACAGAAGCACATCCAAATGCTTTACTCTGTTACTTGTTTATTACAGATTATTATCATTATTGTATTCTGATTTTTCACTACCGCATAATTTTCTCAAAATGCACATGCAAACACCCTCTAACGTCTGTTAAATAAAAGGGCAACTTCAACCCATTTATGTGAAAGTGACTTACCTGGGTTGATTGGTAAAGTTACAAATATTACCTAAAATGGAAGAGCTCAAACAGTCTACCAGTGCCCGATGCATATTCAAGTTTGTTTAACCTCATAAATTGCCTCATTCAACAGATTGTATTGTTATTTTGACAATAGCTT
This sequence comes from Solidago caesia, assembly GCA_028566075.1. Taxonomy (NCBI): domain Eukaryota; kingdom Viridiplantae; phylum Streptophyta; class Magnoliopsida; order Asterales; family Asteraceae; genus Solidago; species Solidago caesia. The sequence continues at coordinate 15,541,994 of JAOXNX010000001.1, read as the reverse complement.
TTGTAGTCTTTTTAACTGTGTCTCACAACTTGAGAGGTTTTTTTTATCCTAGTAGGTAAGGGTGGGGACCCATTTACCTAGAAATGGGTGTATTCGAGTTTTATCTCTTTGGGTCAAACAGGTAAAGTTTTAAGACTCGTCTAAGGTAGAAAAGGTCAAAAGTGAACTAAATTGTTTCAGATGCTAAAGTCATCCTAAATTGTTTCATTAAGGAAAACACGTCCTTCTTTAATACACTAAGTATTTACTAAAAAGAGGACAAAAAGAATTGATGGGTTGGCCCAACCCAACCTTTATCTAAAGTTACAACTTTTGACCCGTTAGACAACCTGCCATAGTAGCCCTATTTTCCTCCTCTAACACTTAAATAACTTCATTTAATCATCGTCTTTTCAGGTATGAATTCAAGTATTCCTGCCCACCAAAACCGAAGGCACCTAGGATATATGAGGCTCATGTTGGGATGAGTAGTTCTGAACCCCGAGTGAATTCATACCGAGAGTTTGCAGATAATGTTTTACCTCGGATTCGGGCCAACAACTATAACACAGTCCAATTGATGGCCATCATGGAGCATTCCTATTATGGATCATTTGGCTATCATGTTACAAACTTCTTTGCTGTGAGTAGCAGATCAGGAACACCCGATGACCTCAAATATCTAATAGATAAAGCACACAGTTTAGGCTTACGGGTTTTAATGGATGTTGTTCATAGCCATGTAAGTAACAATATCACAGACGGGCTCAATGGTTATGATGTGGGCCAAGCCACTCAGGATTCCTACTTCCATACCGGGGAGCGAGGTTATCATACCCAATGGGATAGTAGGCTTTTTAATTATTCCAATTGGGAGGTTCTTCGTTTCCTTTTGTCTAATTTGAGGTGGTGGCTTGAGGAGTTCAAGTTTGACGGGTTTCGATTCGATGGAATAACGTCCATGTTATATCATCATCATGGAATCAACATGGCATTCACGGGGGATTACAACGAGTATTTTAGTGAATCGACTGATGTTGATGCAGTTGTTTATATGATGCTTGCAAATTCTTTGATTCATTCATTATTGCCTGATGCAACGGTAATTGCGGAAGATGTTTCGGGAATGCCAGGCCTTGGGAGGCCCCTAGACGAGGGTGGGATTGGGTTTGACTTTAGGTTAGCTATGGCAATCCCTGATAAATGGATTGACTATCTGAAGAACAAGAATGATGACGAGTGGTCTATGAATGATATATCAAGTAGTTTGACTAATCGGAGATATACAGAGAAATGTGTTGCTTATGCCGAGAGTCATGACCAGGTAAAAAACCTATTTGATTAGGACATTTTAACGTTTCAATGTTTTGGGTAGAGTTTACTTGGAAGATTGGACCCATAAAAATGAAAATGTGAAAAAAGTAAAAAGTAGAGGTGGATGTTTTGACCAATTTACTTAGTGCATTTAGGTTAGTATTCATCTCATATTGGTCTAATGGGTCTAAATTCACCAAAAGCGTAATTGTCAACATTGATTTTGGTCCACAAGTTTTCTCCATTGTGTCTTTATTAAATGCGGCATTTATAGTTTTGTTTTTTTTGGTAGAAGGCTATTAGTCTATATGCCAAGTCAAATATTGCATTTTTTGGGATATACACATTAGCTTCATAAATTTTCAACAATATTATGTCACTCCCTTGTGTATTTATTTGTTGTGGGTTGCAGTCGATTGTAGGTGACAAAACGATTGCATTTTATCTTATGGACACTGAAATGTATTCTGGGATGTCTTGTTTGACCGAGGCTTCACCAGTTATTGATCGTGGGATTGCACTTCATAAGGTTCATTTTCCTCATTTTTCTCTAGTACATTATGTGCACTGCCTAACCTTGATGATGTCAGGTGTCTAATATTTCGTCATCCATGTGCTCCAAGTACAAGAGGAGCACATTGACTTCGTGAGGTCAAACCTATTAGTTTTTAAAATTAGCATGGATACTCCATCGTAATGCTAACATGGTTCTACATGTATTATTATTTATAAATTTATAAATTGCATGATACTTCGAAAAGTTATCTTGAAAACCTGTGTCAAGTTATATATTGGAAATAAGCGTGTTTGACCTATTAAAGTCAAAGACACGAAGTACACAGGACCTCAAAATGGAGAAGCAATTCTTGTTCATTATAAATGTTAACATCTTTTTATTTACATCCAGTGACCTTCTATGATTTTGTTTCCCAGATGATTCATTTTATAACGATGGCATTGGGAGGAGAAGGATACCTTAATTTCATGGGAAATGAGGTAAGTTTGTATAGAGATTAACAAGAAGGAACCCGTCCTCCTTATTTCATAGTTCATACTACATTGATTGTTTGTATTTGGGATCCAATACTTCAATTTGTTTGTGCTCATTCAAAGTGTTTAAAATTGATCCGCTAAAGCTTTCAATGTTTCCATCAAAACGTACAAAAAGGTGGCTGTGGGTCAACCGGACCGCACCAAAAGTTATCTGTTCCAACCCTACCCATACCGACTAATCGATTTCTTGTGGAACCTACCCATCTTGCCACCTCTATTGGGGATGGATCTTCCCCACAAATGCTTAGTATTTGAGGAAGTTCTATTCCATACATTAGCCCTCTATATGTCCGCCGGGCATATAGAGGTGGTAATTTTTCCTCTTATTGGGTAGATTTGGACATTTGGTTATGTTTTATTCTCAAATGGGTAAAGTTTATTAAATAAAAAGTTTTTGCAAAAATTATGCTGGTGAATCGTGTTGAAAGTCCTCTATTTTTAGTGCATAGACTTCATAAATCATTTTATAATAGTGTTTGTATTCACATTTAACACGTCTGATTTGTTTTTTTCCAAAAATAGACAAATTAGTTTTTATTCAACCTGCCCTATCTCCCATCTGTACTAAATTTACCCATTTCGACCCGAATCCATTTTAACCCATTACCTGACCGCCCACCCCACCCCACATTTTTGTCACCTCTAATAATTTTAATAAATCAGAATCCCTTTCTCTTTATATGTATGTATGTGTATATTTATGTGTGTGTGTGTATGCATGCATGTAAGTTTTTGTAGTCTTGCAAATGCTATAGTTTTTGCTTATGTCTAATGGAGAAATATTTTCAAATTCTTTTCTATGTACCTTACTTGTGTCTAATGATCTAATCTAATAGAGATATATTTCCCGATTTTTTTTATAGTTTGGCCATCCCGAATGGATTGATTTTCCGAGATTAGGGAATGATTGGAGCTACGATAAGTGTAGACGCCAGTGGGAACTCGTAGATACAGACCACTTAAGATACAAGGTATGTTAACTTCTTTTTTTGATTAATTGTCATTGCTCCTCCTCTCTCCATAGATGATGGGATGTTGGACTTGACGGTTTAAGACGTGTTTTGACATCAAATGTCTCAAATTTAGGAAGATATATTAGGAGGATGTATCATTACTACTCCCGGAAAACAAAATTTCATAACTTTGTGAACCTAAATCATTCCCATTAAGTTATATGCGTTAGTCATAGTAGACGTATAGTGATTTGAGCATGGGAACTCCCCATAAAAACGAAATTTCAAAATTTCATGTGATGAATGGATTAATCTCTAGATTTGGTCATGGTTAAAATTCATTTCGCATGAATTTCTTAATGCAGTTCATGAACGCTTTTGACAGAGCAATGAACTTGCTTGATGAGAAGTTTTCCTTCCTTGCATCAACCAAGCAGATTGTGAGCAGCACAGATGAATATGACAGGGTACAAGATTCATGTGCAATTCATATGTTTGACCTCAAAGTCGAACTACTACCCATACATCTTTTTCTTATTAAAGGACATTGTTTATTATAAATTCAAGATCTTGGTTTATTTCTTATGGTTCACAGGTTATCGTGTTTGAAAGAGGTGATCTAGTGTTTGTTTTCAATTTCCATCCTGATAATACATATGATGGGTATGCGCATCTTCACCATGTACATGAAAATTGCAACATTTGACCCAATGTGTTGTTTAATAGAAGGGTTTGGTTATTATTTAAACGTCAAAAACACACTTTGGCAATTTACTAATTAGAGAAATTTTGTTGGCCAAGATAGGTAATGTTATCTTGATACTCATTCAAGTTCTTAGTAGTGCAAATTGCGATATGATAGGTACAAAGTTGGATGCGATCTGCCTGGGAAATATAGAGTTGCTCTGGACACTGATGCTTGGGAATTCGGTGGGCATGGAAGAGTAAGTAAAATCCCTTTAGTGTTTTATAACTTCTGGTTCTACTAAGTTGAATGTTTTTCGTTTTCAAATTCAACATTAACTCGGGTATTTTAGTTATTTTTGTGCTTAGAAAGTTTCTGTTTAAATACTTCGTATATGGTCTAAAGTAGCAATCAGTTTTTTCTGATATGGAAATATTTGTCAGTTTAAAGTTAAAAAAGAAACTCATTTTGACATTTAAAAGTCAAATGTTACTTTTTGGGCAATGGGGAGTGGCATATACAGTTTATCCATTATCATTTTTGCACCAGTTTTGGAAGAAAAACCTGTTCTAATTTCATGAAATGTTTATCAAATCTTGTTAGGTTGGTCATGATGTTGATCATTTCACTTCACCTGAAGGAATACCCGGAGTCCCGGAAACAAACTTCAACAACCGTCCTAACTCATTTAAAGTTCTTTCACCACCAAGGACTTGTGTGGTAAACCCTTCTCTCACATTCTGTAGTATATACGACTATTATGTTATATTATCTTGCCAATGTAGTACGATAGACTTAGATATGGAAAAATGGTTGGGTAACAAACATGTCAAAATAGGAGTTGTTTTGTTTTGTGCAGGTCAAGACAAAATTGGTCAAGTTGGGCCAACCCAACAAAACTTATTTTTCTATTTATTTAAATTATATATAAAAAATATGTTTATAAGAAGTTAAATACTATATTATTACTCAACTTATATAACTTTTTTCTATAAAGCAATTGTGAAGGTTTTATGCATATGAAAACACTTCTGAGTGGCTTTTTGTGCAACTCGTCCTTTTTTATCCTTTAGTTTTATCCATTACAAATAAAAGGTAATTTAAAGTCAAAAGTGCCACCTTTAGATTGACTGGTCAACGCTGTTGTAAATCATAAACGGAATCTGTTTGACCCTTAGAACAGGCTCGCATGATATTGATGTGGTGCAATAGACAACATTTCATTTACTTAAAATTTGATTTGATTTGTTGGCCTATTGTCATGTTAATTTTTTTTTAATACATTTTTTAATATCTGTGTGTGTAGTGTCCATTCCTCTTTAATAGCTTGTTCTTGTTCTTGACCTTTCACTTACACTTCTGTGTTTTAATCGATACATGAAGGTTTATCATCGGGTCGAAGAAGACATTGTTGAAGAAACCAAAGATGATCTTTCACTTGTTGAAGATGGAGACTTAGATGACGTTGAGAAAATCCAAACATCAATTCCTGTTATCAAAAGCAAAGCTCAAACTTCAGACATACCGGAGCAAGTGATGGAAGAGGATGACGATGACAATGAAACACTAATATGAATATGGTTATGCTTTTCCAGAATGAAACACTAAAATAGTTTGTGCTGTTCCGAAAAAGAAGAAAAAATGAATATGAGTAATGTTCCGACAGAGCTGCTCCAGAGAAGAAGAAAAAAAGAATACGAGTATTGCTGCTTTTAGAGGATACTAGGAACATGTTGAACCATGAGTTCCACCTGGTTTACTTTGTTGTTACAGACATAACTGAATCACCCGTCATTTTAATGTAATAATATATATTTAGAAGTTAGAATCTAGATCATATCTACAATACTTTTCGTTGATAAAATATGTATGCATGCATATACTCCGCATTATATTATATAGTAGAGGTACGCTTAGAGACCATCTCCAAGCATCGTCATGAGAGGTACTCAAGGTTACCATGATTAGAGAGCAAAGTTGTGAATTCATCATCGCCCATGCCTCCCCGCAGCATCATTGCCCATGCCTCTTGGCAGGTTACACCATTCCTATATCCCGGACCAAGCTCTATACCGCAAGGCCTGATGATGTTATTAGCATCTACCATTCTATTCACATGCTTTCTACATGATTGACGTTTTCATTCTTCATCAATATTTTACAAAATGTTGTATGTTGGTAATGGTATAAAAAGTCCAGAGGGGCCCACATTTCGAGTTGAAGATTAAAAAATATGGGAAATGATATCCGTATCATAACAAGTGTTACATCTACCAAATATAAGCATTACTGGCTTGTAATGTATGCTCTAAAATTTGTATATTGTGGTAAATTAATAGAAAATAGTGGTACCATTATCATTTCTCAAAAAATATACCAATTTCGCTCCTATAGTGTAACGAATTATTCACAAAATAAGAAAAAAGTAGTCACATTACGAATTTCTCAAAATAAGAAAAAAAGTAGTTGCAATTTACTTATTACTAGAATAGTACCCATGCAATCCGAAATGCGGATAGTTTTCTCAAAAACAATTAAATTCTAATGTAAATCAAATTTAAAAATAAAATTCACGGCTTTGAGTTATATAACACATCGGTATATTTAAATTGTGTTTTTTTTTTATCTGTTGTTGGAATATCCAAATATGTAACAAAATATAACATCTCTATGACACTTTCTAGTAAAGAGTGCGTATTTTTAATTTTTTTTAAAATTTTTTTTTTAATGTTTGAAAATCACAATATACTAAAATGAAAGTACATGTAACACATGCTATGCGTTATCTCGTTTGGTGAACGGATACAGTCATGGCGAGTCTTTTTGAATAATATGTACACGATTTAATCAAGGTATTCCAATGACCGTTTCCTAACCATTTTCCTGGCCATATTGCCTAGCAAGGATCGAACTTGGGACACGAGGAAATTCTGATCACCTGTCCCCCGGCCACTTTTATCTCAATTAGACATGTTTTATCAGATCATTGCAAGAAGTTAAATATATATAGGAGTTTTAATTTGATAGAATTTGTCCGAGAAAATAACCCGACAAAACTCACTTTATATGTGTTCCTGTTTCCATACTAAAACTTACAACCCTCAGTTTTTTTGTTGATTCAGAT
>JAOXNX010000001.1:15504258-15519318 GCA_028566075.1 Solidago caesia | reverse complement strand
TTTGGGTTCAGTTCGCCGTACCGAGGTGAAGTGGCACGATTTCATTTCGATTTTCATTCGCCTTACCCTAGCGACTCAGTTCGCCGTACCACGTATTAAGAATCCACTGAATCATTCGCAGCCCCCTCTTCCCTCTACTCTCTGTTCTGAATTAGCACAACACCCCTGGAAACTCAACAGCACGTCAGCAACCTCATGTTTTTCTTTTTTCTGAATCTGAAGTAGCAGCCCCGGCGGCCTTAGTAGGTATGTCTAATCCGAATTCTTTTAACCCACACGAATGGTGGTTTATATAAGTAACCTCAAATTCAAGCTCATTAGACTCGGACTCTGTCACATGCTTAGTTGCTGGACATTGTTTCCCCTTGCATTTAAATACACGTCTGTACAAAATGAAAAACTAAACAATTATTATATATATAAATCATTTAAGTCCAGGGGTTGATCTATATCTTAAGACTAATGATAATATAACTTATATAGGCCCATGATCACCAATATAAGTTACATTATCATTAGTCTTAAGATATAGATCAACCCCTGGACTTGAAATGATTTATATATATAATAATTGTTTAGTTTTTCATTTTGTACAGACGTGCATTTAAATGCAAGGGGAAACAATGTCCAGCAACTAAGCATGTGACAGAGTCCGAGTCCAATGAGCTTGAATTTGAGGTTACTTATATAAACCACCATTTGTGTGGGTTAAAAGAATTCGGATTAGGCATACCTACTAAGGCCGCCGGGGCTGCTACTTCAGATTCAGAAAAAGAAAAACATGACGCTGCTGACCTGCTGTTGAGTTTCCAAGGGTGTTGTGCTAATTCAGAACAGAGAGTAGAGGGAGCTGCGAATGATTCAGTGGATTCTAAAGAGGGGGCTGCGAATGATTCAGTGGATTCTAAATAAGGGGCTGCTAAAGAGGGGCATATATCTTGAGATAAACATTGTTTAGATAAATTCTTTTAACTACATGACATATTCTTTTGTGTATTCAATATTTCTCCACTTTGTTATAAAAACCGGTCAGTTTGTTACTTTTATAGTTTTTTTAAGGTACTGTCTCTTGAATCAGTTTGCATAACATTTGTTTTCATACACACAAGTTTTGAACCAAATCCGCTAGCCACATTTGGCCCCCCTGCTCCTTCTAGGTTAATCCAGGTTTTTGACCAGTTAACACTAGTAAACACACATTGCATTTTCTTGAGAAAAATTGAAAACACAAAGATGTATAACTTCCACATCGACGCACGACCCCCGAGTCTGTATATATTTCTTGATATTCCGGTCTGCATCCTTAACATACTTGTTTTCCTTATATCACATAACGTGGAGTTTCCCCTAGTGCTGATTTGTTTAGAGACATTACAATCCTCGGCTGGAGGAGCTGCAAGTATCCATTACATTGTCCACCATGGAGTTAAAACACACGACGGTTATGGACTTCTGTACATTGTTCCATTTACTTTCCAATATGTTTCTGCCACAACCAAACATGTTGAGGTCTTTTCATTAATTAGGTCAAATAATTAATTGACCTAAAATGGAAACAAGTTGAAAGTCGCGAAAAGTGTATGTTTAATGCTCACAACCTCCGAAATCTTTTCATTAAAAGAACTACCATTGTAATAGCATATTATTTGAAAGCATATTTAGCAGAGACGATTTATAAATAGTTGCTACAACAATGCTAATGGGTGAACACAATCCTCACTAAAAGCAACCCGTATCATATGAGAAACTCAAGACAAGATGGCTTTAATAGTGGACTAGGGAGGGCCATGGTCAAACTTGAAGGGCTGATACACTTTTATGCGGTAACCTTGAACTCGAAAATCAAAGTGGCAAGGATGTTATCAATCTGTCAAACTTTTGCTTTAATGCTCCTGTAAAGCTAGTATTTTGTTAGGATTTTAATGTTGTATGCTTTGGAAGTTACCACGGAACTTGACGATTTTCATTTATATTGCAAACTTTGTTTTTTGTATCCTATAACAGTGATAATGTTATCTTACTAGTTTACTCGATAAAGAAGCCTTAACATACATTTCTTTATATGGTTGATACTTGGTGCAGTAATGCCAACATCACTTGCAGACCTTTATTATCAAGATTAGGCCCTAACTGTTTTGTTGACATTATGTTCATATGCATCGTCTGTCCTTTGAGGCCTCTTGAATCCCACGGGTTCTTTATAACTTTATTCATAGTTTACTTACAAATTCCTCTTTATACTAGAAGTGGCAAAATGGGCAGGTTGGGCGGGCTTGATAAATGATAACAGGCCTGGGTCAAAACGGGTCGGATTAGGCCGATCCACAAACACCTTTTTCTTTTCCTTTAATTAGTTCATTTGAAAATTGATATCTTTAATATGATTAAAAAGCCTGTATTCTTATTAGATAATCTAAGTTTGAAATACATGATTTAGGAGGTTTTATTGATTTTGATTTTTGAATACAGCTTGTGACCCATTTCCATCAGCTAAAATGTTAGCTGCTCGAGGTTTTATTAATTTGAACACTGGTACCTGTCTGGAGATAGTCCAAACCATGAGCAGCACCTATGCAAATAGCAGCCTCTCTGAACCCAATATAAATAAACAGTAATTAAAAAGGTAAAATAGTATTACATAATACAAAGAGTAACTTTATTATTACATAATACAAAGAGTAATTTTATTAGGTAGATCAATACAAATTCCAAACAATACGATATCAATACATTTTTCAGTCAACTATTAAGATACACACACACACAAAGAGATCAGGTTCAACTTGGTCAAGCCCAGATTGTATTCAAAAGTAGGCTCCAATACGAGTGAAGTTTCAACATAACCTGACGGCTTGCATACGGGGGTTCATGTTGAGATCTTCCGAGTATCCTACACATGTCTAGCAAGAAATCAATATTTGAAGAAAAATAATGTTGGAGGGATGTGCATTCGGGATAGTCATAACTGAAGCATGAATAAAAAAACCCATAATTACAGAGATCTGATCTCTAGTTGAACTGCAGAGTATGAAGTCCAGTTTTGGTCTCAACACTGCAAAACACCCATTCGTAACCCCAACTGAGAAGCTTGGATTTCCATGAAATGACATTTCTCTTTTACACCAAAGAATTCATGTGGAAAACATAACTGTATCCTAAAAAGGAATATATAAACAAGCATACCGTCTTGTTATTAATAATCCTTCAGCTTCCAAAGGCCCGCGACCGCGAGCATGGATCCAGCTTGTACTTATAGCAACCTGTTGCGATTAGACAAGGGATTGGACTATGACTATCGAGATGTAAAATATTGAAATGATATAAAACAAAATACATCAGACAACCCAAAAGGGATAACTAGATCCTTTAATATTCATGTAATCATGAATATGATAACTATATCCAAACACTAAAAGCTGATTATTAAATCTCAAGCCGTAATAATGATAACTAGTTATATAGCACAGTAATGCACATCTAAACACAGACTGAACGAACAAAAATCAGATATGATACCCCTGTACCAAATCCAAAACAAAATCTGATACATAACTCTGGTGCTTGCATTATGAGATACAGCAGCACCGCAATTTAGTTTAATGTCCCATGGGTGCTTAAAACTCATACCAGATAATGCAGAGAAATAATCTATAAATTTTTTGTAATCGCCGCGTATTACGTTAGAAATAATCTTACTATTAATGTAGTTATAGATATGTGGAAAAAATATAACATATCCATATTTATGACACTTTCTAGTAAAGAGTTCATTATATTTTTTTATTTTTTTTAATGTTTGAAAAACACCATATACTAAAATGAAAGTACATGAAAAACATGTTATGCGTTATCTCCTTCGGTAATCGGATACTGGCGAGTCTTTTTATGTACGAGATTTAATCAAGGTATTCTCTTGACCGTTCTTAACTATTTTCCCGGCCATATTGCGTAGCAAGGATCGAACCAGGGACACGAGAAAATTCTTATCACCTGTCCCCTCGGCCACTTTTATCTCGATCAATTATACATGTCTTTTTTCCTTTCATATCATTGCAAGAAGTTAAATATAGGAGTTTTAATTTGATAGGATTTGTCCAAGAAAATAACCCGACAAAACTCACTTTATATGTGTTTCTGTTTCCAAACTAAAACTTACAACCCTCAGTTTTTTTGTTGATTCAGATGGCGTTTGTTCTTCATCATCCTTGTTTCACAATTTTACATTATTTGTTATTACTGCAACATGCTTATTTCTCGATTGTTGATTGTAGTAGGAACGATAATCATGTGTTACAACGACAACAACAACAACAACAGCCTTCAATCACGCCGATCAATCGTCGTCTATATCACACTACGTACGTAAAACATTTTCATTACGATCATCCCTTATACATTTCCTTTTCATCTTTCTTTTTTATACTATTTAATCCTAATTGTGATTTTTATTTTTTCTGTAAAATGATTCAATACATATACATATACATACATATATATTATATATAGAAGGCTCTTTTTTTCCCCTCTAAGCTTATGTAGCAATGTTAATATTAACCATGCGATGTGCTCATGTTTTGCTAACTTGACACCATAAGTTTGGGAAATTAAGGTCAAAAGTAATTACACAAGACACCTTAAAACTACATAGTTTACAATCATTTCTTCATATATTTTATACTTCATAACAATATATAATCACGTCACGTTATGTTGCGCGCGATATAAGTTTAGCTATGGTCATCTGGCTATAAAGATGACCAAAAGTTTATAAAATCAGTTAACTATGCAAGTTGTGTATGTAAATATTAGCATGATTTCATCCTAAAAGGTAATATTGATTTCAATCATACTTTGTACCTTTTCCTACCATTATTAGTAGATTTTTCATCTCCTTTTAGAGAAGGGTGCCACTTTTAGTCGTTCTGTCAAACCGATAAATCACTTCAATTCATAACATTTATGCGTGTAGTTACTTATCTTTGCAACGGGGTTGAGGGGAGCATTTGAAATTTTAAGTTCATACAACAATTTTCTGTTGTTGGTCATTTCCAGTGGCACTTTGATGGAAGAGATTAAAGCGTTGGTTAATCGCCACCAAAATAGACTCCATGTTAGTTCCGTGTCTTCTCCTGCATGTGTTCATGTTCCTCCCAGTTTATGCCTGTCTGATTCTTGGACTTTCTTACAGATAGAGACTTTTACGACTAAGAATAAGGGCTACCAGGCTGAACTTAATGTAGTTACATATTGCACCAACAGGAATGAGGTTGAAGACAACTCAAAGTTCCGTATCCTTCTTGTAAGTTCGTTCTTTTTTTGGTCCAAAGTCTATTGTATGTATCTAACTTATAATGTTTCTATTGTATGTATCCAAATTTCAAATATTGTTATCTTTTCTATCTGGTGTAATTTCCGATCCCATACAAGGTCCCATGTGGCATCCATATAAGTTGGTCGCTTAAACAAAAAATACTACCGGATACATACAATACTAATTATAAAAGTTAGATACACACATTAATAATATTTAAAGTTGGATACATATTATACATTCCGGGCTATGGTTGAATAAACTTCCAATCACTTAAGCCTTCTTTTTTATATTTTGCATCACGTATAATGCGGAGTTGAAGTTAACATTCAATCACAATAAATTATGTAGCCTACAAAAACACAAGTAGTTCGGCGAACATGATTTTCTTTCTAGTTTGACATATGTCATCTCAGATTATGATTGCTGATCTTTTTGACAGATAATTAATTGTCTTCCAGAGTTTTGGGCAGCATGGTCGGGAGCTTATTACATCTGAGCTTGCATTGAAGATCCTCTATATCTTAAGTGAAGAACAGTTTTTACCTAAAATGAATCCAGTGTTACTGAACAGAACCCTTCAGAATATTGTTATAAAGGTAGTGCCTATCAGTCTATCACCTATGGCATTTCTCTAGTTGTGTATATACTAATTCCGTATCAGCTGATAAGGGACATGAGTATCAAGTATATGAAAGGTATGTTAAATTGTGTAAAGCAGTATGTTCTAAAAAAATATCTCAGGTCGTACCAATTGAAAACTTGAACGGACGCAAAAAAGTTGAAGCGGGAGAACTTTGTGAACGGAGAAATGGTATTTCCAGTTTCTGTTAGTTATTTTACTAAATTGTGATTCTGCTTAACAACAATTAGTTGTTTTTTTTGTTACATGTCTGCTTTTCTCTTATTATTTTCAGGGAGAGGGGTTGATCTCAATCGAAATTGGAGTGTAGATTGGGGAAAAAAAGAAAAGGTTGTCAATCTTAAGCATAATGTTACTCCTTGAACTCATATAATTCTTCTACCTAATAACAGTACATGTATATCAAAATTTTGTTATCATGTTCCGTTATAAGCTTTTCATCGTTGTTCTTATATTTCAGGACTTTGATCCATATGAAGAGAATCCCGGGACAGGCCCTTTTAGTGAGCCCGAGTCTCAGATGATGCGGAAGCTCACAACTTCATTTAAACCACATATGTGGGTCAATGTGCATTCTGGAATGGAGGTGAGATATACCTCCTTGTCCTCCTATGCCTTTCATGCTACTACTTGATGTATAAATGGATGGCTATTAGCTTTGCATAGTTTGTATACACTATAGATGCAAAAGTTGAGGGCAGTATGTGTTGGTTGATTCGGGTTATGTTCTATCTCTAATGGGTAAAACGGGTAAAGTTTCAAAAAGAAAAGAAGCTAAATACAAAACAGGTCAAAAGTCCCCTCAAGTGTATTTATAGAGCATATAACCTCCCAAGTCGTTTTTTCTAAAAAAGAGATTAGTATTCTTAATAAATATAATTTTTATAATCATATTTGTTAAAAAAATTGCTATGTTGGACAAAAAGTGTTTCGGTCAACCCAGCTCGACCCATAACAATAAATCACATGTTTTGACTGGTTACCTTGCTCGTCGACCTCCTCATTTTCCATGGTTGTTTAAATTGAATCTTAGTTCAGGACAAGTAACATGCAATGATATGAAAGTGTCACTACCATAATCTGCAAAATATTCTTTCATTTTTTAGTCAAATAAGTTCATGAAATCTTTATCCATCATTTCTCTACATACTCAAAGCCAGTTGCTTTCTAACTTCCATTTACATTATTATTTTCTAGGCTCTGTTTATGCCATATGATCACAAAAATACAACGCCTGCTGGACTGCAATCTGAGAAGATGAAATTGATACTTGAAACATTAAACCACCATCATTGTGGTGACCGTTGTGTGGTTGGATCAGGGGGAGGATCTGTTGGGTTTGTATTCTTTTTGTTTTGTTATACTTTGCTTTTCTTTTCCAACGAAAAGCCCTCACAAACCTTTGTCCCAAGCGGGACATGAACCCCCAACCACTTGGTCGAGGAACATCTAACATACAGCTGGCTACTGCTAGGCCAAAGCCCTTTAGTGTCGGTTTCATGTTAAATGAATGAAATTCATAATCACATCTACGTAATCTTGCACCATATAAATGGAACCATAAAATGGTTTTTTGTATTTTTAAATGAACGGATATGTCCCTATCAGGTATCTGGCACATGGTACGACCACAGATTACATGTTCGATGTTGCAAGAGTCGCCATGACTTTCACATTCGAGGTTTGTAATTTCATGACATTACTTCCTAATATATTTCTTGGAAACCTACAATTGAATTTCCTGACATGTATCATCGATTCATCGATTGCTAGATATATGGAGATGAAAAAGCATCCTCGAATGATTGCTTCAAAATGTTCAATCCTGTAGACCATCCTACCTTCAATGTAGGTGATATAATTCCCTTTAAGCTTTACGGTTTTGATGAACCCTTCTAGACATAAATGGGATCCAATTTGACTAAAAAACTTTACTTTCCTTGGCTCCAAAAGGTAGACGTAGCAACATGGACGGGTTGGGTTGGGTAACAGGTCAAAGTGAAAACATAATGAAACAAGTCATTTTTAAGTACATGTCAGAATGGTTGTGTTGACCCACTAACACTCTTGTCCTTTTCTTTTTAAGTAATAAATGTGTGTTACGTATGATTAACCTGGTGGCCGCAGAGAGTTCTAAATGAATGGTCCGCTGCACTCTTTGATATGTTTGAGATGGGAGCACACCAGATGAACTTCTTGCAGGAGAAAACTCCTTTTAATGTGGATAACTTAATTTCAGCAGATGACTATTTAAAGGGCTATTTATCAGAGAGGAAAAGTAGAAACGGGGAAAAGGAGTTACTTGATTTAGGTTTGCAAGAGATCAGAACGTATTTCAGGCTGTTCTTGATATCGTCAGTTTTGTTAATGTTCATGTTTTGTTCAAAAATCACTAAGAGTAAATAGATCACTTATGTCTCTAATATCCCAACAAAAAGTGTGAATCATTTTTCAGTTGTTTATGGTTTCTGTAATGGTGTCACTTTATCTAATATCCTATGTGCTCTCTGTCTGTATTTGTGTTGTTCATCAACAAATTGCTAAGATTTCTCCGTCGTTTAGATTCCATTTCACATCTTACATATAATATAAAAGATGATATAATATGATGTCTAGTTATGAATGAGACCTGACAGTGCAAAGGAGATGATACAGATGTGAAGAAACAGATCAGCTCAATTGTTCATATCATTTTCTTTCTTTACTTCACATCTTATGCATCTCTTCCTATCAAGTAACTAACATATTCATTTACTTTAATGAAACCTTTAAATATACAAAAACACTGGTAAGTTTTTAGGCTTTCGGTTCTGTTTTTTTTTTTCTTTTTCTTTTTCTTCGGACTTATAATCAGACGGTGTTAAATACACAAACATATACAAATTCAGAGGTGTAAGCACTTAATTAAGTTGAGATGCTATCAATTAAGTATGCCAACACTCAAGATTGAAATTCTTTAAATGTTGTATTTAAATAAGAAAAACAACAGATGTGCCGCTGCAATAATCAACTCTGCTAAAATGTAGATAGTTCGTGAAGTTTAAAAAATGGTTTTTTATCTGTGCTTTGTTACAATATGCATTCTATGACTAATGATCAAATATCATTTCGATATGTGCAAGTATGCTACAAAAGTCTCGATTGTCAAGAGAAAAGAAAAGGGTCTTCCGGTACATCTGGATTATGTACGTTGACGTGTGAATAGGATCTACAAAACAAAAAGATGATTGCAGCATTGTGCAATACTTGCTCTTAGCTGAGATAGATGTTCCAAAACCCAGTTGACCATGGTTAATCTTAATGTTGATATCAGCACTTTGACCTGGTCAAAGGGTTTGTGATATGGAACTATGATTTCACTTTCAGTCTTTGTCTCATATACTTCAGTGCAGACCGTAACTTGGCTCTAGCTTTACGGTCCGGAGTGCACCCAGACAATATCATTTCTTCATAAACGGCGGGCACCTAAAATTTAACATCAAATTCAAAGGAAATCAGCTAGACGTATAATTATTTTTAATGCCTAAAATGCCCACCAATAATTATGAGATAGACGACGAATCTACCGGATGATATTATGATGGTGAATAGTTGATGGACAAATAGGCCAATCTGGATTGTGACTTGGCCTAAAATTGCAGAAGGAAACATTACAGCTCTGATCTAATACTCGGTATGGTAAAAAAGATACTAGAGAATGTTTACGTGTATACATTACACTTTGTCCCATGGAAAAATTGTAATTTTTATGAGATAGAGATATTAAGTCATTAAGTCATATATGATATACCCTTTTTTCAAATAAGAGGGTCCACCTTTGACGTTTCAGAGTCAAAATATTGTTCTTCGAATTAAAATTTGCATTTTTACAAAATCTATGTTCCCGTATGACTGTAACACTCTTCCCATCCAAAAGTAATGTTTGAGTATGTAGTTTAGTGAAGTTTATCAGTATTACACAAAACTTTACAGCATTTTGGGAACCAAATAATGACTAGTAGAGAAGCCTATAGACTGATCAATTTCACAACTGTTTTGAAATGATTACCAATGGTCAAGGAGGTAATCTTACCAAAATACATATATTTTATAGTAGATCAAGAATAGAAATCACTAACTTTATTTATTATTTAAGGAAGTATGGAATACATTTCTTGGATTATGGTTCTATCGAGAGACAAAAATACAAAGTCCATACCTCGTCAAATTTCTCCACACGAATTAAAGCCTTCATCAGAGTAGTATACGTGACTACATCCGGTTTCAGGTCCTGTAGTTGGGAAATATCACAATGATATTCATAAGTTGGTTAAGGACTATTAGGATACTTGGGTAAGTGCTTAAACGAGCTTTAGGACACTTACATTTTCCTTCATTGACCGTAAGACTGCAAAGGCTTCGGCATCTCTCCTATCTTCACAAAAAGCATTTATTAATGCATTAAGAGCTAAATTACTTGGCTTCAAACCATCACTTCTCATGACCCTAAACGCATTTAGTGCCTCCTCAGATAGACCCTGCTCATTAAACAAAATTCAATCACGACATTCATTTTACTCATTCAAAACATAAACTTCTGGTCATAATCAACATAGTTGAAAAGGTGGATGATAAAAATACCCTTTGAGCGTAGGCATTAATCAGAGCATTATAAATTGTTGAGGTCGGCTTCAAACCAGCAGATTTCATATCCTCCAAGCATTCAGTGGCATCGATAAACCTCCCTGCTTTTCCATATATGTCGACCAGTGTAGTATAGGTTATCACATTAGGCTGCAAACCTTGACTGTTCATCTTTCTTAACAAGCTTCTCACTCCCTCCCACCTCTCTTGTTCCCCGAATGAGTTGATCATAATATTAAATGTGGCAATACAAGGCAAACACCCACTTTGCTGCATTTCATCAAACAATTCCTCTGCTTTACTGTGATGCCCGGATTTACAATGACAATCAACAAGTGTATTCCAAGTAACCGTATCCGGCTCAATCCCTTCATCTCTCATCCTCTCTAATGTCGCCAACGCATTATCAAGACAATTATACTTCCCAAACGTATCAATCATCACATTATAGAACTGCCTGTCCGGTTTCACACCACACGTCTGCATCTCTTTCAAAACCTGAAACAATCTCTGCCACTCACCTCTATCACGATACCCAACCAAAATCCTACTAAACACAAACGAATTCGGCTTCACATTATTCACCTCCATCTCTTTCAACACTATCCTTGCACTCTCCCACCTACCTGCACTTCCATACGCATCAATCAAAAGACTATACGTATATTCATCAGGCGCAACTCCATTCCTCTCCATTTCATTCACTATCCACTCTGCATCCTTTAAACAACCATTATTAACATATGCTTTCAACACACCGTTATAAGCTCTCGTTCTAGGTCTCAATCCACCATCCTTGATCTCTTCAAAAACCGCTTCAGCCTCTTCAGCTCTCCCCAAACTCCCCAACTCCGATATAATTGAAACAACAGTCGACATTTTAGCACTCAATCCATTCGCTTGAATCACACCTAAAAAATACATAGCTCTATCAACATCACCTGACTTAACAAAACCTAACACTATATCATTCAACAACTGCACATCCAACTCAATTTTATCCGAAATCATATCATCATATAACCGTTCCAACAAACCGGAATCGATCTGATCGTTCCGAACTAACGACTGAATAATCAAACTAAAATTCGCAAAATCAGTCTGGTAACCTTCACACCGCATCTTATTCAACAGAATAACCGCTTTTTCCAAATCATCGTTACGCGCACACGCGCTAATCAAAACATTATAACTTAACGGTGTAAGTGTGTGTCTCTGTGAAAGCAAAAAACCTTCGTACACTTTCTCGGAGCGTGAGAGTTCGTGTATCAATATCGAATACATATATTCGTAAGATACACATAAATCATGCTTACTCAGCCAATCAACAAGCGCGTGAATCGTGGAAATCGACTCCGACGAAGAATCTGAAGTAGCTAAGGTTTTGAGTAAGTAATGCCAGAGAGAAGGTGGAACTAACCGGTATGAGTTAACGAGTTGTGACTCAGTGAGTTCTGATGACTCGGTCGAATTTCCGTCGCCGGAGGCGTGATTTGAGAGGAAGTTGAGGAGAGGTGAGAAATCGTAGCGGCGGTTAGAGTGTGGTGAAACGTCGTCATTTTGAGTGGTGACGTCATCTTCTGATAAGGAGAGTGAAGTGAGAGAAGATGAACGGAGGGGTGTGTGTTTGTGTGACGTGGCAGTGGTGGAGAGTGGTGGTTGTTGGGAAAGATTGCGGTGGCGGAGGACGGTGGTTGATGGTGGAGGGAGAATGAGTGTGTTCATATTATTTGCAAAAATAAAATTCTGCGAAATTGGTGGATGGGGGGAAAGCTGACGGTTTATCCGTTATGTAAATTTGTAACTTTAGTCCCTACACTATCAAGATATACCGTCTATCTATCTAAAGTTTGTAACTTAAAAATGTGACATATATTATTTTGTATTTTGCTAACCATAGCCTAACATAGTAAAAATAGTAAAGTTATCCGTACTTTGTTACGGTTTTTTCACGTTTAGTTTTTGTTAAAATAAATTATTTAACATTTGTCTTGAATACACCTTATCGAACAATAGATATTTGTTATTGTTGTATTAGAACATCTAATAACATCTTTTCAAACATTAAACTTTTGACAAAATATAAACTTGTGTATCATTAAATAATTTGATCATGAAAAACGTCGCATATATATCTCATATTATTTAACACGAATCATAATATAACAACAAGAGTACAATAATAACGTATAAAAGTATTCGCTATTATTTAACACGTGATAGTAAAATAACCATTAAGATGGTGTTAATAACAGAAGCGTAATAGACGAAAAAGTGTCAAAAGAATCATAACATAGCAAACACAGTAAAATAACAACGTATAAAAGTATCCGATATTATTTAACACGTGATATTATAATAACCATAAAGATTGCGTTAATTATAGAAACGACATGGGTCTACAGTGCCAAATGAATTATAACATAGCAACTGCAGTAAAATAACAACAGATAAAAGTATCCCGTATTATTTAATACGTGATGTTAAAATAACTATAAAGATGACGATAATTACAGAAGTGCCACCGATAAATAGTACGAAATGACAATATTTGGCGTCAAAACGACGCTCATTCTATGACAAATGATGGTATGTAAAATAAAAGGTGATAAACGGAGAAAAAGTCCTTTAAAAGTAATTATTATTTGTTAAATATTGGGCGCAAATTACTAATTTACTCCGAATGAATGGTAAGAAAGATACACCTTTTGAATATATGGATAACTAGGAAGGTAGCCTTACGTTCCGCCGTGGATGTAACTTGTAAGTTCAATTTAGACGGGGTGACTTTTGAAAGAATGTTGAGACCACTCGGAAAAACCTGTCTCTCATGATGCATCTATTTTTCTTCCTTGCTCACGTCATCACAAGCAAAACCTTCTACCTTATATATGTGACAACCGTCACCTGAGCGCCTTGTCCGACCGTGTTCTAGTTCGCCGTCGTCGTATTAATTTTAGACTAATGACATTTATAATGTTATAAATAAAATGTGTTTATTTTATGAACGATAAAATATGACAAGTTTATAGTCGTTACGGACGTAATTGGAAAATAAATGTTTTGGTGTTCGTTTTATGTTTTAATGAGGTTCGAGTCAAAAGATTCGTTTAAACGAATGGTTTTCCGGGTGAAACTGTAAAGTCTCGCGAGAGTCCAAGTGGGGGTATAAAAACCTTTCACCATCCATTTCCATCCATTCTAGATCTATCCACTCTCTCACTACTTTCTCTCTCTAAAACTTTTGAAAGATTTCGATCTAATCTCGTTTGTGGTACGTAAACTAAGTGTTCTATTCAACCAATCTCTCGATCTAACTTAGAAATGCCTTGAATCTATCAAGTTTTTGTTGAAAAAGTTTTATTTTCGGTTTTGAATGTGGGCCGAATTTTAGAGCTTCGAAATCAAATGTTTCGGGTCGTTTTTCGTATCAAAACTCTAGGGGTTATGTTTATCTAACATTTGGGTTGATTTTCAAGTCATAAACGAGTCGTTTCATGGATTTAAAAATCTGATTTTGTGTCAAGATCCAACCTCGTACGAGGTTGAATATGAAGACTCGCATATTTAATTCTTGGCTGCCAAATGATTTGGTTTGTTATTAGAAGTCATCGCACGTGCTATTCAATTTTGTATATGATCATGTTAGTGCCATTAATTTGTCAAATGAATTTGTTGTCAAAAGTTGTGGTTCGTGTGGGGCATTTGACCAACGACCCTCCATAAATATCTTCCAAATTTTATTAAAGTTCGTACGAAGATTTGAAATGTTTAGCCTCGTTTGAGCTTGTATATGTGAGCCTCGTTTGAATTTGTAAATGGGAACCTCGTTTGAGTTTTTAAGGGTGAACCTCGTACGAATCAATTGGTATATGTTGAACCTCGTACGAGCTTGGTGGTGTGAAGTTCGTACGAGGGTGGATGTCCCAAGTTCGTGCCATGATTTATTTTGTCAAGTTCGTATGAGTTGTGGTGTCAGGTTCATGCGGGATTGAGCCAAGCTCGTGCGAGCTTGGCATGATTGTCTTGGTCAACTCGATTTTTGTACTAGAATCTTATTTTCGTGCATTCCCGTGTGCCTGTCGTTCGTTCCTTATTGATTTAAAATGCTCCCGAAAGATTTAAATGACGTAATGAATGGTTTGACATAAATGACTAAATGAAATGATTTAAGGTTTAAAAGCAACACATTATGAGATTTACAAGACTTTGCTGATAAACCTTAAATGTACGAAACAAATGTTTTACGCGTGTTCAATGGCATTTCTAATGACACTAGTTTAGACTTGATTATTAGTTCGTATTTGTAACACCCCGCCAAGGCGGAATACACGGGGCGTACAGTTAATGAACAGTTTACAGCACAAGTATAATAGATCACAACACCATTGCCATAAAATACAAAAGAAAGTTACAATGTACGGGGTATTCAACCCAAGAATTTAGTTCAAATACAGATTAAACGTATGATTGCCACGCAGGG
>JAOXNX010000001.1:15488389-15498992 GCA_028566075.1 Solidago caesia | reverse complement strand
TAGCGCCGCTAATAGCGGAACCGCTATTTTGACCGCTATTATATCTCATGTCCGCTAACCGCTATAGCGCCGCTATATCACCGCTATTAACTACATAGGTTAGAATACACCAAGGCCCAATCCATGATGTATTATGGGCCTGTAGGGTTTTGAGCAATTAGGGTTATATGTGTATAAATAGATGTTCATTGTACAGTTGTAAAATACAACATTTATTAAAATAATCTTTCAACCTTCATACTTTGCCCCAAGCCGCTCCCTTCCTCTCCTCATGGGAGTGCCATCTTACTTGCCAATTTAGGGCTTTGTCATGGTACATTTCTTTGTGGCAAACATGTGAGATTGCAGATGATTTGGTTCTTTGGTGTTTCGCAGGTCGTTCACTCCCTGAACTAGGCCCTCAATGGCGGAGACAATTGCTCGTTGTGGTGGGGTCACCGGTGTCAGAAGTGCGGCACAATACAGGTTGGTGATTGTAGCGGCGTAGTGGTTTTGGCGGACATAAAAGGCATATACATATATACAAAACATACAAACTAATGTCTCAACAAGGCCCTACGAGTAACAATCCTAAGGTGGGACCTTGTTGAGACATTATTTTGTATGTTTTGTGTTTTTGTATACGCCTTCTTGGTTGGCTAATCCCCTACGCCGCAACAATTGCCAGTCGGTACTGTGACGGTGCCTCTAACGCCGGTGACCTCACCAGCACAACATGAAATTGTGCTCGCTATTGAGGGCCTAGTTCTGGTAGGGAACGACCTGTGACACCTCGGAAAAGTCATATGTAACCTGTCTTTAGATGTACCACGAGAAAGCCCTAAATGGGCATTTAAGATGACACTGTCATGAGGAGAAGGATGCGGCGGCTAGAAGGGTCGCCCAAGCCTTAGCCTCGAGCGCCGTGATTGCAGCCAAGTAAGGGTAAAGCGTGTCTAATAGGCAGAAAGTGACGGTTTTAAATGCAACATCTACGTCTGAGGGTGAAGATGCGTAATGGGGGTGTGGAAGGCTGGCTGGTAAGCGTGGTTGCGATGAATGAATGCCTTTGTTATTTTATGTTGGGAGCACATCGCATGTTGAGTACTCCTTGCCAATTTTATTTTATGTTTAATAATTAAGTGGTAAGATAGTGGAGTATACAAATTAAATTTGATTGGATTTGGGAACCCATTGTATTCAAGCAAGCGAAGATATCTTTTTATTTGGTTATTAATTAATTGTATATTTGTTTGCCATATATAAAAACTCCAAGTGTAAGATTTTGACATTGATGTCTATTGTCTATTTTCAATGGTAGGATACGATGTAATACTTACTTTGTTTCATTGTGTCACATGTTTCTACTTTAATTATTGCTTGATTGTTTTGTTTTGATACCAAGGTTTATATCACATTGAGAAATATAGCCAAAGAAGCCTACATTTCCTTTTAGAAGTTTCAAACTTGAAATTCAATTTCTAAAGAGTAAAGACAACATGCCACTAAGAGTATGAAAAACCCCTACAGTTCAACTAAGTTCAGGTTCCAAAACGAGTGTATTAGATGCTTAACGGTCTGTAACTACGTTAGATCAGAGCTTGCTTTAGGCTCAACAAGCTGTAGTAATGCTTATAGAAGTTTTCAAGTAAGTATTGATTATTATGATGAGGAAATGATAAATAAGTTTTCATGTGTAATTTTTGGACTTACATGGTTATCGATATTAATAAGTTCCCTTATTAGTTATTGGTGTTTTGGTTTTTTAAAATATAAAGTTATTTGCAGTCATTAATTACAAAATTAGTGGTTTGATTGCTGTAAAACAAGCCTGCATTTCCTTTTAAAAGTTTTGAAACATGAAGTTCAGTTTTAAAGACAGCTTACCATCATGTGCAAAGTAGTGTGAAAAACCCCACTTTAGTTCCACAAGTGTAGGTTCGAAAATCAGGTAAAGTTGATGCTGTAAATTTTGGCTCAACTGGATATGGTTTTTCTTTTAATAGAATCTTTTGCAAATAGTTGTGAATAGTATGATGTGGAATAAATCACAGAAATATAATTGTGTGTACTTTTCAGACTTGTTAATTTTAACGTGTATGATTTTTACAGTGATGTCTATTTAGCCTGTCTGATTTGGGAATGAGTTGTTTTAAATGGTTTGTATGTGATTTATTAATTGCTTTGTTTTGCTGCATCACGTATGTCTAATTTAAGTAAATGCTTGATTAGTTTGTTTTAATTATTTTCATATGTGTACTGTTCTTGGTAGGGATACTATAGACCTAGATTTTGAGTGTATTGAACTATTGATTGATGACCAAGATTTACGTTCTATTTTCACAGATCGAGCAGATTTGCCAGGCTTCAAAATATTAAATGCGCAATTGCTGGGAAAAATCTGTATATCAGATTTACTTGCAGCGCAGGTGATGCCATGGGGATGAACATGGTGTCAAAGGGTGTCCAAAATGTTTTAGATTTTCTTCAAGTTGATTTTCCAGACATGGATGTGATTGGTATTTCTGGTTAGTCTGAATTTCGAGAATCTGGATCTAATTTGATGGCATATGTGAGACTATCAGCATTTCTGCATCTCGCAGGAAGAATAAGATTTTTTAGTAATCTGACGATTGAATCATGTTGTGACATGTGTTTCTTGATTGCACAGGAAACTTTTGCTCAGATAAAAAACCCGCTGCTGTGAATTGGATTGAAGGGCGTGGAAAATCAGTCGTGTGTGAGGCAGTCATCACTGAGGATGTGGTGAAGAAGGTGCTAAAAACCACAGTGCCTGCTCTTGTTGAGCTTAACATGCTTAAAAACCTTGCTGGTTCAGCTATTGCAGGTTCTCTTGGAGGCTTCAATGCTCATGCTGCTAATATTGTTTCAGCAGTCTTCATAGCCACTGGCCAGGACCCAGCCCAAAACATTGAGAGCTCTCACTGCATTACTATGATGGAAGCTGTCAATGGTGGAAAAGATCTCCATGTCTCTGTTACCATGCCTTCCATTGAGGTACTCACCATTCTACAAGCTGTTCTTTTTCAATGCACGTCTTCTGATTTAAAATGCTCCATATCAACTAAAGGTGGCAACTAGGGAGGGTCGTATGGGCTGGGTATGGGTCAAGACACGTAATTGTTGCTGCAGGTTGCGGCCTGCAACGCTTTTTGTCCAAAATCTAAACTCTAAAATAATAATTAGTGTGTCAAATATGATACAAATACTATAAGTTTTCATTGATAAATCTCATTTTATGAATAGAACAATTTATGCATCAAAAGTGCACTTTTGGCAACTTTCAGCCCGTTTTGCCCATTTGACCTATTTTCATATAATAATGCTTTATCTTTATCTTTATATTATCAAAAGTACATGGGTCAAAATTGTCATCTGTAGGGTCACCAAATAATTATAATGCGAAGCCTCGAACTTCATAATGGTCTACTGGATCCTCGATTTTCACGTGTAGATAATTATTTTATCATGAATTCATTAGATGTTATCATGTACCCTTTATATCCAGTGAAAGAATTTGCAACATTTGATTAAACACATGGTTTTACTAAAGTGTTGTGTCTAACAAGAACATATCATAAAGTTGAAACATTGTTGCTTACTTGCTTGATAATACTCCATTTGGATCATGGAATTTCAAGCAACAAAAACATTCTATCAAGATTTAAATATTCCCTCCATCTTATGAATAGTTAATTGCAATATTGGCATTTAACAAGTGTTTTGACTGTTTCGTTCTTCGGGTATCACTTGACATTTAGTAATATGACCAGATACGAGAGTTATTCAAAAAAGAAAATTGTGCAATTTTTATGTGACGCAGGAATGCGTATAATGTCTAATAGGTAAGCTTTGGAGTTTTTGTAGGTAGGTACGGTGGGAGGTGGGACCCAACTAGCATCTCAATCTGCTTGCTTGAACCTACTAGGAGTTAAGGGTGGAAACAAAGAGTCACCAGGGTCAAATGCCAGGCTGTTGGCAACAGTAATAGCAGGTTCAGTGTTGGCTGGTGAACTGTCTTTGATGTCTGCCATTTCAGCAGGGCAGCTTGTTAAGAGCCACATGAAATATAACAGATCAAGCCGGGATATGGCAGCAAATGTGTCTTAGTTGAGTAAATAAATGACAGCTCTAAATTGAAGTAGTTGTAAGTTGTAACGGACATAACCATGTGATCTCCCGAGCCATACTAACCATTATCCCCTAACCATTATCCCCTAACAGTCACTTCTTGGGTCAATTTTCAACCATTTTTCACGAAATGTGTGTTTGTTTTCAATTCCAGTTGTATTTGTTTCGGGGAATGTAATTTCAGATAGAATAATGAGGGTGTCATTCTTGCTCCGCTTTTTTGATTTGTGTAGCGCAATATGGACCATTGCAGATTACGAGTTATGTATGAATTGGATGTTACGAATCTAAATTTGTCCGTTTCATTTATGTTATATGCTCGTTGTGTTTTACCAAATTAATGTAGTAATCAATGATGTTAACATCTTTGGGTTGGAAACAAGCCAAATTGTTTTCATATTGCGTTTATGAAGGATCAATAGATGGAGATGTCAACTAAAAAAAAAGGTGAATGGTGGATGGTTCACCCGGGACCATTGTACCCACAAGGTGGAGATGTCAACTAGTATTCAACTTCATGAATTAAAACCCTGGCTCCCAAGTGTCAAGCCGAGCTTGTATGCTTCGAGTTAAGCTTAATAACTTGAGCTCAAACTTGAGTTGATAGCACGACAAGTCTTCATGATGCAGGCTAGATTGAAGATCTATTTTAACAGATCAAATATATAAATGTAATTCTCTGCATTTTTTAAAAATATTTTTGTTTATATGTATTAAACATTCTATTAAAAAACCTAATTGGATGAAAGATAATTGATAAATCCAAAACAAATATGAAAAAATATGCAAGTATCCTAGGTAATAAACTCCATTATACAAAATTCAACATTAATGAAGTTTCTTAAAATACAAATGATAAAAGAAAGTTTGGGAAACGTGTATAGATATTTTTTATACACTAAGTAATAACAGAATTGAGAATAATCCGAGATCAACTGGGTAAGTCTTGAGGTTTTTACCTACGTGAGTTCAAGCTTTGCTTGGTGCATCTAGAGTTTTTTTTTTTTTCCAGGAGAAACCATTCTGCAGTAATGGGGTCCGGGAGTCCGGTTAAGACAACATAGTCTACTCGCCTTTTAAACCGTTTATCCTCTTTAAAAATGAGGCCATAATTCTTGATGTAATTAAATGATTGAGATAAAAAGTATGGTTTTGAAATTTAATGTTACCAAAAATAATAGGATACCCATTGGCCATTGGTTAACAAATCAACATGGTAGATTTAACAAATCAACATTAATATTCACGGCAATAAAACATAATATTCTCTAAAATAATTAAGATTAAAATTAGAGACTTATTTGACTAACAACGGTTATTGTAGCCAACTGTTGTCATTTTTACCCGTGACTATACAACCATTGCGTGAATATAATTTTAGTTTTAAGAAAGGGGTATTTCTAATGACAGCCCTAAAGGCTGTCAATAAGAATAATTCTGTGCATTAATTACACTCAGATTTTTCTTTTATATTAAAGATTTTAATTAATCCACGTTATTTAAAAGAAAAGTTTGACTGTATTAAATGCACAAATCAAATTTATTAATTAAAATCTTTATTATAAAAGAAAAATCTGAGTGTAATTAATGCACGTGACTATTCTTATCGACAACCCTCGGCTGTCATTAGAAAAATCCTTAAAAAATTAATGCTAGCAAGATATATTTTTTGAGGAATGCTAGATATACAAACTAATTACAAACAAAAGTTTACAACAAACACATGTGGCATGTGATGTGGACCAATCAACAAAGAAAGAGAAAAAAGAAAGAGAAAAAATAACTTGATTTGATTGGTGAAAGATTAATTTATAAACTTTTGTTTGTAATTAGTTTGTCAACCTAGCATTTTTCATATTTTTTAAAGAGTGGTCAAGTTTGGAAATGTGTACAAAAATATCAATCAGGTTGTATATATCTGATTCAAATGTTGGATTTTTAAAATAGTTTTTCTAATGTGATAAAAAAAATTATATGTATTAATTACATACATATTTTCTTTTTATATTGAAGATTTAATTAATATACTTAATTTGTGTATTTAATATGAAATATCTGACTATAATTAATGCATACGATTGATTTTTTTTTATTGACGGCTATAAGGGCTCTTATTTTGAAAACTTTTTTAAAAAAAAGTATATATGATTTTTTATATAATAATATAGAATATTTTTCCTTTTTTAAAGTAAAATATTGGAGTATTTGCGAAAGGTCCGAACAACACGAGACAATTTGGAAAAAACACCGACCCGACGAAAATCAATTCCTGCAAGAAATGTTTTTTTAATAGTAATTATTCAAAAAGGGGAAAAAAAAACCCTAAATTGACATAAAATCTTAAAACCCTAATTCATTGACAATGGCTAGTAGTGGGTGGAAAAAATCAATAGCAAATGTTCGATCAGTGTTCGGAAATGCAATGGGCGGTCTTCGTGGCGGATCCAATCTCGCCTCTTGGGTTGTCGCCGGAACCCTAGCTTACTTTTTATGGGTCAAACCTTCACAAGACCTTAAAAAAGAACAACAAGTATTCATTTTTTTGTTTATTTCATTCTGTTAATTATCATAGTTATATTATAATGATGATTATAATAATTGGGTAGTGATTGATTATGTATGTTAGGAGAGAGTTGCACTGGCTGCTGCCTCTGATCGTTATCGATATGTCGAGAAAGTAAAACCGGTCCCGGATCTTCAGGTTCGGTTAAGTGTTATAGTTATCAAGTACTCATTTGTTCATGAATTGTGTTTGAAATGGATATATTTATTGTAGACAGGGTAATATTGTCATTTTGAGGGTGGGTGTGAGAATTGCGACCGTGCAGGGCCTCAATTTGAGTCCAAGTAGAAAATTATACTTTTTTGCAATTAGTGTCCTCATTTTCTTGCTTGCTGCAAAATACTGCCGTCTTTGAGGGTGTGTGAGAAGTGACGGTACAGCCCATCAAAATGTTAGAAAGAGTCCAAATAGTGTTTTTTTTTTAATGGCAAAATACTGTCGTCTTTTAAAGTGTGTGAGAAGTGCGACTTTACAGGGATTCCAAAAGCTTAGAGTGTGTTTTTTACAGTATGTACATTTTTTTGTTGATAAAGTTGTCGTTGTGTGTTTATGGCTTGAATTGTGGTTGATTTTTATGTGATATGGTTATCAGGATATGGGATTAACTGAGCTTGTTTTTGATCTTGTAGGAAACTGGGCTTATATATGGGAACAAAAATAAAACAAATGACCCTGAAAAGTGACGGGAGTGTTTTTGGAAAAGCATGGAATTTAAGGTAATTTTGTTATGTTTACAGTCGAAGGGTTCGATGTAGTATACAGTGATCGTGAAACTTTTGGTGGTATGTTAAGAATTTACGGGGAAAAGAGATATAGTTATTCAGTTTTTTTGCAGAGGACTTCTGCGTTGTAATAATGTCACATGTAAACTTTCATGAGGGCCAAGTTAATATATGCCAAATCATATCTGTTCAGTTTTTACTCACTCATTGAATGTCTAATCTACCATGTTGGTTTAACTTGATTAAGAAATCAATCCGAGATGGGTTATGTATTTGGTTCTTGTATGCTTTTTATGCTTTTCATAATTTGTCGATTAATTTTGTTATTTTAGGTATTTAGTGTTGATAAATAGGAAGATCTGGTAATTATAGACAGTCACAGTAATTCATGAATTCACAAGTTGCTTGATGCAATGATGCCTAACATAATTTCCTGTTGTGAAACACAGGAAGAGAATAATTCACAAAACACTCTTTCATGTTTAATATAATAACAAGGTGGTACACATGATGGGAAGTTCCGTTGTCTTGGTCAAATCTTGTTTCATTACTTTTGGCGTCTCTGATATTTTTGTTTTGTTGGTCCTGTTTGCTGTTTGTGGCTTTTAACTGACTATTGATTTCTTAAGAAGCTTGGCCGGAGAATGAACTATCTATGAACTATTGATTCAGAAATGAATCACTCTTTTTACATTCCCATTGTATACTATTAAGTTCTATCCAAAGTTAAGTAAATGAAATATTATGAAGCACATTCATTCATGACATGACTCATGTCTGATTATATAGCAAATGATTTCTTTGAACAAACGTTTTTATCCTCTATACATCTTCCTTCATGTCTGCTTTGTTGCAGTGATTCAATTGACTCTGGTTCCTTAAAATACAAAGTTTCTGTTTGTTTTGTTTGCTTGCCATAGTTAAGTACTCCATATATTTGATTGCTCATGGTGTGGCTTTGTGATATTAATAAACCTAGGGGCGAAGCTCTTTCCCTAACAAAACATCTTTAGTGAATTTTAAATGGCTTCAGAAAGTTTATGATTTCTTTTTGTGGAGTTTTGACTCCAAACAAATTGGAGTTGAAATTATTACCGCCTTACCGGGGTATCCCTTTACCCAAACAAATTGGAGTTGAACCAACTATTTTTCGACTTCCGTGTTCTGATACACAAAGGCTTGCTATTTTTGATTACCTGTAAGAGGCAATCCTTATCGCTGCTAGATTTATGTGGTCTGATTATTGGAACTGTCCTGTTATCTATGTCAGTTAGATGGGTGCTGCTGGAC
This sequence comes from Solidago caesia, assembly GCA_028566075.1. Taxonomy (NCBI): domain Eukaryota; kingdom Viridiplantae; phylum Streptophyta; class Magnoliopsida; order Asterales; family Asteraceae; genus Solidago; species Solidago caesia. Next base: position 15,490,286 of record JAOXNX010000001.1, on the reverse strand, counting down.
AACAAGATTACTTCATTAACTTGTATGCATAATACAGTATGTAGATGGCTTATGGACTAATGTTTTACAGTTGCCAGATACCAAAACCATGCCCACATTGTAAGATCATTGCAGAGTGTGAAACTTTCTGTTGTGCACATTTGGAACCTGCTTGTGTTCAGGGTTTTATACAATTACTTGCTGATTTCTTTCCACTTTTACTTGCTTGCTGTCAACTCAAGTGGCATTAATGTGGAGATTGTAGAAACCTGGTGTGTATGTGTGCGCGTTAACGTGGAAGACCTGGTGTTCCCAACGCTAGGCTTTGACTAGCTTCTTTTTTTTACCTCATTAATACAACAAAAAACAACGGATGTTTCCCTTGCATGGTGGAAGTGCCAAATCCGGTCTTTGCCAGCAGTCAGCAACTCACAACCTGCACCCAATTTTAAGGTTTTGTAACTTTTAAAAAGGAAAAATGTTTAAGGATATGGGAAAGTTGATAGAGTAACTGTTAGGTTCTAGAATTTGCACAATTTGTTTAAATAAATAACACAAAGTAAGCAAACAATAGTTACGCGGTCAATTGTTGCACTCTTTTATATATGCGAAAAAATTTTATAATGTTAAAGTTAGATAGATGACTTGAATACAATGCTTAACTTTATAACTAGACTAATTAAGACATTTAAATTGGGACGGAGGAAATACAATGTTTAACTTTATAACTAGACTAATTTAGACAATATATAATGTTCAAAAAAAAAAAATTTAGACAATATATTAACAACGAACACTAATGAAGAGCAAACTTTAACTGTTGCCTATGACTTCGTATATTGCAATAACTCAAGGAATCACACATAGTTGGACGGGCAAGAAGCTTTGGTCTTCAGCATCTGTTGCCTTTTATAGATCCACTTGCAACAGTCTTCGAGATGGAGTGGGCCCTGCGTGCATTTTTTATTTATTGACAATTTGACAAACTGAGTTTTCAATACGCCATGTTGTTGGAGGCAAACTGGGTTCAGTGTGCTTGTTCAATACGTTTGACCATTTTACTAATGTGGTCAGTGCACATACAATGTCATTGGAGAAGGTCTTATGAATAGGACCAAGTTTGTGAGCGGGAGGGAGGCGCATGGGGCCGGCTCTGAGGGTGTGCAAGGGGTGACACCGAGCCGGGCCCACACCCCCATGGGCCCACTACCTCCAAGTGAAATTAGAGTCATCAATTCGGTTGCGAAACGACGATCGGTGTAGTTGAGATCACCGTTGCACCAGTTGATGTTTTCAAGATGTTTAGCGAAGATGATTGTGATTTCGGGATCGCGGGGTTTGGACGGTGGACGGTGGGAGGTTGACATGGTGGTATTGATGGGGAAATTGGTTTTGGTTTTTTGGGGAATGTGGTTTTGTTTTAGGGAATAAACAACTTAGGTGCTTCTAAAGAAGCATATATCTATCAAATTTTTTATAAAAATTTTCTATTGTCCCACCGTGAAGTCCTGTAAATGTTACATTATATCCCTCATTTAAAATTGGTTTGAGGGGGAAGCACCTAACTTATATGTTTCCGGAAACATATAAGTTATCCCGTTTGTTTTATTGGATAAGTTTGAAAGAGAGATGTGTGGTAAATAGCATGAAACAATAGGGTCTTTTAAAGATAAATTTTTTCACAAATTTTTTTCATTTTATTAAGGACAAAGCATTCCTATTTTATTAGATAAAAAATCATTCAAATTATCATGACTTATGTGAGTGGGATAAGTAACGTGATTATATAGGACCTCTAAATAATTAGTCTCGCTAATGGGTTACTGAATATAACAGAAGTTAAAGAACCATTACCTTTTCATAGAATATGCGAAATGTCCACGAAACGGTTGTGCAAGTCCTTGATAATGCATACCAT
>JAOXNX010000001.1:15447194-15462139 GCA_028566075.1 Solidago caesia | reverse complement strand
TCAATATAACCCTTAAATGCTTCTTCAAAGCAACCCGTTTGATTTCGAACATCAGTCGGTTCGATGTTATAGAACACGGGTACCACTTCACGAAGCTTATTAGTGGAAAACCTCTGATCATATTCTTCCATAATCATCAGAACCTCGTCAAGACACCACTTGGAGGCTGCATAACCTTTCGAGAAGACAATTAGTGAAACTTGAGACTGGTGGATGGCTTTCCCCAGCTCTGGCTTCAGCAGTCTTCCTCTTTCCATGGCATCATCATCTCGAAAAGTGCGGATTCCGTGTTGCTTCAAGGCTGTATAGAGATGATCAGTGAATGTCTTGCGAGTATCTTCACCTCGAAAACTTAGAAAAACATCATAACTAAATCCAGAAATGGAAGATGATGATGATGATGATGATGATGATGATAACGATGAAGGAGATGTCAACACCATAGTCATTGAGCAAACACTGTAGATAAGAAGACTTTTTGAAGTGAAATTAAGATAAAATGTAGAAGATCTGAAACTTTGATAAAACCAAACATTACAATGACAAAAGTCAAAGACTTGGTCCACTGTTTACGGTAAAACCACACATTATTTTCTGATCATTCACATGGAAAAAATATACATCTAATGTATTAGTTAATATTAATAATAATTAATTAATGATACCAGTACAAGTATTTTTACCATTATTATATCATTATAATTATTATATTACTATTATTATTAAAAAATATAAGATAGTGAAAGTATAGTTTTTGTGGTTGTAGAATTGTTGAGAAATGAGTAAATAAATATGCGTATCTAGTGGTAAATAGTTTTAGTAAAATGGTAATATTACCGTGAAAATTCTTTTTAAATATAAAATATATATAATATTATTTGGCAAGGGTCACAAAAGACCCTAGCCTACCCGTCTCCCTTCATTGCAAGCCGAAGAAAAACCAAAGAGCATAGGTGACGAGCCCATGCCATCGGTGTCTCCAACCGATGGCTCATCGATTATCGAGAAGACCATTGGGAGAAGCCTTTAGGACTTCGTGTGTCATGTTTTTTTCCCCTTATTTCTTCATCTAACTTTTATAGTATAATTACTAGCATAGTATACATGCAACACAACATAACAAATAATTTATATATTTTTATAATCTTTTAGGATATCTGATGGTTTTTAATTGTGACTGTTAAGGTTGTTTATAAGAGTATGATAGATCTTAATATATCATCTTTTTCAAATAATATATTTTAATGTGTAAGCTTCAATGTGTTTCATAAAATAGTTATTAATCGATCAACCTTTTTATAATAAGTTAAGTTATAATTAGCTAATACTAATTTATATGTAATATACTATACGTTGATTAGCGGGTAATAGCAGAATTATATTCGCAATGGCGGAACCAAGATTGAAAGTGACACGTAGCATAATTTTTTTCTCTGGCCTTATATTGGCGTAAAATAACAATAACCACTAGATGTTTACGATTTTTAGCAATTTTTAAGTATATTTGGCTATTATTAACGGGTTTTAAGAGTTTTTGGCACTTCTAGTAGCTTTCATTTCATATTTAGTTGCATAAGTACATCTTTATAAGTTTTATTGATAAGAAAATCTTTCCAAAGTTTAAAGTTAGTTACATTGACCGGTATCCTATATTTATTGGACCCGTAGCACCAATAGAAAATACATCATTTTTCAAAAAAGTTAAACTACAAAAATTTAACCCGTATCCCGAGCTACCCCTGTCTTATATGTAGTTCCGCCTATGTATATTCGTCTCTAGATTACCAAAACGTTTGATACATAATTACATTGTCCAGATGCACACGGGACGGGGTATCTGGTCATGTGATAAACGTTTACAAAACACGGCCAATCATATCTTTGCGTCTAAAAAGCATTCTGGTCGGGTTTTTTTTTATACTGCCGGCGAGAATCTGTTTCTTGTTTTCTCTTTGTCAGTGCAGCGTATCTCTGCTTATTAATTTCTAAGGACGGGTTTGAATCACATTTTTCTTCGTACCTGATTTAGTAGATCATAAATGTTTAGTATTAGTAACTGAATAGAATAACTTTGTTTTTTTTGTTTTGGTTTTCTAGCTTGGGATTTAAATTGTAATGAGTTGCAGAAGTAGCAGATAGTTGTAAGTCTGTAAAAATGAGAAATGTGTTAATAATTAGTTCCATAGATAATAAAACTTAATAGGTGAATGAGTATATTCGAAAATCAAAATATGGAAAGTGTAAAGGAAGTATTGGATGAAGACAAACCCCACATTGATTGAAATGCTTGTTCTTCAAAGTTTGTGGCAATTTCGTTCCACAATGTTAGTTCGAAAACGTCATCACTGGTTTACAGATCAATTTGGTGATTATTATGAACAAAAAAACATCTGTCTGGTATGTATTTGTAGAACATGTGAACAGTACTTTGATTTTCTATGTATATATATAACTCTTCGGATTACCAGGTTTTGATTTGCATCTCCCTTTGTTAGTATTTTCCCCAACTATTAAAACGCAGCCAATGTAGTTTGAAATACAAAATACGTCAATTACCTCATGATTACCAAAGGCTATTCAATAGACGAATGATGTATCGATTTGGGTTATGTTTTATCTCATGCAGATCAAATAAAATCTTAGCTAAAAAGGGAACTCGTTGAAAGTTGCGCAAAGTCTACTTTTCACACATACGACCTCCATAATAGTTTTTTATTCAGAGATGTAGCTTCTGTTAAATAATATTGTACTTGTAATTGGAACTAGCACATTCATCGTCTAAAGAAAATACAAAAAAAAAAAAGTGATTGCACCTGTTTCAATATGTACTATAAATGACCCGTTTTGGCCCATTATCCAACCCGCCAGACCCCCCCATATTTGCAACCCCCGTATTTAAGATGAGGAAGAAATTACACTGTTATTGGAGCTGCACCACAACACCAATTGCATATAGAATCCTTCAAGTTAGTTACAGTGGCCATGTAACCATTCAGACCAGCTGCCAGAATATGATAACAAATATGTCCAAGAACCTACATGAGTATTACCTCATGACTGGTTAGAGAGTACTTAACGTATACCATATAATATGTAACTTGATTGGTGCTTCAGAAGCATACATAGGCATAATCGCAATCAAACTTTGAAGGCAGAGAACCCCGGGACTGATAGCCCATAAAGTGACAGATAGCAGTGAATTTCTTCCCTTTGTATGTCCCTTCTTTCTGTCAACATATTTCATATATAATGAGTTCTTGAAAACCATGATGATATTAAAAGTAATAATGATACACTTTGTACATAAACAAATAAGTTATGCCCAAATGGCTCATTTCGTACCAGTCTCTTGCTCATTTCCGCTTCTACAAGTACAGCAAGAAGCTTCTCAGTTTCAATCTGAGAGTCAAAACTCAAAAATCAATGCTTTTGAAACACAATTTACATCCTTTCCATTATAGGTAGCAGTCTTGACCCGTTTACTTAGGAATAGTTGTTCAGGTGATGTTTTATATGTAACAGGGTCAATCAAATAAATAGAAAAGCTTAGTTTACCAGGATACAAATCAAATGGGTCGAATGGGTCAAAAGTTACCTTGGTGAATATATATTGTATAAAACATCTCAAATCATTATATTCAAAAAGTTGTGTTATTGTTAAAGTAATGTTCTAAGCACATCAATTATATTCATAATTATATTGATACATCTGTTATATATAAAAGTTTAAATCTTTTGGACAGAAAGTGTTTCTACAGCACCACCTGTACCTATAACATATCCGTTTTTATCTTTAAGCCAACCCACCTATTTTGTCAAATGTTATTATCACTTCAAAGTACCTGAGATAACTGTGAAGAATCATCTGATTCAGGATAAAGGAGAAGCTGCAGTATTGAAGGTCATCTATGAGCAATAATCTGCATAAAAAACTAAAACATGTGCATAAATATAAGGTACGTAAAACAAACCTCTTCTCTAATAAAGGGTGGCAAAAATTGAAATAAGGCGGATGCCCAAGGTGACAGTTGTGATGATATTTTATCAACAGAAACACCTTGACGAAGATATCGATGGATTTCCTGAAAACACAAGATTTTAATGCCAAAATAAATATACTAATCTTTAAACCGAAAAAAAAGACATAATAAATTAGTCACCTGCAACAACCCATAAACCTCGGGAATGCTTTCTATAAGCCCTTCTGGAAGTAGGATGACTCCATGGAACTTTTCTGTCCCAATAAACAAACTATTGAAGATAAGCTGATAATACTAACCACATTGACAATTATAAAGTGTGGTAAAATGGGCGGTCAGACAATGTGGGTAATGGGTCAGATTCAGTTAGGGTGATCTCTAACACATTATGTTCGACAGTAACTTTATTTAAATATATGATTACAAAAGTTATATTATTTAAAGTATTAACAAATTTTTGAATATATGATTATGAGGATTTATGAATTAAAAAGGAAACACTTTAGGTCTTTAGGAGTCTTTCAACCCGCTTGACCAGTTCCTTTTTACGCTATTTCTGTCAATTTAAATCATTTCATCTGCTAGATAAAAATAACCCAAGTCAAACAATTCTTAGGTAAATGAACCGAAACTGCCACCTCTAACAATAGCAGAACCACAGACCACCACTGACCTTTTTTCTGCCGGGCTTGCACAGCATCACAGATCTGTTTTGTTATGTCAAAGATGGTTAGTTTTGAAGCAACAACTTCTTCACCAAGAATAACCTAGATAGAACACATAACAAGAATAAATACAAAATGTAGGCATCTAAATTCAAAAATTAGTATATAATGCTAAAGATCGTGCACCATGTTAGGATGTGACTGCAGAGTGCATTCCAAGGCAACATGAGAGGCCTTCTGCCACATGATCCAAACAAAATAGTAATACTGGAAGAAATAAAAATCATTTTAGATATTGACAGACGGAAAAATAAATAACACAATAATCAAATAAATAATGCCTCTTGTTATGCGTTTCAGATTCCTCTTGCTAGAAAACTGATACATGTAATATAGATAAGGGAGTGTCATTGAATAAGTATCAATAGTTAAGGGGGTGTTTTGTAAATATGTGAAATCGGTTAGTTGGTTTAGATGGGAAAGACGGTTACGAGCTATGTGTATAAATACCGTGGTTGTAAATGAAATTCTCATGATTGGTGTGATATTTTCTCGTTGCTTCTCCTAGATATTTTCCTCTTCTATCAAATTGGTATCAGAGCCATAGATTCCACGATCTTCGCTCATGATTTCGTCCTTTCTGGTAACTTTCCGCCATTGATTTCGGCACAGGTCAAATCTTCTACTACGATGACCACTAGGAATCAAGAGATGGAAAAGGTCACAAAAGAAATTGCTCGTATTGATCAATTTACACAATCAGGATTCAACGACATGAAAGAACTCTTTTTAGCGATGCAACGAAAATTAGATCGTCTTGAGAACCAGAGGAACGTTCCTCCGATTAATAATTCCGGTCAGAACAGCAACGATCACGGCGGAAGAATTAGCAATAACCGCCTGGCTAATCTAGAATTTCCAAAATTCAAAGGCGATGATGTCGAGGGATGGTTATATAAGTGTGAACATTTCTTCTTAATGGATGAAACACCGGCCAATTACAAGGGCAGGTATGCAGCTTTACACTTAGAAGGTAGGGCTTCATCGTGGCATTTAGCCTATGTCAAATCAAGTGGAAAAGACATTAAGGATATCCAATGGGATGAATATATGCGTGCTTTATCTACTAGATTTGCTTAGAATTTGACTGAGGATGCCATGGGGGCACTCAAAGCCTTAACTCAAATTGGTGAATTAGATACTTGCTGTGATGAGTTTGATTCATTGTTAACTAAGGTGACATTGGTAGACGAGTATATTGTAAGTCTGTTTTTAGAAGGTCTAAAGCCTGAAATCAAATGTCCTATTAGAATGTTTAAGCCACAAAGCTTGAAAGAGGCCCACTCTTTAGCAAGGTTGCAGGATAAGGCAAACAAGACTCTAAATGTGAAATATAACAGTGCTTATATCACAGGATATAGATCTACTTATCCGAGGACTAACACTTTGACTAATGTAGCCAAACAGCCATTATTAGCCACACCTGTCAGTTATGTTCCCTTTAATGCTTTGGTGCCTACCTCAAACCTTGTTAACACTATTACTACTAAGATTTTGGAGGAAAAAAGAGCTAAGCATGAATGTTTCTTTTGTAAGGAAAAGTTTGTACCTGGTCATAGTAGAGTTTGTAAAGGAAGGAAACAACTATTTTTAGTGGAAGTAGATGATTCTTCTGATCAGGAAGTGGGAGAAGTTAGTGGGGGGTGAAGTAAGGGCAGAGACATATAATATGACAACATTAGTTCAAGGAGAGCCTCACATTTCTTTGAATGCAATTTTAGGAATTCCCTCTTATTCCACTATGCAAGTTGTTGGTACTTTGGGAACTAGAAGATTGCATATTTTGATTCACAGTGGTTCTACCCGCAACTTCATGAGTACTTCTGTTGGTGAAAAACTGAGATCTCCATTAGTTCAAAATCCAAGTGTAAAGGTGTTTGTAGCTGATGGCAATAAGATGGAATGTGTGTCATTATGTAGACAATTTCAATGGATGATGCAAGGCCATGAGTTCAAGGCAAATATGCTTATCTTAGAACTGACAAACTATGATGTTGTTTTGGGAGTTCAATGGCTTGAAACATTAAATGATATCATGTGGAATTTCAAAACTTTGACTAAGAGGTTCAGCTTGACAATAAGGAGATCCAATTGAAAAGGGTAGTTAAACATGGTGTCAGTTTATGTTCAATGAAAAAAATGAGTTCACTAGTCAATCATTCTGGAGATATAGCATAGGCTTATTTATGTAAGCTGCAAGACTCTGCAAATAAGTTGCCCATAAGTGAGCCTAATCTAATGGATTGCAAGGAACAAGTGGCATTACAGAAACTATTGGACAATTATGGAGATATATTTGAGTTACCAAAAGGATTGCCTCCCTATAGAGATTGTAATCATAGAATTCCTTTGAAAGATGAAAGTGTGACTATCAATCTTAAACCTTACAGATATCCCTGTGCACAGAAAGATATCATTGAAACCATGACTAAGGAATTGATGGAAAGTGGGGTTATTAGGCATAGTAATAGTTGTTTTGCTGCACTAGTAATTTTTGTCAAGAAAAAAAGATGAAAGTTGGAGGATGTGCATAGATTACATGTAACACCCGTCTTTTTTAAAAATTAGGATTTCAAAAACTTTTTCACCAAACGGCGTCAACAACAGCGGAAACAATTTAAACTTTATAAAATCGGTGTTACTTGTCAAACATCATCACAAACAATAAAAGAAATCCAAATCATAATCATTACAACGTAAATCCAACATAATATAAGTTATTAAAACAAAAGGACATATGATCTAAGATAAGTCTTTTTGGGTAACTAAGCGTCTTCAAGCCAACTACCCAGCCTCACGTTAGCACTTAATCTTCAAACCTGCTTATTCCTGAAGGCACAACGTTTTCATAAAATCAAGTGTTAGCTAAAGAATAGCTAAGTAAGATACGCAATGTTAACAAAACATTTGTCAGTTTTACTTTTCATAAACACGTTCATTTCGTTACACGTTACATATTATACCCATCATACATAACATCCCCCACAATTAACTTAACAAACATTACAAGTCTTACGCACAGTCATATTAACATTATAGAATATAAATATTCTAGTTTATCCTACATCACACATTATACACGTTATACATGTTCAACATATTATGCATATTAATCCCGCATCTATCCTACATTTATCCCACACCTCATTCCCGCATGTGTCCTACATCTATCATCCTGCATCTATCCTACATCTCATATCAACCTATATAGCATAGCATTATCACATTATCGTTTCACAACAATGCATGTAAATGTTAACTCATTATAGCTACTATAACATTTGCACATAGCCCATATAACCTCCCACAAATTTCCAATTCCCCCATAACATAAAAATCATCAGTAATATATCAAAACCACGTTTTGTTGTGCCCCCATGTGTTAAAACAATGTATCTTACCTCAAAGATGAACACGACACAAAATAACGCAAGCTAGCAGGCCTCACAAACGTCCAAATCAACCTATATCAAGTTTACCATCAATAAACTAGTAGAAATAGGTCCTAATAATGTTATAGATTCATCTCATAACTAAGGGACACTTATAGGATACTTAAACGCTTGTTTCGGAGCTCAAACGAACCAAAATAAAAGTCCCGAGATGGTGGGCCGCACCAAACATTCAGTGGGCCCCACCAGAAACATTCTGCTCACAAAAAACACTTGGTGGGCCGCACCTACTGACATCAGCAAAACGGGTTTTCTTGTTATCAAACAAATAGACCTCATCTCAAATCCTTACGACCCAAAACTTTCCAAATCCTTTCAAGGCAACTTTTAGGACCTAATTGACCTTTTGAAAATATTAATTAAGTCCCACATCATGAGGATATACAAATCCCCTTTACATCGTTCATTCGGTTCAAAATCGTACACTAATCGATCAAGATCACCACTTTAAGCCTTAGGACTTCAATTGACACTTGGAATTGACTAATTAACATCTTATAAACATTACCCATTCATCAAGTTAGATACTTGATGGGATTTACCCACTCAATTGAAGATTTATACAAAAGACTCACGATTACGACCCGAAAACGTTACGGTTAATTCACCAATCATGTTTAATCACTCCCAACCCTCAAAATCCGAATTGACCAGACTACTAACCCCTTAATTACTCACTCATTGAACCGAGAATGGGTTATTACCTGTAAGAAAGATTATCGGATCGAAAGCCTATGGAAATCACCACCAAAATCACCCGAATCCTTGGAAATCACCTAGGGTTTCTCTTGGGCAGAAGTTTATGTCTCTAACCCTAATTATGCAGATCTAAACCTATATTTATATCCCTAAATCTGCTGGAACAAGTTTCCCAAACTCAACATCTAGGCCCTCGTACTTTATAATCTCTTAAATTACGCATTAAACGCTCACTTAACCATTTTTAATGACTTCTAACTCTACCGGAAACACATGTCTTTTAATTAATTACATTTAACACATAACACCTCGCATTTAATCATACTAATCATTTAAACACATATAATTCACATTTTCACATTTAATTCACATAATAAACCTAACGAAAGATTAACGGAAGTAACGGCCGAAATCTATAAATTTTGGGATGTTACATTACAGGAAGCTTATTGAAGCTACAATTAAAGATGTGTTTCGCATTCCTCTAGTAGAAGACGTGTTAGATGAACTTCATGGAGCCATTATCTTTTCAAAACTGGATCTTAGATCAGGCTATCATCAAGTGCGAATGCATGAACCTGACATCTACAAGATTGCATTTAAAACTCATCGGGGTCATTATGAGTTTCTGGTACTTCCATTTAGGTTAACCAATGCACCTGCAACATTTCAATCCTTAATGAACACCACATTTAAGGAAATCTTTAGGAAAAGTGGCTAAGTCTACTTTGATGATATACTGGTTTACAATTGCAGACTCACTTAGTGGATTTGGGCAAAGTTTTGGATCTCATGCGTCTGCATTAATTGAAAGCCAAGAGGTCTAAATGCATTCGGGTCACATTATTTCAAAGAATTGGGTTTCTACAGACCCAACTAAGATTAAGGATATTCAAGAGTCGCCTGTTCCACTCACTATTAAGCAATTGAGGGGATTTTTGGGCTTAACAGGTTACTACAGAAGGTTTGTGAAAGGATTTGGAATCATTGCTAAACCTCTGACAGATTTACTCAAGCAAGATAACTTCCACTGGTCTGCAGAAACTTAACAATCCTTTGATCACTTGAAACAACTTATGTATACCCCACCAGTTCTTAAACTTCCAGATTTCACTAAGCCCCTTATCATAGAGACAAATGCTTCTTCAACAGGCCTGGGAGCTATTTTGATTCAAGATAACCATCCACTGGCTTTCATTAGCAAGGCACTTTCTGTCAGACAACAAGCTTTTACAGTTTATGAGAAAGAGTTAATGGCTATTCTAATGGCAGTGAAACAATGGCATCATTATCTCATTGCCAAACATTTTATCATCAGGATAGACCATCAAAGCTTAAAACATTTGTTAGAGCAAAGGATTGTGACTCATGTACATCAGAAATGGCTTGCCAATTTAATGGGATATGATTACGAGATATGCTATACGAAGGGGGTTGAGAACATTGTGGCAGATGCTTTATCCAGAATTACAGGAGCAAATCTTATTTAGATAGGGGTGAGTTCTCTCCAACCAGGTCTTTTGGAACAAATACAAGATACTTGAAAGCAAGATCCAGTAACTCAAGGACTCATTCAAAAGTTAGAAGCAGGATACCAAACAAATTGTAATTGCCAACAATCAACAACTCAAAGAAGCAATCATGCACATTTTTCATTCATCTGCTGTTGGTGGGCATTCGTGTATCACTCCTACATTAGTAAGGATCAAGGAGCTATTTTATTGGAAAGGATGTGCTAAAGAGGTGCATAAATTTGTCAGTGTCAGACTTGTCAAAGATCAAAGTATGAAGCAGTTGCATCTCCAGGGCTCTTACAACCACTTCCCATTCCCAAGACTCTTTTTTCCAGACATTTCTATGGATTTCATATATGGTTTGCCTAAGGTGTAGGGCAAGATACTATTTTGGTCATAGTAGACAGACTAACTAAATTACTTCATTCCACTCAGTCATCCTTACACTGTAGTTTCTGTGGCACAATTGTTCTTGGATAATGTATTCAAAATACATGGCAGTCCTTCTACCATTGTTTCTGACATAGATCCTGTATTTGTGAGTCAATTCTGGCAAGAGTTCATGAGATTACAAGGTGTCAAGTTAGCCATGTCATCACCTTACCATCCACAATCTGATGGCCAAACAAAAGTGGTTAATCGATGTTTGGAATCCTATTTGAGGAGTATGTGCATTGATTCTCCTCTCACTTGGGTTAAGTGGTTGTCACTAGCACAATGGTGGTACAATACCACTTGGCACTCTTCGATAAAAATGTCACCTTTTGAGGCTCTATTTGGGGTTAAACCTGGAATTCATGTGCCTTTTATTCCGTGAGACACATCAAATGAATTTGTAGAAGATTTGCATATGGAGCGAGAAATGATGATTAAGAAGCTCAAAACTAATCTCGAAGGGGCAAAGAATAGGATGAAGCAATTAGCAGACTGTCACAAAACAGATAGAAAGTTTGAGGTAGGGGATTGGGTATATGTCAAGTTGCATCCTTTTGCCCAACAATCCATGAAGAAACACCATAATAGGAAGGTATCTCCTAAGTATTTCGGTTCGTTTTTTATTCTACAACGGATTGGCTAGGTTGCCTATCGCCTAGATTTGCCCAATGTTGCTGAAATATATCCCATATTCCATGTGTCTCTGCTTAAATAGGCCAGGGGCTCTACTCAATTCACAGGGTCAATTCCACAAGCACCAAGGTTTAGTCTTCACCCTCGTGCAGTGTTAGATACTCAGTGGGTCAAGAAAGATTCAAAAGGGGCACTTAAGATCTTGGTTCATTGGGAAAGGTTGCCTATTACTGAAGCTTCTTGGGAATACCTCGACGACATGAAATGCATATTTCCTCATTTCTGTTTTTGAGGACAAAAACATTATTAAGGGAGGGGTAATTGATACATGTAATATAGATAAGAAAGTGTTATTGAATAAGTATCAATAGTTAAGGGGGGTGTTTTGTAAATATGTGAAGTCGGTTAGTTGGTTTAGGCGGGAAAGACGGTTACGAGCCATGTGTATAAATACCGTGTTTGTAAATGAAATTCTCATGATTGGTGTGATATTTTCTCATTTCTTCTCCTATATATTTTCCTCTTCTATTAAAAACAAACCAAAAAAACACAATATTCAAATTTGAACAAGGTCAAAGTATATCCCATATAGATCTACACACTTTATTAATATCTCAAAACATTATTACTTTACTTATGTTATATAATATACTTTATAAATCAAATAGATTTTTATCACTTACTAGAGTGAAGGCCCGTGCGATGCACGGTCGGGTAAGTCGATTTGTTTGACGTTTTGGCTAAAGTTTCTTGATCATTAATTGACGTTTATGAAGTAGTTTATCTAACGAATGTATAATAAATTTCTTAATGCATGGTGGTGGCGTTCATTGTAAGTATTAGTTTGTGTAGGATAGTATTAAATTGAGAATGCATATAATGAATGTAGTTTAATAAAGACTATTCATAGTAGGGTATACAAATTGCAGTTTCATCGCCGGAAGAAATAAACTGTCTTGTATCGTTCGTATATTCCAAATCAAGAATCAGACCTTTTTCTCCAAATTGCAGTTTCACGTTTCTTATATTTCTTCTCCCAACAAAGAAGTTTAGTCATTTCCTCAATGTTCTTCTACTCTTTTTCAAGTTCTTCTTTAGCTCGTTGCCATGATTTAAATTTAGCCTTCCACTTAATCGGAGAACCAATATGAACCCGATAGACACCAGGTCTGAAAACTCCATCAACTTCCATCATGTACTTTCCACCTAGCACAGATTTCTTTATCAAGTTAATTATATGAATCTTTAATACCCTTATTTAAACCAAAAATTAGAGTTTATGAGGTTACTATTTCCGCCCCATGGAATCAAGCACCGAGAACAATGAGCCATGTCAAAGGATCTCGACGGATATGGAAGCTTCATAGTTCCATGAACACCGATAATTGCTGGAACACGTCTCTCAAGGGAAATTTAAACTTGTGCTTCATGTGAGTCTCGCGATGCAAACGACATAGATATCACATTTCTATTGAATAAATATGCACCCCAACTTGCAACCTACGCAAATTACAATGTAACAAAAAAAAAAAAAAAAACCCAACTCTGACTTCGACCCGCTCCAAAAAGTTAACCATTTTTTACTCGAGCAAGTCAGACCCATTACCCAACTTGCCCGACCCATAGACTTTACACCTTTAATAAAGAGTAATAATTATATATGCTAAAGCCAAAATACACATTTTTTTTCTATGCTAGTAAGATCTTTAACTTTCAAATGGGCGACATATTTTTGCTTTTCTCTTTCTTACCAGCCATACAACAATTTTCTTGTGGTTTTGTGACGGAAAGTCCTATCGGCAGTTCACAATTGGCTGAACTTTCAACTTCTAATGACTCTGATATAGATACTTTGTATCCCATTACACCAACACAGCAGCTGAACATGCACATTTTAGATATGCTTCTTCAAACGTGTACGCACCCATACAGTGATAAATAGGCCAACAATTTGCTTGCTTAATATTCTTACATATGGTTAAATCAAAGTCCAGATCAGCAAGGAAAGCTTCTTCTGGTATGACTTGATTGTCACCATTTATATATGACTTGAAAAAAGCGTATGTTCTAAAAGTTTTAGAACCTTTGAATGATTTCAAAAAAGCCACTCTTAGTACTGGTAAAAACGGGATGGATTAGAACATTTGATAGTAATGGGTAGAGATGGGCACCTTTAAAGAAAGAGAATATGTGAAGTTCATGTATTGGAAAAATCTAACTAAGAAAATAAATTATCACTGGTAAATAGAAAGCTTACACCAAGAGGTAACCACAACTGCATGCTATAATATAATCGTCCATGAGGGTCAACTCCCAATAAATCTGCTCCTTGAATTGATTTGCCACATGAACTTCGGGATTTTTCTTATCAACTACACACTCTGAACAATACCAGTCCCCCTCTGGCTCTGGCAACATATTAGTTGCAATACCTATGAACTTTGAATGAAAAACATGGCTAGTTAATAGAAGTTGCCAAACATCAAACCCATCAAAATGAAAAACATAGCTAGTTATCTAACTTTGGTAGCATGTAGAACATTAGTTAGTTGTGAACATACAAGATTTAACAATAGGAGAAGTTCAGAAAATATAAATATACCTGATCAATAGGATAGCAACATGTATACTCTAACTTTTTGGAGTGCTTCAATAGATATTCTTGTTACGTCCTGAACTGTCCCAAAAGATAAGAAATTACATAATGAAGTATCACTTACACTAAATGCATCATACTTGGTGCGTGATGATCCTCCTTGAACCAGTTTATTGCAGATTGCATTTTCAATTCCACACGACAAACCAAACAGGTGCATTTGTTTTATGCCTAATGATGGCTTAATGACAACCAATCATAAATGAATAAACTGGCTAGAAGCAAATAAAAAATCCATTAAAAATAATGTAAAAAGGTTAGGAGAAAAAACGTACAGAGCGATCACTGGCGGAGAAAGACGGAGGAATCCGTAGAGAGGGGCCAGGAAAAAGAGGAGGCGGTGTGTGTGCAAAAGAACCCTGAAAATTTGATAGAGTGATTATTTTGACGCTCGGATGCATCATATACTCATATGCGTATGGTATAATTGGGTTGTCAAAACTGTTTGAGAAGAATATGTATCGGTCTCACTTTCACTTTCATGTGGATCAAATGAATAGACTTTGGGCTAATAATTGTTAGCCTCATTAAGTGGTGTAGCCTTTTTTATCATTCAAACACTAAAACAAATATAAAACAATGGTAAATACAAAACATGTATATAAATATGTAAATAAAATTAAATAAAATATATTAACCTCATTAATGAAAATCATAAACTTAATGCTAAAGAACCCTCTTTCATTTAACCCTCAAAAGTTACTTCATGAATTTGTATACTATAGATTTTTAACCACATAGTAAAATTATTAATATAGATATTAAATAACATCATTAGGCCTCTCCCATCCATAACACCAAATTCTCAAATTCTCACTGCCACATCAGCGCCACATCATCTCTTTCTCCCA